>CM038115.1:16543175-16604273 GCA_001642375.2 Mentha longifolia | reverse complement strand
TTCTTTTCGTTATTCGTCAGCTTCAAACATTCAAGAATTAAAGACGAGATTTTTATCCGATGTGTTGTATGAATTGATGTGTAACCGATTCGGATCGTGCATTCGGCGCTCGAAATTTTGCATCTTTGGATTTGATGAGTAATTAGGGTTCGAAGATTAGGTTGGATTTCTCTGAATTGGGGGCTTTCTCTTTGCGGCGTTTGAAGTTATCTACAAACAGCATCCATTTTAGCATTTTTTCTGTTTTTTTTTCCCTTTGTGAATAGGCATTCTGTGGCTTGTAATTGGGGTCTAGTCTGCTGAATTAATTGAAGGTTTTAAAATTTATTCTTAATGATACTTGTTAATTGCTATCAAATAGGATTGCTGTCACTAGTATACGGAGTATTTAGATTACCGGGAAACTGGATGGTTGTGAGGTCATTGCTCTCATTCTTGCGAATTGCTTTCTTTTTCCTGGACAAAATAATGAGCTTGGTATCGATGTTTTAGGGAATATCTTCGTAGCTACCCAAATAGTTACTGCATATATTATTTTATATATTTGTTATACTCAGTTTAATAGAATGTGACTATAATGACATATGTGCAATGAAGTGTCATTCGCTAATAGCACCTAGCTACGTTTCATAATTTTGATTTATGGAATATATTCCAAATTGTTTTTTGTCAATAAGCATCCCAGTACAACTCTTCATTAATGTTCTCCAAATCACATTGCCAGAATTAAATTTGCTGGATGGGGCTTTTTAGTACTAATTTTGTTGGATAGGGCTTTTCAGTACTGTGAAGTAAGAGTTCCTGAAAGAAGGGATAAGAGGTTTCTGATTAATTTAAGATTTTGATTTAAACATAGCATAATCCTACGAATTTTGGATCTTGAAACTTTTAGCTCGAGTCTTTCCTTTTTATCAGAATCGGCACTGATCTATTCATCATTTCCTTTTCCTTTAAAAACTGGTCCATCTCTAAGTTATTGGTACCAATATTACTGAGTTCCCGTTTGATTGCACAATCATATCCCTGCATGTATTTTTTCACATTCATTTCTGTTACTATGAACGAGTAAATGGAGAAATACAGATTTTGATTGTTCATCCACAACATTTTGCATATGAATTTCTGTATAGTTACACCTATAAATTAACTCTGCGCAAGCTGTTCATGCCAACGTTTGTTCCACTAATTCATAAACAAGTTTCTGAATTTGACATTACATTAGATCTAAAGGACAGAAAAACTAGATTTTCCGTGCAATGCACACAGAATGAGTCTTTGATGAAAACAATCAACAGAATCAAATAATTTGGTTTGATGAACGAATCCCCCCCCCCCCCCGGTTGTGTGAACATAGGATGGCTCTGATATGTGCTTGTAAATCATGTAGGCGAAAATGGTGGCTGGCAGAGGCAAGAAGAAAATGAGTGCAAATATAACTCTTCAGGGGAACAAAGCTGCTAAAAATGGCTTACCTAACTCACATTCTGATTCTCTGACTGAAGATCAGATTGGGCCAAATGAGGATGCTCAATCAGACGATGAGCAGGGAAGGAGACTATGTTATAGAGCAAGGTCTGTAGATGAAGATGAAAAATTGGACGATGAGCAGGAAGAATGCAGATTATGGAGAAATGTCTGGAGAGGAAGGTAAAAACCTGCCGTACCATGAGCAGGGAAGGTATGCATATTATGGAGAAATGTCTGGAGAAGAAGGTGATAAAAAGGACGATGAGCAGGCCATGAATGCAGATTATGGAGCAATGTCTGGAGAAGAAGGGTAAAAAGGGACAAGAACAAATGTGATAATAAGGCAGAGGCTGGGGTAAATACTTTGAAGATGATGAAATAGGTGATCAGAAGAGGATGGGGAAGAACCTTTTCAGCATGACAATGAAGATAGAGTTCTTGACGAGTTTGAGGTTAGTGAGGAAGAGGATACTGAGGAGGATGATGATGATGATGATGATGATGACGAAGTTAGTGAGGAAGATGCAGCAGAAGAAGATGAAGTTACTGAGGAAAAGGATCGCGACAAGTAAGTGAAGAAGCAACAAAAGTAAAAAATGACAAAGTCGAAGCCAAGGTCAAACAAGATGGAAGAGAAGCTAAAAAGCATGAGATAGAGAGATCGGGAGCCGGTTCGAAGAACATCAAGCAGTTGAATGAAAAGAGCAGGAGAAAAAAGGTACAAGCAAGCAGGTTGAAGAAAAAGGATTCTGAAGATAAGCCAGAGTCATCACGCAAGACAAAGGGGAAGAAGAGGGTGCAGAGCATGGGAATGATTTTTATGTGCACTTCAGAGACAAAGAAAGACTGCTATCAGTATAGGATTCTCGGTCTGCCAGAAAGCAAGAAAGATATTGTTGAAAAGATTTATACTGGTATGCGACTCTTTCTATACGACATCGACCTGAAATTGATGTATGGAATCTACAAAGCTGCAGCGCCCGGAGGTTACAACATTGAACCCAAGGCCTTCAAATCACAGTTTCCATCTCAGGTTTGTCCGACTTTTAATTATCTGTTATGTCCTATGATATGCTGTACCATCTTTATGTTTACCCTTCCACCATTTTTTGAGAGAAGTGTCTTACAGTTAAGCAAGTTGGTAGTATATCCAAGCGCAAATCTCCTAATGGAAATCATTCTTGAGTACTGAGAAGCTCAGTTGTTTTTCGTGCATTATTCTGACCTTTGTTAATCTGTTAAGAACCTGTGCAGTTGGGGTATTCACTTAGTAAAAGCATAATTCTAAGAATATCAAACAATTTATCGCCTTCCCTGCGTGGTTCAGGGACTTCATTTAGTAAATTCTTTGTAATGTTATTGAGACTTTACCTTAGATTTTGTTTTCTTTTTCAAGAGAAAAAAGGCTGCATCATTTCTATCCAGTAATTATGTAATATCATAATAAAGAAATTTAACAGAAATATTATTATCTTCTCAAATACGTAAAAGCATGGTCACTTTGCCTCGGTGCTCCACCATTATGTGCACAGCAAATATCTGGATCTTATCAATCTTAAAAACCTTAGACTATAAAAGATATGTCATGAAGGTAGTTTGGGTCAACAAGCAGGTTATTCATCTTGTGACTTTTAGTGGATGAAAATGAATTAAGGGACAAGAACACAAACACGAATTCATGTATCCAGAAATACTTGAGAAGTTATGTTTGTAATTACTCTGTTAGTCGAGAGAATAATTTATTACAAGCTTGACCTTAAAATGTATAGGATGGTGTTCATCTAAATGTATCTTTGGAAGTTGAATATCATTAAGTTATTTATTTTCATTGAAGTTTATTATATTGACCAAACTTATTCAATTTATCATTATTATTTACTACCTTAGCCTATCAGGAGTTTTTCAATTCTATGGATTTGTGTTATAAACTCATCTTGTTTCCATCATTTTAAATACTAATTTTGACTAAAATTGGTTATTATAAGGTTCGATTCAAAGTCTTGGAAAATTGTTTGCCATTGGCTGAGGAGCGTTTCAAGACAGTTATCAAGGAGAATTACTTTACGAAAACCAAGTTTGATTGCCTACTCAATTCAGAGCAGGTATTATTAACATCCTCTATGTATATATTTTTTATGGGAATGTCTAGCATTATATTTCAAAGTATTGTTGTTGTGATGTGTGCATATGTTTGATGCAAATTATCTTGACCACACCATATAATCTCTCTCCCAGGTCAAGAACTTATGCAAGTTGTTTGCCCCTTCAAGAAAAGGGCGTCCATCAAAGAAGTTGGGATCGGGCCTCAAAGCAGAAAAACAGCCCATATCCCGTGAGAGAAAAGCAGAAAAACAGCCCATATCCCGTGAGAGAAACAGAAGGCAGATAACACGTGATAAGAAACGCCTTCCTCCAGTGAGGGAGGAGGTTAGACGCCATGAACGACCTCGCAAGCGCCCGAGGAAGGCCATGAGCCCACCGCCGCTGCCACATCAGCGTCTTCCACCACCACTCCCTTCTACCATTCCGTCCTCGTACGTCTATGATAGAGTTTCTGATGCTTATAGGCGAGACCCGTATGCAGAGCGTCGTAGCCCATACAGGGATAGGCGTGATCGCCCTCTAAGCCCTATCGCTCCTTACAGAGGTGCACAAGATCCGCCTATAGAACGTGGCGAACGCTATAGAGACGTGCGCGACCCTCCTCTAGATCACCGTTATGCTTATGGAGTACCTCGTGATTCTTATACTGACGGTGTCGCCTCCTACACGAGGAGACGCGATCCTTATCGGGACGGACGTGCACCATATCTAGAGTCTCGTGATCTGTACGGGGAGAGACGCGACCCTTATAGGGATGGGCAAGATCCGTACGTAGAGACGCGTCACTCTCTTAGGGATGGACGTGCATCGTATTATGGGGAAAGTGCCCGTTCCGAGCTTTACAACACCTATGTGAGGCCTCCGTTATCCGACAGCCGCGACTTATATGGAGATGATCGAGGTATTGATTTCCGCGACTCTTACAGGCGGGATGAGCTTTTGGGTCGTCGGGGTCCACATCTAATCAACTCGGAAACAAGGAACAATTATGTTTCGAGTAGGGAGAGGCCATTATATGATGAAACTCTTTATCCCGCAGCGTATCCTTCAAGGGGTGTGTATCGTCTTTAGTATTCTAACTTTTTCAAACTAATCTTTTGATAATAAATTTATTAGGATATTATTTTTGGTACTCTTTGCCAATATGTTTGGGGATAAACGGTTTTTATGTTGCCATGTAATGCCGTTGTTTTTCTTTTTCTTTTTTTTTCTTTTTTTTTTTGTTTTCTGGAAAGGGTAATCGAACATTTTTTTGGGTATATATAATTATAATGATCAGAGCCGTTTGTAATGTTAAATGATAACAGTAAAAAAAGTGTGTTCGGTGTTCATAGTATTGTTCGTTTTTCACTCCGAATTGCATGTGTTCCAACTGTTTTCTATCCTATTCCAACAGCAAACTAGGGAAGAACAAATACAAAAAATCTTGCCATATTTTTGAAGTGGGGAATTTTGTTTTTAGGGCTCTTCACTGGGAGTTCCGTTTGAAGTAGAATATAAGTTTTCCTAGTTGGCACCATTCGATGTCAACTCGTTCTCTCAAGTTTACTTTTCTTTCTTTTAGCATTTTAATTTAGTAACGGTTCAACAATTCCACATCATAAGTTAGTTAAAAAGTGGTCGTAGTAGGTTGTTTCGAGTATTTTAGAGCACTCGCAGCAATGAGGGCGGAGCCCTCGCGTCTGTCGCCACGTCGGCCCTCGCGCCCGGGTGCTGCCGCTGCGGCCCTCTAAGGACGCGCCAGCCCGGGCGTATTTGCACCCGTCTCCCTCCTGCCGATGCCCGCCACATGGCACGCCCGGATTGATCAATGATCGTTTGACCGTTGATTGCCGAATTTAATTAATTAATTTATTTATTTATTAATTTTTACCTATAAATACCACCTTCATTCATCACATTTCTACACCACTTTCTTCATCAAACTCTCTCTATTTTCTTCAATTCCAACTTCAAATCCTCTTCATTTTCATCCAAATTATCAAATGGCGATCCCTCCGACCCCAAATATTGGTTTGGAAACGACTACAACGATCCAAACCAAAATGACCCAAATTTTCCAAATTATCCAAATTACCCAAATTATCCAAATGCAACCTCTTCAAACCCTCCCCTTCACACTCCAACACCTCCAATCCACACTCTAACACCTACCTGGCCTCAAGGTTTTCTTCCTTATGCCTCCCAACCCAACATGATAAATTTTTCCAACCGAGGTGGCTTTCCAGCGGCGTCATCACCGAGGCCGTTGTTTTCCTCGCTGACGGGCCCTTCACGATCGAGGCACTCACCTATCAGTTGCATGTCTTCATTCGACGTGGAAGACGACGATTCACTTCCTAATCCGATCCACCGGAGGAAGAGAAAGAGGTCGAGGAGGTGCCTCCGCCAGTGCAAGTAGCTCGAGGAGGCCGAGCACGAGGCGGAGGAAGAGCTCGAGGCCGTGGAAGAGCTCGAGGCGCAATACCGAAGGAGGTAGAAGCGGAGCTGTCAACGGACGATGCAGACGGCGTCATTCCATATTCCGAGGACGAGACCTTGTGCCTTGCTCATGTTTGGGTAGATATATCCCACAATCCAATCACGAGCAACAAGAATAAGGAGGGCGCTTTGTGGGTTCAAATCGCCAACCACTACAACCAAATTCGCCCAAGTCATACATTTTCTTGCAGATCTGAGAAATTGCGCTATCATTGGAAACGCGCAATGAAAGATATGAAGTTGTTTGAAGGGTTCTACTATTCGTGCTCGACCAACTTGGCTAGCGGAAGAGGCGCGGAGGATATTAATTCTACGTGATGCATTCCGCCAATTTCAAGGGACGACGGGAAAACCTTTCAAATACTACAAGGCTTTGGAAAAAGGTGCGCGAAACTCCCAAATTCTTAACCGCCACCGGCTCCCTCGATGTTGTGAAACGATGCAATACAATCGAATTAAAAAATATATCTCGTATTAATTTAAATTTGTGTTTAATTAAAAAAATAAATAATTAAATAATTATTAATAATAAAATAATTAGAGCCCTCGGAGGGCTCCGGTGTAGCAAAATTGGGAGCCCTCCTACTTTAATAAAATAAAATATATATATTAAGGGCGGATAAAGTAGTAATTGGCATATGCTGCATGTTTAAATGAAAAGGAAAAAAGAGCAATAACAGAAGGTAGTTAGTTCCGCCCTCTTCCTTACTTAATTAACACAATTAGCTATATAGGAACATCAATGATCAAGTGAAAATAAATGCATAATGACTAATTCTCATTACTAAATTTACTTAAGATGCTATCATTACTTGACTAAGATATTTAATTTTACCATCGAAGATAATCAATATGGCTTATTTTGACCATCCTCTTCTTTTTACTTTGCTTGTATATACTGATTGAATTAAACCACAAGAGTTAAAAGCACATGCTGCTTGTAAAAATATGATCATTAACATTTATTTCTCCATGATAATTTATGCTAGCTGCATGAAAAGAGAAGCAATGCATATTACAATCTCTCAAAAGTGGAGTTCCTTGAAAGACTCGTGTATATATATGGTGGAAATATGTGTGATATAATTTGGATTATGAAGAAATTAAAATATATATATATCACTACTATATATAGGTAGGAAAAGTAAAAGGGGAGTGAAAACTTGATTAGATATAGGGATTGCTTAAAGTGGAAGACCAGATCTGGCAAAGTTGTATTAAAAGAGGGGTGCATGCGAAACAACTTCAAACAAAACGGTCCCCTTTTTCCCCATAATAAGTGCCTTCATTATTAGTTGCTTCTCCACTCCTCCTAATTATTATAGTTTCATCTAAATTAAATTACAAATATATATATATATATATATATATATATATATAATAATAACAAAAATAACAAATGTGTATTATCATATACATAAATGTGGATTAATTGCTAAACTTACCCGAGTTCATAAAATAAGTTACCCTTGTAAATTATTAGAGAAAATTGTATCTCCAATGTGTATGACATGATATGTATATCATTCTTGAAATTTGAGTAGATTTTCTTTTCATTTTTCTTTTGGGACACAAGAAAGATTTAATGCCAAGTTAAGTTTCCAAAATTAGAAAAAGGAAGTGGGATGAAGTGAAGAATGGACTAAAGAACAAGAACGTGCACGATTTTCACACATGGGGTGAAAGTGAAACGTGAAACCATTTTGTAATTTTATTGATAAAGAAATTCAAATTAATCTCATAAGAATTGATTTGATGTATATGTAATTGTTATATGGATAATTCAACAAGTTTATGTGAATTGAATATCAATAATAAGACAATGTGACATTTAATCCTTAGATTCTATGAAAAAATAAGGATATTTTGCCAATAAATAAAATATACTCCGTATAATAAATTTTGGATGTTAGGCAAAGTTTATTTACTACTCCCTCCATCTCATTTCAATCGTCTCACTTTCCTTTTTAGTTTGTCTCACTTCAATTGTCTCATTTACTTTTTTAGTTTGTCATATGTCATGAATCATGACCATTAAAGCTTTAGTCCATCAATATTTATTACACAAATGTCATTCTTTAATTTACGTGTAAAAAGTAAATGGAACGATTAATATAAGACGGACGGAGAGAGTATTTTGCTCTCTTGATTGGTAGTTTCAATATCTTCTAGGGTTAAAATGTCTAATTAGTTTAAATAAATGGGTATAACATTTAAAGCACATACATTTTTCCTTAAATACAATAATGTTGAAAAGAATATTGAATATGTGTCGGGCCCTTAACTTTAATTCTGAGTTGGGGCAGAAGTCATGAAACAATTTTTTTCTGGAAACCGAAGTTTGAATAAATGTGACAACTAATATGTCAGTCAAAATGTTTAAGAGAATTCTGTCACTGTCTATTTATTTTTAAAAAATAAGACACTTTTGTTCAAAGGTCTCCTCATTCACACCCACATTCCCAAACAAATACGTACGTATACATAAACACACACTAGGTGAAATTGAAATTATTGCCAAATACATTAACTTTAGGGCAACTTATTGTAATTCCTCCGCCTCATGGCCCTCATCACTCTGAATGACTCACTAACTTTATTTAAGTGGCGCAGTTCAAAAAATATTTAAAATAAAATTAGTATAGCATCGTTACGAATTGACAAGCAATAATAAGAGCAGAAATCGTAAATAACACACAAATTTACGTGGAAACCTAAAACGGGAAAAAACCACAAGCAGAGTAGAGAATTTCACTATGAGACAAGAAATAGGGTACAAAGTATTTCACACAAATCCTAGATGAAAAACGGGTATTATATAAGGCCCACCACATTGCGAAAAAATTCAAACTCGCATCGTAAGCATTTCGAGCTCAACCCAAATATGTCATGTCAGTAATAACAACAATATTTATTATTTTAAGTAAATAAATCTATTACTACTTTAATCTACTCACTCTTTGTCTATTCATGTTTTTGTATGTATTCCCATATAATTTAAATTATACATTTTAAATTATTGTAAAAATCTTGTTAATTCTCCAGTAATTACAATTTTTATGTCAATCTTTAAACTACCTCAAGAAAGAGTGGGTGTGGGAGACAGTGGGCTGTCGAGAGGGAGTCGAGGGTTGAGGGAGATGATCGAGTGCTGCGATTTACACGATATCAAAATCCAAAGCAGAAGCTTCACGTGCTATCGCAGCAACGGGGCGTGTAAAAGTAGAATTGATAGAGCTATCGTCAATAATAAGTGGCTCGACAGGTGGCAGAGCTGGGCTTCCGAGATCTGTCTCGGATCATTGTGCTATCATTTTGGACACCAAACAAATGGATTGGGGGGCCCAAACCATTCCGTTTCATCATGCTTGGGCGACGCACCCGGATTTCATGGGGGTCGTTGAAAATTCGTGGAAGGAGGAGGGACTGAGGGGTTGGGGATGCTATATTTTTCAAGAAGAGTTGAAAAGATTGAAGTCGGCCCTTAAGAGCTGGAACGCCAATACTTTCGGCTTGATGGATAGTTCGATTGCTTCTCTTCGCGACGAGATCCACAATTTGGATTTGGTTGATGATGTGTTTGGTTTGGAGGAAGAGGAAGTGCGTAGAAGAAGTGAGGCGACGGCAAATCTGATTTGGCAACTTCATAATAGGAAAAGCTTGCTTGCTCAAAAAGCTAAATTTAGATGGTTGGTGGAGGGTGACGTTAACAGTAAGCTTTTTCAGAAATCTATTATCGCGAGGCATCGAAAGAATGGTCTTGCCGGGTTAGAGATCGATGGAGCGTGGGTTGAAGATCCTAGGAGGATAAAAGATTTCATTAGAAATCACTTTCGCTGCCATTTTCAGAGGAGAATCGGGGTTGGATTCTGACTTTGAGGGAGGTTTTGGTGAGGATTTTCACAGAGGAGGAGGTTAAAGAGGCAGTGTGGGACTGCGAGGATCCAAGAGCCCGGGCCCAGATGGTTTTAACTTCGTTTTTTTATAAAACTTGCTGGGATATTTTGAAAATCAATTTGATGCAAGTGCTGCACGAGTTCCATGCTAACGGGAGATTGGTGAAAGGATGTAATTCATCTTTCATCATTCTGCTACCAAAGAAAGAAGACGTCCGGTGTCAACCATCTTCGTCCTATCTCGCTCATCGGTAGTTTGTACAAGATAGTCACAAAATTTTTGGCTAAGCGCTTGAAGTTGGTTATGGACAAAATTATTGGCGAGGCGCAGATGGCTTTCTTGAAAGGGAGGAACATCCTTGATGGTGCGGTGATCTTGAATGAAGCAATTGAGGATGCAAAAAGGAGAAGACAAAAAAAAAAAAAAGGTCTTGGTGTTCAAGGTGGATTTTGCGAAGGCCTATGACTCCATTGATTGGAGATATATGTTTGATTTGCTCCGTCGCATGAACTTCCCGGAGAGGTGGATTCGGTGGATGGAGGGGTGTGTTACTTCGGCTTCTGTAGCCCGTCCGAGAATTTTATGTTGGAGAGGGGCATTCACCAAGGCAATCATTTGTCCCCGTTCTTATTTCTTGTCGTGGTAGAGGGGATCAACTTGATCACAAAGAGGGTTGTTCAAGAAGGGCTTCTGCAGCCTGCTCGAGTGGGTAAGGATAAGGTGGAGGTATCTCATATCCAATATGCCGATGACATATTTTTTGTTGTCGAAGGGAGCGATGAGAATGCTCGGGCGCTTAGGTTGCTGCTGGAGAACACTTTGAAATGGTATCTGGACTGTCTGTTAACTTCGAGAAGTTTAGTGTTTTGGAGTGAATATTACATCGGAGAAATTTTGGGAATTTGCTAGCTTGTTGGGGTGTAAAATTGGAGAAGGGGCGATTACCTACCTGGGCTTTAGCGTGGGGACTAGACTGAATGGGGTGGATAGTTGGAAGCAGGTTGTGGGATGTTAAATCCATCTAGATGGGCGGGAGATCAACGCTTGTTCAATCTACTCTCTCGGCTATTCCGCTCTACTGGTTGTCCTTCCTCCCATTGCCCAAGGAGGTGGAGGAGAAGATTAGGTCGTTACAATATAAATTTTCTTTGGGGAGGGGACTCGGAAGTCAAAAGAATGGCTTGGTTGAGGTGGGAGGATGTATGCATGCCGAAGTCGGGGGGTGGCTTAGGGATTAAAAACTTGCGGAAATTTAATAGAGCGTTGCTTTGCAAGTGGGTGTGGCGCTTCCTCACGGAAAAAGGCAGCCTATGGTGTAGAGTTTTACACTCTCATCATGGGATCCCGGCGTGGTATAATGGGAGGATGAACATTGCTAGAGGGAGAGGGAGTACTTCAGGATGGTAGAGGAAAGTTACCTCGTTTGTCGAAGGGGCAGATAGGGAATGGTTCTAGAATAAACTTGGTCAGAAACATGGCAATGGAGGCGAGGCATCATTTTGGGATGGGCAGTGGTCGGGCGAGTCGGCGGTGAAAGATATTTTTCCGAGGCTTTATCTCCTTAGCTCTCGGAAGAATGGTACGGTAAATGAGATGGGAGAGTGGGTCGAGGGTCGATGGGTCTGGAAGTTGGGATGGAGAAGAACTCTCCTGGAGAGAGAAAGAATGAGGGAGGCTGAATTTATTGATTTCCTTAATAATTTCCCAGTCTTGGATGGAGTAGACGATTGTTGGTACTGGGGCAAGGAGAAAAAACGGTTCCTACTCCGTTCGTGAGGCCTATGAGTCCATGAGCGGGGGCAATCCGGTCCGTATCAAAGCTGCCCCCTCGAGACAAGCCTTACATGTATTTGGAAGGCAATTGCGACGTTGAAGGCTAAAAAATCACTGCATGGAGACTTGTCTGGAATAGATTACCGACTAAAAACAATATCGATAAAAGACTCACGCTGAACGGTACTGATATTCTTTGTGGTCGGTGTAATCAGCTTCGTGAAATTGCCTTCCACGTTTTCTTTGTATGCGGTGAAGCCTTTCAAATTTGGAACAATTTGGTTGATTGGATTGGGGTGACTTGGGCGTTTCCTAATGACATCGAGGATCATCTCTTGAGTTTTACCGGCTTGGTCAGAGGTAAAGGATGGAGAAAGAGGCTAGGAGGGCTATGGATTTGTACTGTGTGGGGTGATGTGGAAGTGGAGGAATGAGACTATGTTTGCTAGCAAGGCTTGGGATTCTAAAGAATTCTTGAGAAAATTAAATGCCATTTTTGAAGCTGGAACGTCGTGAGAGGATCAGTCGAGGAGAATTTGAGCTTCCATTCTTGGTCGAATCTCAAACTTGTTGTGCTTTGGAGCATAGAGTAGTGCTTGTTTTCCTTCTGTAATTTTTCACTCTGTACATGTAAATACCTTTTCTCTTTAATACAAACTTTCTTTCTTGACCCCAAAAAAAAAAAAAATACGACTTTTCATTAAAGATTCATTAATATGTTTTTTATGAATTTTTTTGTGATGCGCTATTTATAGAAAATGACCATCTACATTAAAATGTTAAATACAACACTCTAACTACTAATCAAGTGTTATTTAAAATCTGTGTTGAAAAGTTTCGAGTCATGGTGGAGCAGTGGTAGTATTTAACTTCTTTGTATCCATTTATTCATAATTAAAATGATGATTTCTACCGTCATTTATTCCTCCCCACCCATTCTCTAAAACATTTTTAGATTACACACGTTTCATAATAAAAGAAGGAATTCTATATTTCACAGGAAATTTTCGTTACTGAATTTGCGACCTACCTACTATTAACGGTCAATCTATTATCTCACGTTTATGTGGAACTTTCATACCTACTTCTGTCCAATGAAATTGTATGTCGCATGAGACATTATGTGATATCATTAATATATGTCATATATCATTATATTTTACATATGATAAATACGCGAGTCTTTTATCGACTATAGTTAATAAATTGGAATAACTAATTACCGATTGGGACGTTCTTTTCCACACATTATTAACTTTCTTTATTATGCCGGTTGCTATTAGAAGATTTGGGTTTCTCTCAAAACGATTCTTCATGTAATTTAATTTTAATTTGTTCATTTCTCTCTTTATTCATAATAATTTTCATTCGAAAAAAGCTAATACAATGTAGCTTTAGTCTCTTCATACATATTTTTTCATTTGTCTCTTTATACATATTTTTCATTCGAAAAAGCTAATACGGAGTACAATGTAGCTTTAGTCTATTTCCTCCAAATTTTAGTAAAAGAAATAATTTCATCAAGAAAATCAATTTGCTGCATTCCCCTCCTGGGGTTAAGATACACCCCTCAATAAATAAATAAATAAATAAACCCTTAATAATTTGAATGTTAAAAAAAAATTGAAGATGCTATTCTAAAAAATAAAATAAAAATCAAAGATGCGATAGAATTTTTGGGTGTACAGATAACATGCATGGGTCCTTTTCACAGTATTATCATAAATACTGTAAATAGAAAATGAAAGAAAACAAATATAATGTGGTGTAATTTAATGGCGATTGCCTAGTCACCTTGTGGATGGATGGTGATGTGGACTAGTAGGTAGAGCCGGCCAAAAAAAACCGGAACTGTGGAACCGAACCGGGAATCGAACCGGAACCGGCAGTTTTTGAACCGGAACCGGAACCGGCGGTTCGGAACCTGATTCGGAACCGTCGGAACCGGCGGTGCGGTTCCGGTTCCATTCTTGAGGAACCGGGAACCGGCGGTTCCGGTTAAAAACCGGAAAACCGGCATTTTTTTTTTAATTTTCAATTTTTATATTTTATTTGTATGTTGTGTATAAATATCATACTAATTATTTGATCTAATATTTTATTAGTATACATCCATTTTAATGAATTCTTAATGCACAAATTATAAAGTATAATTTGTAAAATGAAAGAGATTTTTCTCTGTTAAGTTATAATTCAAATTGAAAAAAGTACAAATGAATAAAACTACATACATATGTGATGTTTATTCATTCAAAGTTAAAATATAGTAGCCTAGTGATGTTGGATGTTGTGCACTTGTGAGTTGTGAATCTTGTGATAATGTTCAAACTTTAAATTCAAATATTAAAACAAAAAACCAAATCATATAAATGACAAAATATTCAATTAACAATGTCACATGATGATGATGAATTGAAGATGACAAAATATACAATTTAGTGATTTACATAAAGATAATAAATTATCTAATTAATGAAGAAGATAAGATGAAGAGTCAGTTTTGAAAATTTTCATTCTAATTAAGAATGATAACATGTTAAATTTGTATGAACTTTACATATTTATTATCAATCCATAATTACATATCATATGAAGTATATTTTTTAAATTATGTATTAATATTATCTATTGGAAAGAAAAAAAAATAGTGGAACCGCCGGTTCCACCGGTTCCTAACCGGAGAACCGGGTGGAACCAGGGAACCGTGGAACCGGAGCGTCTTCAATTATGGAGCAGCAGCAGCCTGCAGAGCTGCAGCAACAACAGGCGCCCATGCCCATCATCAATTCAAATGTTATTTATTATTTTTTTATTATTAATTCAGATTCAAATTTTAAAATTTTTTCCCCAACACTCCCACAATCTACACCTATAAATACCCCCTATATCAAACTATTTCTTCACACCTTCAACTTTCAATCTCTCATTTCTATCAGTTTTCGATTTGTTATATTTCAAATTTCTCTTATAGTTTTCGATTATAATGCTCTTACAATTAAACTCGAAACAAATATAAACGAAGTATGTATATAGGGAAGAAATTAAAATAAAAAAAAATAAAAAAAAAAAAGAGAGAGAAAAAAAAGTGGCCGGTTCCATCCGGTTCGAACCGGAACCGAACCAGAACCGGAACCGGCGGTTCGGAACCAGATTCGGAACCATTGGAACCGGCGGTACGGTTCCGGTTTCTCAGTTCCGGTTCCTCTTTGGGGGAACCGGAACCGTGGTCACCTCTACTAGTAGGTATTTTAGCAACACTAAATTGGACACATTCACCTATACATAATTAAGTAATATTATTGGTCATTCTTAAAATAATAATAATATTATTGTTATTATTATTGGTCAAAAAATGTGACAGGAAAACAGAAATCTGGAGGACTTAAATGTCAGAAAATGGGCATCAAATCGAAATCTGTAAAATTTGTTCAGAAAAATCACAAGAGATATAGATAAGAAATTAAGGCGAAGCACATCACATGAGGAACAAATGTCTTCCACAGTAATATTGGAATTGATGTATCCAAAATAATACAACTATCCATGGCCCCACTCTTCTCATACTACTCTTTACATTTAATTTAATTTTAATGCTAATTGTTCTCCACTTAACATAAATTGTTTTTAAGTAGTGTGAGTGATTTGTTTCCAATTCAATTTTAATGCTAAGCTAAACTATGAATTAAAAATGCTATCAATGTTTTTACTCTAGTGGGGGAATAGAAGCAGTTAGGATCAACTGCCTAAATAATAATGACAAGATTTTACTATTCTCGGTAAACAATTAATTTAAAATTTTGAGATGTTGTAGGGGGGCACTTTTAGAGGAAGTTGAGACAAGATAATAATGAAAATAGAAAAGAGAGTTTATTTCAAGATTGGTTGTTGGAGCAATTTTGTTGGTAAATTAATCCGTAGATCCCCATGTGCAATCTGGTTGTTAAGATAAATCATAAAATTTGCCCAACCATCATTCAATTTCATGCCACTCGGAGACTAATAAATTAAGTAAAATTGCACTTCAAAGAGAGAGGGGGGGGGGGGGATTCCTTACTTGTGTTATTTGAATAGTGTATTATTTGAAATAATTTACTAATTTAATGTATAAAGTGAACTTTATTCTCCGGGATTATGGGGTAAGTAAGTGGCGTGGAAAATTAAGTGTGAATTTATGATATTTTTTTTTCTCTGAGTGTGAAATTAAAATTAAAATATCCACTTTGAATAGAACTCGCGTAAAATCTAACAATTTGAACTATTGCACACCTTAAAACTATTGTTTATTATTGGAAAAATTAATCTGAAAAAGTAGAGTTCAAGATGATTATGGGTGAAACAAATGTTTTTTTTTTCTTTTTAAATGTCTCATTTTGAATTTGTTTTTATTTCCTTTTAAATTTTTCATTTCGAAATTTGAGAATAAAATAGTTAAATACTTACAATTTATCCTCATATATAAGTTGGAGGTCGGGAAATAAAATCATAAATAATATTAAATATAAATTTACATATTTTCTTAATATGTATGATTTGATAATGGAGGACATTTGATTTTTTTTTTAAGCATGGAGGACATTTAGTAATATATATATATATATATAAAAGTATGAGATTTTATTTTTTAGCTGTATGAAATCTACACAAAACATGAATTTAAATAAAAATATATATACACGTAAATGCATGCATACACGTATTAAAACATGCAAAAACGTAAATCCATGCAGATTGTACTCATAATGAATTGGAAAAAAATAAGGTCCAAACCGTCCTACCTTCATCGCCGGAAAGTTCCCACCGTCCGCTAAATGTTGCCGACGGTGGGAACTTTCCGACAATGAAGGTGGGGCGGTTTGAGCCTCAATTTTTTTTTCTTATTCAATTAATTCAATCAATTTCAATACCATAAATCACCAAAAAAGCATAAATTATTCCAATTAACCGTAAAGTAAACATATATCCCTAACCTTAAATTATAAACACATAATTATGCACAAATTAACATTTAATTATGAGGAAATACTCCCAAATACCCTCCCACTCTTAGGGCTCGTTTGGTAGCAATACCGAGAAAAGGGCGGATAAGAAAATGTGTGATAAGTTGAGATAAAAAAGTATGATAAGTTGGGATAAGAAATATATTGTGTGTTTGGTACAAACATAGATAAGTTGGGATAAGAAATATAAAAAATTGATAATTAAAATTGATAATTAAATAAAAATAAAAATAAAAAATTGATAATTAAAATTAAAAATAAAAATTGATAATTAAAATTGAAAATAAAAAATTAATAATTAAAATAAAAATTGATAATTAAAACTAATAATAAAAAATTGATAATTAAAATAAAAATAAAAAATTGATAATTAAAATTGAAAATAATTTTTTTAATTAAAATAAAAAATAAAAAAATTGATAATTAAAATTGAAATAAAAAATTGATAATTAAAATAAAAATAAAAAATTGATAATTAAATTGAAAATAAAAAATTGATAATTAAAATTGAAAATAAAAAACTTATCACAACTTATCCGGGGGTAGAGGCGGTATAGTATATGCCAGTGTAACAGTGAATTTAGTCCGGGCCCAAGCATTTTCGCGGGCCGATGACATTATTTTTCTCGGATACCAAACATTGGAAAAACCGAGATAAATTTTCTTATCTAGGCTTTTCCTGAGTTATACTGGCTACCAAACGGGCCCTTAGTGAATACAATATTTATTCAAAACTTAAAAAAGAACAAAATCTACCTAAGTTTCAAGTGACTGGACAAAATTACCCCTACTTCTTTCTCTTTACCCCCATTTCAGAATTTGAATATTATTCTCTCTCTCTCTCGCTCTGTCTCTCTTTCTCTGCTCCAAAAATTCCTAGACAAGGAGCTCATCCACCTACGCCTCCGACCTCCGCCGCCTCCGACCTCAGCCGCCTGAGGTCGCCGTCGTCTCCCTCTTCGCCGGAGCTCGTCGGTGTTTTTGGAATCTAGGTTGTAGCTATTTTGGCCATTTTTCGGCCAAATCCGAATGTTTGGGATACAATTGACCATTGTGCTTTGTTCTCCTCGAAAATACGAAAAGATAAAGGGGTGGTTCGCTCATTTTGGTGGAAAAACGAGGGAGAAACACGCCGGAGAAGATGAAGCAGGCTGGAAATCGCGATTTTGTACGGCGGCGGAATCAAATGATAGGTAAGAATAAAATAATTAGAGGTAAAAAAATTCACGATTTCTTACCAGGGTAGAGATAAGAAATCAAGTAATTAGGGATAAGAAATTGACGATTTCGTATACGGTAGAGGTAAGAAATTGTCAAATTCTTATGATACGAGTCATTTTTTAGGTTTTCGAATTTAAGCATTTTTTTGTTGTATTTTCTGGAATTTGATACTGAGAGAGAGAGAGACGCAAATTTAAATGATTATATACTGAGATTTGAAGGGTTATTTATATATATATATATATATAGTGACATCATTCTCTATCTCCATTCTCTATGAAATAGTCATGTGCATAGGTACGGCCTGAAAATTAAATAGGCAAAGTTAAAATACACGTGTGTGTGAGTGTGTATGTTTGTAGGAAAACAAAAGTCAACAAGGGAAGAAGAGGCGTTTCTACCTGAAAACTCCCTACTTTCATTCTACTATTAAAGACTTGTCACATTCTATTTAAGTGCATAGGTTTATCATGATTTATTATGCTTTCTGGGGTTCTACTAATATTATTAATCCATCTATTTAATGCCACTGATGTATCAATACGTCACAGCAAGAAAAAAAAAAGAGAGTTTACTCCTTATATCAAAATCCCATTCAAATATTATTCTCGAAAGAAAAGAAAAGAAAAAAAAAAATCAAGTCTGTTTACACTTATTTGGTGTTCGTTACAATTTTTTCTATGCAAATCCTACCTTCACATGTTAAATCAAGATCGTCTATAAAATTAGCCTCTTTATAATCATAGTTGTAGTTGAAGATTTTGAAGTGCATAAATCACCAATTTCATGTGAAAAGGAACATACGAATATTGCGACTTTCCAAGCTTAATATTAAGACAAGCAATGAGTTTGAGAGCGTCGGTCAACAAATAAACCATTACAAATTTGAAATGCCAAGCCACAAAATACCAAATTACAAGAGGTAAAAGTAGCTAGTCAAATGAACATCCAAGAAAATAACGACGAATACTCATACATGATATATATATATATATTTCCTATACACACACACACACACACACATATATATATATATATATATATATATATATATATATATATCCCGCCGTCCACCTAAATAGTCTACATTGAGAAATATATGTAAAGTATAAAATAATAAAAGTAAACTATTTAGGTGGGACGGAGGGAGTACTCTAGGACGGAGGTAGTAATACATAAAAAAACATCACGTTTCTTTACATACGAAATCATGTTTATAATCATGCTTGCACAGTTCAGATCAGTTACTAATTCTCGCATTAGGAAAAAAAGTTTTATGTAATCTAAATCAAAGATATATGTGTGTAAATGTACATGTATGTATTTGATGTGTAATAAAGCCTACAATATTTTTTTTCGTAAAGCCGCAGCCTATTGTAAGTTTTGGTTGCACATTATCACCATTTAATTAGGCCTTTTTATGCTCTAATGTGTAAATAATATTCCAAAGGGAAAAAGTCCAAATATGAAGTTATATGGCTACATCATAGACGTTGGTTTTATACAAATATATAATTAAAATATGATTTTATTATTCCTAAATATGTTTGTCCACATATTTGTTGTTTAAATGAGGTAGATGTCAACGGTCTGTGCCTTTGCCCGGTTGAATACAATGGGCTTAAATCGTCTTTGTTTTTAGCTTGTGTTGTGTTGTGTTGTTTTTCCTCTCAAATTAAGAGTAATTGATAAATTGACTTTATTGGTGAGCTAATTTCTGCTTTTTGACTAAGGAATTGAACCACATGATTCAAATCCACTTATAGTTATTTTGCCTTTGTCGGCATTCTGTTATTACTAAAGCTAGCTATATATAACATTTTTCTAAAGATTATTATATATATTTTTTCAATTATTACTTCCAGTCACTAGATTTCTAATCCTTTGTTAATTGGTCACGAAATATGAAAAATATTTATTTACTAGTATTAATTTACATTGATCTGTCTGCGTAAAAAGTATTAATTTATATATTTTTTCAATTAATGATCAATGTTTTGAAAATAATAACGAGGGCAACAACTATTATATCCATCTAGAGGATAAAAAACTAACATTTGCTCAAAATATAACAACACAAATTTTATCCCCTTTTAAAATTTGGATTAAAATACCCCTAGAGAAAAAACAAAAATAATTCCCCCACTTTCTCTCTCCACCTTTTTCTTTTTTCTCTTTCTTTTTGCTGACATCTCCCCTCTTTTTCTTTTTTTTTATCTCCTGACACATACACACGCATCTCTCTCACTTTTTTTTCTTTTCTTTTCTTTATTTCAAATTTTTTTTCTGTTTTGTTATTTTTCAAATACCCATTTTTTGGTGTTTTTTTTTTCGTTTTATTTTTCTTTTTTCGTTCTCTTTTCCGTTAGGAAGTTTTTTTTTTTTTTGGGAACTGTTAGTAGCTACAAATTTTTTTCAAATGTATTTGGTAAGAAAATTTTCATAAGAAAATTTTTTTTGGTAAGAAAATTTTGACAAATGTATTTGATAAAAAAATGTAAGCATGACCACGATTTGGTAAGAATTTGGCAATTTCTAACAAATTATCTTTTAATACGTTCTACCAAATAACTTCGTAAGAAATTGTCAATTTCTTACCTTCTCTTCAACTCGTTTCGTAAGAATTTGACAATTTCTTATGTTCTACTAATCACTTGGTAAGAAAATTTTGACAAATGTATTTGATAAAAAATTGTATGCGTGACCACGATTTGGTAAAAATTTGTCAATTTCTAAGAAAGTATCTTTGAATACGTTATAACAAGTAACTTCGTAAGAAATTATCAATTTCTTACCTTCTCTTCAACTCGTTCGTAAGAATTTGACAATTTCTTATGTTCTACTAATTCACTTGGTAAGAAAATTTTGACAAATGTATTTGATATTAAAATTGTATGCATGACCACGATTTGGTAAGAATTTGACAATTTCTAACAAATTATCTTTGAATATGCTATACCAAATAACTTCGTAATAAATTGTAAATTTCTTACCATCTACAAGTAGAGAAATGTAAGAAACATACAATATCTTATTGAACGTTTCAGATACCGTAAGAAATCTTCAAAATCTTACTAAATAGCAGCAGTCAATCGATAAAAAAACATATCAAACCCTAATTCAAGCATTAAAACCCTAAAATTTCTATAATTTATTGCAGTACAATCACACAAAAAGAAGAACAAGAACAAGAACAAGAAATATAAAATAATTTTATTAACACAAAAAAAAAAAAAAAATGTATCATTCTCTCTTTATAACTAGTGACATTCTCTCCTTCATTCCTACATCTCACATTTGAATAATTGAGGGGGAAAAAAAAGAGGAAGAAGAAGAAGGCTCACTCCAATTAAACAAAAAAAATAAAAATTCAACTAATATTATCATCATCTTCATACCTAAAATATGAAATCAAATACATCATCACCTCCAAAACAAAACAAGTGGAGCAAGCAGAAGCAGAAGCAACCCCACCTCCATACCAGCAGAGACCCACCCACCAAACCTCTCTCTTTTCCTCAAACCTTAGAGATCCCAGAACCCTAGCCCACCTCCAAACCCTAGCCCGTTGCCGTCTCCACTGTCGAAGTCGTGTTTTCCATCGATGAGAGAGAAGTATGGAGAAGCTTGAGGAGAAGGAAGAGGAAGAAGAGAAAAGATGCAGAGAGAGAAGAGAGGAGATGCAGAGAGAGAGAGAGGAGAGAAGATGCGTAGGGGAAGAGGAAGAGAGAAGATGTAGAGAGAGAAAAAAAAATAGAATGATTCCTAAGAAGGTAGAGAGAGGAGAGTATACACATGAAGAATGGTATATTTGTCATACTACATAAAAAAGGACAAGATTTGTGTTATCTTATAATGTGGGCAAATTTTAGTATTCATATAACTAAAGGGACAAAAGACTATAATTCCTCAATAATAAATACTAGTACTAGCTAGTATTTCCAGCAAACAATGTTCAACCAGTTATAATTTTATAGAGCAAAAGTAAATTATAAATTTTTAATTTTTAAAAACCCAAACTTTTAGGGGAAGTGCCATTTATCATTGAGGGCCTAGAGCGGTTGAATACCAATTTTTAAAGTCTTTCTTCGAAACACTATTTAGTATAGATTTGCTATGGCTTTGTCTTTTTTTACAAACGTTAATTCGGTTAAAATATACTACTCGATAAGGATTTTTAATTAGGGGAACTTATAATTATGCTTTTATTTTAATATTCAATTCTCAATAAATTATCATCGTTGAGTACATCATAATTAAAATGTACGTCACTTTAAGTTCATTTTTTCTTTGCAAATATTAAATTAATTAATACTATCTTCATCTCAACTAATTAGGGACATTTACTATAGATCCAAAAACCAAGAGAGTGAAGAATATGTGGTTGTAATTAATTATGAGTAGAGAGAGTTAATTGTAGCCAAGTATTCTTTGTCATTTTAGGAAATGTGTCTAATTGTTGAGATGGACCAAAACGGAATACGTCCCTAATTAGTTGAAATAGAGGTAGTAAATCGAATGGTGCATTAATAAGTGGTACAAAAAAATATGATCTCACCTCATTCTACCGAGCTAGTCACCATAAATCATATCTATAGTATTAAACACAATACAAATTTGTCTACATATAAAAATATAATTGACAAATACTCCGTATTTGAAAAAAGGATTATACACGACATTGTTCGTCCCATCTACTTATATTTTCGAAACCCTACGTATTGCACCCAAACTAAAATATAAAAAGAAACAGACAAAAAGGAAAATCCAAATTAATCTTAACCAATGGTAGAAAAAGGTAGTAAATGATTAGTGGTAATACAATAAAAATAAAATTTAAAAATAAAAAATAAAAAAAATCACGCCCTAATTATGAAGGCAAAATCTAGTAAAACTAGACGAGTAGTCCCCTCACCAACAACCCAGCCACATGCTGCCATAATTCGCATCTCCGATTATTACATGCATTCTCCATTCCTATCATTGGTTCTTTAATTTAAAAGTTTTAAATACCCATTTACTTTTAATTAAAAAAAAAAATCAAGCAAATAAATTTGATTTGAGGATAAATGGGATGCACATGGAGGGGGTTGACAAATGAAAGATTCATTCTAAGATGGAACTGCCATAAAGACGTTGTTTCCCTACTTTTTTCCACATAAAGATTGTCACTTCTTTATTAGGAAAAAAATAAAACAACTTTAGAAATATTAGAGTTTGTGATAATAATTCACCTTATGAGTAGAGGAGGAGTTTGCGTGAAGCTTTCGTGATTTCGTATTTTTCTGATTTTAGTGGATGAGTAGAATTCAAGAAATAAAAGTAAGTATATTTTCTGTTATAAGGTGGTGGATTAATTTTGTTGATGGCTATATATGATCCTCTATAGTTTAAATGTTGTTTTCATCAAATTGTTTTTAGTGTACAAAAAAAAAGATGGTGATGTATTGATAAATGTCAAAATAAAGAACAAAAATTTTCTACTCGCAATAGATAATAGTAGAACCCGGGTTGGCCCAAAGTTTCTCAGCATATATAAATATAATTTATTATTTTTTTTTGTTAATTATGGAATGGTAGGTATCTTTTGTCCTGAAATTTGGATTTTCTTTGTTATTTCACCTCCTATATTTATTACTACAACTAACTCATACTACTACTTCATTAATGCGTGAAAATTCTCAACTTATGAATTTTTTTTTTCCCATGAATTCACAAACTCTTTACATTATGTTCACATAATTTTATATCACGAAATGTTTTTGAGTTTGTTTGATAAGGAAATTGAAGAATAAGAAAATTATGTCATATAATGTGATTTTTGTTTTTTTTATTGTATATTTTTTAAGGTGGAAAAAAAACTAAACACGTTAAAAATTATTATCACTTCAAATCCTCCCAGTGAACAATAGGCTGTCCGTTTTAAATTTCATCACGATCGGATTTTTTTATATATCATAAACTCATAGTGAAAAAAATAAAAATAAGGAAATTCGCATCAACTGAAAATGAAGTAAAACACCCACATTAGCAATAAATACGAAAAAGAATATGACTCCTTGAATTAAAAACAAAAAAAGAAAAAGAAAAGAAAAAGGAAATGGTATAAAAAAAATAGAAAGAGGAAAATGAAGTCGGGTCGGAAAGTAGGAAGAATCGGGTGGGGGTGGTGACCCGGAACCAAAAGGGTAAACGGGGGTGCAGTCAGTGGGGAGTGGCGCGTGTAGCTCGAGACGTATGCTGCGTGCATTGCAGGAGCAATGGGGTGGGGCCCATCAGCAGTTAAAGCTCAATTCGTCGTCGTTGTGGACCTGTGGTGGTGGCATAGTCCCCTTTAATTACGGGATTGGATCGGGCCCCACTTTCTCCATCGGATACCGGGTCGGGCCCCTTATCCGGATGCGGGTGAATTTGTCCCCATGCATCTAAGTGGGGTTACGCTGGTAACCCACATTACATACAACAAAGATACCATAATCCGGCCCCACCCCCACCTCTTGTTTGTTTTTTTTTTTTTTCCATCTTTTTATGTTTTTGATTTGGGAGAATTATAGCCGCTTCTTCCGCCTAAACTTTCGTTGGAAGTAACGGACTTTAGTGTACCATTATAAAATAATGTACAACTAATTCCCACATTCTTTTCCTTTTATTTAATTGGGTTTAGTAGCATGCAGCGAGTCAATTATTATTCTAACCATGATTTTCACTTTTTTGAATTTATACCTATTAGTATTTATATAAAAACATTAAAAACCGGTTTTCTTCCTCTCTCCTTTGTACTCTTGGCAAGTCTTCCCCAATTCTACCCTCTTACCTCAAAATTCAAATACTTTCAACAAGATTTCCAACACTGGAAAATTGGGACTCCAATTTGATTATTTTTTTTCCAATAAATAAATCTTGGCATCTTAGCATATCACTAATAGACACAAAGTGCCGTAAGTTGCCCTGACAGTAGAGTGACAGTAGACACAAAGTGCCGCAAGTTTGAATCAAACGTAACACAAATTTATTACTCCCTCCAGCATTGACGTGTTTCATAAATATATGTTAGTGTAAAATAATATAAATGTGTTAAGAAAAAAAGTACGGAGGAATTACTAAATTATCGAAAAGAAAAAGGGAAAAAAAAGTAAAACCCACAAAGAAATTTCAAGGGGCACACTTGGGTCAGCCAGAGGCATCGTGCGGACGGCTAAAACACTAACACTTTTATTCGTGTATATTAACACTTTTCTATATAAAGATTGACACTTTTAAAAATTGACATTTTTATTCGTAAAATAATTATGTTAAAGATTGACACTTTTATTCATATATATTAGCACTTTTCTGTATAAAGATTGACACTTTGACCCGGCCACACTATATGACCGACCTCACCCAAATTTTTGTCAATTCCAAAAGCAATTCATATCACACAAATTCATTTTCCAAATTTCCTAAAAAACATTAATTTCCAAAATATCCCGAGAAATGACCTCCACCTTGTTTCGATATTCTAATATAACCCTCGCAATTTACGCTTTTCATGTGCATGGAAACGAAAGGTGAAAACTTGGAAGAGAATAAGTTCAATGAAATCGGCCAAGAAAAGACAAAGAGTATCCAATCACTTAATTACATATTATTATTATTATTATTATTATTATTATTATTATTATTATTATTATTACTACTTCATTTTTGCACCGTTAGGCCTGTATGGTAAAAATGAATATATTGAATTGCTGTCTAAATCACAATTTCTACATGGCTTGCATTTATAAAGTTAAAATTGATAACGTACTAGATATATTGAAATAAATGGGACAGTGGCCGGAATATTTTATTATAAATGCGAGTGAATCAATATCGTCCATAACAAAAGTTATTAATTTCGCATTTCTATGATTATTGTTACATAGCATGTCATCAAATGTTTCATTTCAACTTTGACGAGTAATTTCCGCGGATAATATAATTCAAATAAGACAAGATTTGTGAATTTATGTTAGTTCGATTTTATCTTACTCAATTTCGATGTAGGGTTTGTTATGGCAAATTTTGTGCTCCACCATCGTATTTTGCCATACTATAATTGTTCCTTTTTTTTTCTTTTTCTTTTTTGAGGCGATAATTGTTCTTTTTTCACATGTAACAACTTTGTTCTTTTTTAATTTTTTTTATTTGTTATTTTTATTACCGAAAAGTGTTTTCTACGACACGTATATGTTTCATAAAATTTTGTTGTTATTTCTTCTAACAACTTGTACGGATACAATTTATGCCACATGGCCCACATATAATCACTTCATATAAATACCAAATACTCTCTATTGTTTAGATGGAGTCGTCATAGTTTGTTTTTAAAAGCATCTTCAGATCTAATTTACTTTCTTATGCGACACAAAAGATTACAATTAATACAAACTCTATGCCTGATTTTACATGAATATTCGTGTACCCGATTCGAGTACAGTAATTAATCTATCTTATAAAAAAAAATGTATCTCGATTGATAAGTAATTTGATACGTAGTATCTTTTTATGAATTGAATAAAATATGATGATGATAACTTAACATAAACTACATATATGTTTCGGGATATAACTTGCCAAAAATATCACATTTTGCATGTAAAATTTTATGATTTGGATCATTTGTTGCCTAATCGTGTGACAATTATTGTTAGTTTTGGAAATATTTACGATACGCGGCGATCATCCGTTGTTGCAATAGGAAATACAATACAAAATTGTAATAGATGATCCGATTTACGTTATTGCATTGTGCTAATTTTGAAAATATTGTAAACACGCGACAATCACATGAATGTGCAATAAAGGATGTCACGTCATTAGACAATAGAGGATACGAATCCAAAATTTTATTTAAATCTATTTATAGAATATATTTTTTTTCATTCTAAAATAATGAAATGGTTATTAATGATTCAAGCAATATATAGTTCCCGGTGTGGGTAAGTATGAATTGGAGGTTTGTTTTTTTTTTTTTTTTGCGAACATGAATTGGAGTTCTTGAAGTTAAAACTTTTAGCAATTTAAAGGAGCAATGATATACTATTCCTTCATTGGTGGACACTTTCGTAAGCATGTTTGTAGTTTTTTCACTTTAACAATATTTTTATAGATATTTTTATTTTATATTATAGTATCGTAGAAATTAATATATAGTACTACCTCCATCCCATTACATTAGTCACATTTACCTTTTTGCACGTATTTCCACCGAAACCTAGTACGAGTTTTAAAATATAATTTTGACGTATTCATTTTTTCACGGGATACTATGAGTGTCATAGTATCCCGTGAAAAAATGAATACGTCAAAAATATATTTTAAAACCCGTACTAGGTTTCGGTGGAAAAACGTGCCGCAATAGTGAATGTGACTAATGTAATGGGATGGAGGTAGTAAATCATTAAATCTATAAAATAAAAAAGTCGATTTTTTTCTTCCAACATAAAAAAATGAGTAACTAGACAAATCGAGTTTTGATTTTTATTCATTTTTATAAATTTAATGATTTCTATATTGATTATTAAGATACGAGAATATGAAACAATAATAAAAATTGAAAAAAGTAATACCAAAATAAAAAAATAACGAAAGTGCGAATGAGGAAGCATCAAACTACCTCCATTCCTCCTCATTAGTCCCATTTGTTTTATTGACTTTTCGGCACGTTTTTCCACCGAAACATAATATGAGTTTTACAATATAATTTTGAAGTATTTTTTTTCTTTTACGGGATACTATGACACCGTAGTATCCCGCAAAAGAAAAAATACTTCAAAATTATATTGTAAAACCCGTACTAGGTTTCAGTAGAAAAATGTGCCGAAAAGTGAATAAAGAAAATGAGACTGATGAGGGGATGGAGGTAGTATTATTTATCCGTACAGAATTAACACAAGTCCACAACGCATTGTTGAATAGACAAATCACAAATGGAATGACATTCGAATTAACTACTAGCTTATGTTCATGATTTCTGACCCCCTTTCCTTATTACTCCGATTCATGATTTCTGACACCTTTCTATTTTGGGAAATAATTAACACACTAATTACACAATTAGTTTTTTCTTATTACAATTAACATAATTAATTAAAATATTTTTAAAATTAATTTTAATAATAAAAAAAACCGAAAAAAAAAAAATTGAAATTAAAGTTTCTCCCCAATTAGTTCCTCCCAGTTTCCCAACTACACCTCATTCATCATCCAATACACCCAAAAACCCTAATTTCTGGCCATTCTCACTTCTCTGACGCCGAGTTCATCGGCCTCTTCAGAAAACCCTAGTTTCTCGAACTCTCGATTTTCAATTCGCAACATCTCTCTCGCCATGGATGCCTTCTCTCACAAATCGGAAAGGCCGGCTGATTTTCTACTCGCAGCACCGCAGTCACTGCAAATCGCCATCGCGGCGGCCTAGCACGCCGGGGGCAACCCTTCCTCGTTCGACGGATTGGCAGGCGCGGCCGTGGAGGCTTCTCGCCGCCCCAATCACAGAAACTCCCACCGTAGAAACCTCCACCACCGTTGCTGCCGCCGCCGATCGCAGTTGAGGAGGAAGGCCACTTGCAAATGGCTCCCATGCCTTGCTTAATTTCCCTCTTAAATTTAGGCTTGATTTGATTGGTGACTTTCCATTCATATTCACAATTGTTTTTTTTCAATTTGTTTGAATAAGTTGAATTGGATTTCTATATTCTTGTTGGCCCAATATTGAAATCTTATTTTTAATTTTGAGATTTATACTGTTTTTGTTTGCTGTGAGTATTGCTTTGTTTCATACAGTTTGTGAAAAAAAAAATTATGTATTTAATTAATTTCAGTAATTAATTTTAATTATTAAGCAAAAAAAAATTAATAATATTAATTTCCAGTATTTATGTAAATATATACAAAAAATATTAAATGTATAAACAACACTCAAATCCTAAACAATACACTTAAAACATTAAACACTCTTGTTTTAAATCTCGTGCCCAAAATAAAGGTATCAGAAATCCTGAACATGAGAAGTAGTATTTAATTTTCATTTTTAGAGAAAAGCTAGTATTAATATTTTGTTTTTACCGAAATAAGAAAATGGTAATTTTTCCGCCAAAAAGAAGTGGAAGAAGCTCAGTAGGAAATTTTCGTCAACCATACTGGCAAAAACAAATCCTTTCAGTTTTTTACTCACTACTTAATATTGGAGCGTACACCTCACGTCTCAAAGAAAAGACCTTTTTCCATGTTGAGAAACCGAAAAAATGAAAAAAGAAACTTGATATCTACAAAAAGTATTTCTATATTCCCTAAAAAGGGCCACACTTGGCCTTAAATTACATCTTTTGCCACTGGACTCCCTCCCGAGACTCCCTCCATAAGTAGAGTACCACTCTTCCCTCCACTCCTTCCCCCTACACCACTCCCTATCTCTCTCTCTCTGTCTCTCTCTCTCTCTCTCTCTCTCTCTCTCTGCACTGTCTTTTAGCTAGAGAGAAAATGGCTTTACTCGCTGCTATAGCCTGCATTGCCTCCCTCATTTCACTTCTGGCACCGCCAGTTTCAGCCCGGCATCCCGGCAACTACAACGGCGGCGCTTGGCAGGGCGCCCACGCCACCTTCTACGGCGGCAGCGACGCCTCCGGCACCATGGGTAAGTTCACTCACCTAATTTTTCAGAAATATGAAACCTACATTACGTGAAATTCGATTTATATACATAATGTGGTTCGATTTTCTGTTTGCAGGCGGCGCCTGCGGTTACGGCAACCTCTACAGCCAGGGGTACGGCGTGAACACGGCGGCGCTGAGCACGGCGCTTTTCAACAACGGGTTCAGCTGCGGCGCGTGCTTCGAGATCAAGTGCGCCGACGACAAGCAGTGGTGCCACGCCGGCAGCCCCTCCATCTTCATCACCGCCACCAACTTCTGCCCCCCCAACTTCGCCCTCCCCAACGACAACGGCGGCTGGTGCAACCCTCCCCGCACCCACTTCGACCTCGCCATGCCCATGTTCCTCAAAATCGCCGAGTACCGCGCCGGAATCGTCCCCGTCAACTACCGGAGGTCCAATTTCTTTCCCTGTTTTATTTTACCCTATATTTTTTTTACCCTTTTAAGATGCTCACAACACTCTGAACAATGCCGTAAAAAAATGGGTAAAAATTGGGGTAAAAGCTAATTCCGACTTTGCTCTGCTTCCGTTACTTGGGTGTTTTTGGCCTTTATTTTACTCTCTCTCTTTGTGTTGTCACTAGTATGGGCTTTGTCTTATTTATTCTTGTCTCTCTGTTTTCACATTTTGCATTTTTGAAGCATAGCTTTCTTTTTTTCACTTATTTTTTCTGTGCACTCACTTTTAACCATTTTAGGATAATAAGATAAATTTCATTTTTTAAGTATAAATGCATGAACGCTTTTCTCAAATGATAATGATATTTAGGTCTCATTGCAAGAATTTACTAATTTTAAGGTTTGTGGGCAATTAAATTTTGGGGTCACGAGTTCGAATTCGGACCCGCCAAACCTTTCCAACAAAAGTATGGTCCCAGCTCCCTCCTCTTTTGTACGAATTAGGTCTGAATTGCTATTTCCACACCACACCTATTTATATCCACTCCATGTGAGGGTATTAATGGAAATGCACCAGTCACTCACTGAAAATGGGCCAAGAATGGGAATAGCCATAGGCGTCGAGGCATTTTAGTTAGTTGCACATGGTTGGTTGCATCAGTGGTCAAAACGGCCCATTTATTACATACGGGCAGGGGAGGGCAAACGACGTCGTGCAGAAGCAATTCAACTTTGGGTTAGGACCAAAAAAAACATCCCACGTGAGAGTTCGTTAGTACAAAGGGCCCACTTCCCTCACCAGTTTGTTTCCGCCAACTAGATCTCGACGCGTCAGCAAGATCTGGACCGTCGGATCGTGTTTGATAGTCAAACACCAGACCCTAGGCGGTGGGGAATTATTACGGTCTTCAATGTGAAAAACTCACCCCCCGCCGTACTGCGTCCTCACCCTTAATTCCCGCCCCGCGTCACACGAGAATAATATCATTCATTCCCTTGCTGGAAGAATTTCCTTCTCTTTGTCCCGCACTCACACTTCAAAATCCCAGCTAACCATAGTAAATGTTTATATATTTATTTATTTAAAATTAAAATTAATATTTGTTGGTGGTGGTGCACTGCAGGGTGCCTTGCAAAAAGCACGGAGGGATAAGGTTCACGATCAACGGCTTCCGCTACTTCAACTTGGTTTTGGTCACCAACGTCGCGGGTGCAGGGGATATCGTGAGGGTGAGCATCAAAGGCACGAAAACCGGGTGGATGACCATGAGCCGAAACTGGGGGCAAAATTGGCAATCCAACTCCATTCTGGTGGGCCAGCCCCTCTCCTTCCGGGTCACCAGCAGCGACCGCCGCACCTCCACCTCCTGGAACATCGCTCCGGCCAACTGGCAGTTCGGCCAAACATTCGTCGGAAAGAATTTCCGAGTCTGAAGATGAATTGACGGGTTTACCCTTTAGTTTGAGGGGGTTTTTGACAGCTGTGGTTAGGGGGGTTTTTGGGGAATTTAGTAAGGGGGAAAAGAATAGTGTGTGTTTGGGTTAAAAGGCAAAAAGAGAATATTATAGTTTCTCTTTTGGGCTTAATTTTAGGGGGGGGAGTGTGCGGAGGTAGAGCTGAGGCGGCTGCACCAAAATTCTGTAGCCCGCAGCTTAATTTGAAGCTTATTAATATATAATTAGATTATTATAACTAAGTAATTTGTGGTGTTTAGTGGTATGTGAGTTTGTTGAGAAGTGTGCAATTGTACTTCTACTTCTAAATTTATATTTAAATGGAAATGGATTGTTTTTCAATTTGTATTGCATTGCAAATAATTAACTTTATCAAATTTAAGATCTATAGACTATTCAGAAAAAAAAGAAGAAGATATAACGACTTTACCGCAAATCCTTGTCATGAGAAACAATTTTGGCCTTCTAAGCAAGAGTGCAAGACAACGCATAACAAAAGCAAGCAGCCAAAATTTAGGGGGACTTATTCCAATTTTAATTTGGTAAAAGAAATTTGTTAAAAGGAAAAACAAAAAAAAATGCTAATCTCCATATATTGCGCGGCAAGAGTAAAGCTCAAAATGCGTAAAGTTTAAGAGCGGGAAAAATCAAAGGAATTTGAGCGTGAATTGAGAAAAGGAAAAAAGAAAAAGAAGAAAAAGGTAAAAGAGAGATCACTAATTCACTATAGTCTAAAATTCCTGTGCAACCCCTTTCCCTTTCACATAAAAAACCTAACCGCCGAACTTTAAAAAAACTTAACGGAAGTCAATTTTAACGACATTTTTACCCATAATTAAAACGATAATAATTTAACATATAACCAGGAAAATTAAATGACAATTTGAGACTTATATATTGCACTAAGCTCCACTCTAGTCTCTTATGAAAGTTTTGCTATTTTCTTAAATTTCTTACTAAATAAGCTCGTGAAATTTCTTTTGAGTTGCGAAGGGATAATTAACCTCACAAAACTGAATATCACCTTATTTATATAATTTTTTTTAATATTATTTAAAGCAAACTATCCAAATTAAAAAATATACTTCCTCCGTTTTATTATAAGTGTCACAGTCAACAAATTACACATACCAAGAAAATGTGTGAATTTACATTTTAACCTCATTTATTATTCTCTTTTTATAAGCATCAACTTATATGTATAACATTAATTATAAGAGTAAAATTGGAAAAATATTGTTATTATGTCATCAAATTTCAAAATGTGATATTAAAAACAAACAACAAAAATAGTAACTATGACACTGAAAGAAAAAAACGGAGGGAGTATATAATACTACCTCCATCCCACCATATTAGCCACTATTCACTTTGTTGACTTTTTCGGCACGCATTTTCATCAAAACCTAGTATGTGTTTTAAATATAATTTTGAAGTATTTTTTTTTTACGGGATACTATGAGGGCTCGTTTGGTAGCAATACCGAGAAAATGGCGGATAAGAAAATGTGTGATAAGTTGAGATAAAAAAAGTATGATAAGTTGGGATAAAAATATATTGTGTGTTTGGTACAAACATAGATAAGTTGGGATAAGAAATATAAAAAATTGATAATTAAAATTGAAAATAAAAAATTGATAATTAAAATTGAAAATAAAAAATGATAATTAAAAATAAAAAAATAAAAAATTGATAATTAAAATAAAAAATAAAAAATTGATAATTAAAAGTAAAAATAAAAAATTGATAATTAAAATTAAAAATATTTTTCTTAATTAAAATAAAAAATAAAATTGATAATTAAAATTGAAAATAAAAAATTGATAATTTAAATTGAAAATAAAAAATTGATAATTAAAATTGAAAATAAAAATTGATAATTAAAATTAAAATAAAAAAATTGATAATTAAAATTGAAATAAAAATTGATAATTTAAATTGAAAATAAAAAATTGATAATTAAAATTGAAAATAAAAATTGATAATTAAAATTAAAAATAAAAAATTGATAATTAAAATTGAAAATAAAAATTGATAATTAAAATAAAAAATAAAAAATTGATAATTAAAATTGAAAATAAAAAATTGATAATTAAAATTGAAAATAAAAAACTTATCACAACTTATCCGGGGGTAGAGGCGGTATAGTATATGCCAGTGTAACAGTGAATTTAGTTCGGGCTCAAGCATTTTCGCGGGCCGATGACATTATTTTTCTCGGATACCAAACACTAGAAAAGCCGAGATAAATTTTTTTTATCTAGGCTTTTCCTGGGTTATACTGGCTACCAAATGGGCCCTGAGTATCGTAGTATCCCATAAAAAAAATTAATATTATATTTTAAAATCCGTATTAAATTTCACTGGAAACGCGTGCCGAAAAAGTCAATAAAGTAAATAGTGGCTAATATGATGGGATAGAGGTAGTATGAAATTGCAGCGTTAGGTTTTGAAGAATTTGGTCAAATAGTTGAAGATCTCGAAAGTAAATTGATGAGTATGGCAAAGGCATGCTGAAGCTCAAGCACATCGGATTCCTCTAAATTCACATTTTCAAAAAGGTGGGAAAGTGTAGAGCTTAGGATACCAGCGCATGAATCATTGTCCTAAACTAATTCCATTCCTTTTTTTTATTATTTTCTTCGGACAGCTATATTTTCCATCATACTAGTATATAGTAGCATTACCATATCTTATCACATATAAATGAATTTTTGGAATATTTTATTTGAAATTCGAATGCCTTGTCGAGTTATTAATTTCTATTTGAAAAAGGGGTTCGTTCATTGTTTCAAATTGAGCAACAGTATAGTCTGCTTCGTCTTGTTTGTAGAGTACACTTGTTAAAAAGCGTAGGACTATATTTATTTAAACGTAGGAGTAGGAATTATTTCCTTGTTCTATATTTAATCGAGCGAAGATATATTTTTGGACCTAATTCATGGGCGCTTTGACACAAATGCCGTGTTTATTAAATTTCGGGACTAATATTTGGCGATCCATGACAACGAAGCGCAGCTTAGTTGGTAAGACGCTTCACATCCGATCTAAAAGATCGGGGGTTCGAGTCATCCCGGTGCGTGTGTGTGTGAGTGTGAGTGTGTTGTGTTTGCCTGATAAAAAAAATATATATATATTTGGCGATCCAGATTCTTTATCATACTACTTCCACCCCTCTTTATTAGTCCCAAACACTTTATTGACTTTTTCGGCACACATTTTCACCAAAACCTAGTACGAGTTTTGAAAATATTCTTTTTTTTTACAGGATACGTATGACACTCATAATATCCCTTAAAAAAAGAATACTTCAAAATTATATTGTAAAACCCTTACTAGGTTTCGGTGAAAATGCGTGCCTGTGTGTGAGTGTGAGTGTGAGTGTGTTGTGTTTGCCTGATAAAATATATATATATATATATATATATATATATATATTTGGGGATCCAGATTCTTTATTATACTACCTTCATCCCCCTTTATTAGTCTCAAACACTTTATTGACTTTTTCGGCACGCATTTCCACCGAAACCTAGTACGAGTTTTGAAAATATTCTTTTTTTTACAGGATACTATGACACTCATAGTATCCCGTATAAAAAAGAATACTTCAAAATTATATTATAAAACCCTTACTAGGTTTCGGTGGAAATACGTGCCGAAAAAGTCAATAAAATGTTTGGGACTAATAAGGGGGGGGAGGGGGGGGGGGGGTGGAGGTAGTATTTCCGTATTGCATCTTCTATTGCACCGACTGATGATTGTCACGTGTTCAAAATATTTTCAAAACGAAAAATTGTAGAAAAAGAACCATACACAAAAATATTGATATTTAAAATGCTTTTAACACATGACGATCAACCACCGTTCATCAATGCAATAGAACATGCAACACATAAACATAATAAAATATCTGAATCGATTATTTGAAAATAAATTTTTCCTACCATTCAGTTTTGTTGATTATGTCTTCAGTAAGAAATGTTGAAAATTGATGATCATATACTCCCTCTATTTCGTCGAATAAGCTTCATTTGATTCTGGCATGCTTTTCCATGCTTCTTGATGATAGGTTTTAAAATGGATTTTTGAAGATTTTTTTCTTTTACGGGATACTACGATTGTCAGAGTATATCGTAAAAGAAAAAAATCTTCAAAAATTCATTTGAAAACCATCATTAAGAAGTGTGGAAAAGAGTACCACAATTGTCAAAAAACAAATGGAGGGTGGAGGTAGTATTTCCGTATTGCATCTTCTATTGCACCGACTGATGATTGTCACGTGTTCAAAATATTTTCAAAACGAAAAATTGTAGAAAAAGAACCATACACAAAAATATTGATATTTAAAATGCTTTTAACACATGACGATCAACCACTGTTCATCAATGCAATAGAACATGCAACACATAAACATAATAAAATATCTGAATCGATTATTTGAAAATAAAATTTTCCTACCATTCAGTTTTGTTGATTATGTCTTCAGTAAGAAATGTTGAAAATTGATGATCATATACTCCCTCTATTTCGTCGAATAAGCTTCATTTGATTCTGGCATGCTTTTCCATGCTTCTTGATGGTAGGTTTTAAAATGGATTTTTGAAGATTTTTTTCTTTTACGGGATACTACGATTGTCAAAGTATATCGTAAAAGAAAAAAATCTTCAAAAATTCATTTGAAAACCATCATTAAGAAGTGTGGAAAAGAGTACCACAATTGTCAAAAAACAAATGGAGATTATTTGACGAAATGGAGGGAGTATTAAAAAATATATATTTTCTTGAATAAAACCCTACTACCACACATGGGCTAGAGGCGGTATAGGGCTTTGTCTACTCGGCTCCACTAAATCTGGATGGCCCATATATTGTTGGGTTGAACCGGCTTATATTTCTTGTGATCCAATTATTTTTTTTCTTTTCTTTTCCCTTTTAAGCGTTGTGATCCACTACTTCAGTATGCAGTTCGGCCCAACAATATAACTACTTGAAATTTGTACAATTTTATTCGAAGGGATGATTTACAACGCAACTTATGAAAATAGAATATACACTGATAAATAAAGTTCTTGAATAGTTGAAGCTATAGAATTTAAAAAAAGAAAAAAAATAGAAAAGAAAATAACACATCTAAAATGCGGTAAGGAATATTAGTATGCAACAAGTAGTATTAATAGAAGTAAAGAACATTAAACTTTCCAAGTGTTTGTTTTTAGAAAGCTATGCCTTGCTTCTCGTATGGTGTTAAAGAGGCTTATTTTATTGATGAATCAAACTTTTCGGTGCCACACTTTTTTTTATTGTTTATTAAATACTATTATGTTAAATTTACATAATTAATGTAGTCCATAAAACCGTTAATGCAATTAGCTTGTGTGCCAGATAATGCTCTTGAATTTTTTAGTTGCCACTTGCAAATAGAAAAATGATTCGAGAGTAAAATGATGTATTTTGCATATCTGTTTTCGACCCTACATTTTTATACTAATTTAATTTTCAATCAAGGAGTTTTATTTAGATGGCCCACCTTACATGTTAAGCTACTCGCGAAGCTCTTAATTTATGCTTCTCTGTACATACAATACTATATATAGTTATTGTAAATGTTTTGTCGAGAAAATTCTCATGGTATACTTAGTTTTAGCATAAATGTTTTGTCGAAAAAATGTTGGATTCATGAGCCGCTTATATCTTTTTATAAAAATAAATTTAAATAGAAACGCAACAAGAAGTGCAACTCAAACGAGTTGCAAAATTCGGTTACAACAAGACAAACAACAAATTATATCACCTTAAGGCAAAGAGAAGGATTACGAATCCAATCTCCTAAGCTATAACACACGTCTTTTGAGAGAAGATTTGAAATCCAAACCCGAAACCAAAACCTAACTTTAATCAAATCAATTAAAACCTCGCAGCTACTCGTCACTTTGTTGAACACCAACCCATTTTGGAAGTTCCATAAGTGCCACACAATGCAAATCTATAAAGCTTTCCACCATTTCAAAGCTCCTATCTTTCTTGCCAAACTCATATGTTGCTTAAAATGTCATAAATGAATAATATGTCCGACATACTCAAGACCAAACCAACTATAGCAACGAGTCCAAACTTTGAAAGTAAACTCGCACGAAAATAAATAAATGCTCAACAGTTTCACTATGAAACACACATGAGGGGCACCTATCATCATCCATTTGATGAACTACTCATCTTTTTTTGAATGTATTGTCGAGTTGAAATCTTATTTTAAAAAGAAGCTTCCAAGCAAAAGCATTTGCTTTACTTGGGGCGGACCTGCAACAAACATTTGTTAGCTTATTACTCTTAAAATCAAAATCAACTAAGCCAGAGAGAAATGTAGTTTCTACATTAATTTGCTTGAAAAAATTATGTTTTGTTTTTTAATTTTATTTTTAAAAACACCTTATATTTCCAAAAGCCAAAAGTAAATTGTTTATTGAAAAATAAATCAAATACGAAGAACCATGAACTAGAAGTGACGACAAAATAAAAAGATTGGTTTTTTTTTTTTATATAAATTTAGAAGAAAAAAAAAATCACGTGGAAGTTCATAGTGATGAAGACCAATGACAAACTCAGTGATTCTGAGTTGTTGCAAGAAAGTGAAATTTGGAAGTCGTTTTGTTAAATTTGTGCATATTCTTGTGATCTCATTTTAGCTATAGGTGCACTGATTAGACTATTCGTACCCAATTGTTAAGTGGGTCACATGTGACTTTTTATTTTCAGTATACAATCATATCATTAAGTGAGCTTGAATTTCGGTCTTCATATTTCGCGAAATTCCAATTATGGTATTAAGCTCATGTCTCATGGACTCATGGTCATGGTTAGTTATCATAAAATTGATTCCCATCTCAAATATTTTTAGTTTATCAATAATGTGCCAATTATCCAAGTATTTGAGGAAATTCAATGATAGAAATTCTCACATCAAGTCCAAAAAAAGGTTGTTTATATTAAAAAATAAAATAAAATGGGCTTCCTACTAAATCACCCCTTGTGTCATAAGTTCATAACCAATACTGCATCCGTCACTCTTTAATTAAGTGTTTACGACATAAGTGTCCTATCAATTTGCAAAAATAGGTATTCTATTACATATTTTCAAATAAAAATTAATCTAAATTACTATTTCTTTTTAGCATTTTTGGCAAGCGTTTTCAAGCGTCTTGATAATAGGTTTTAAAATAAATTTTTAAAGTATTTTTTCTTTTACGGGATACTACGAGTGTTGTAGTATCCCATAAAAGAAGAATTTCTTTAAAAAATTATTTTAAAACTCATAATTAAGATGCTTGAAAACGCTTGCCATAAATACTGAAAAAAAATAACTCAAGTTGAAAGGGATGGAGAGAGTATATTTTTGTCATCGTCATTGTATATTTCTTTTTAATTTTTTTTTATATAATGATTAAGGAGAAAAAATTGCACTCTTTTGGTACGTCTGTTTTGACAACTTTACCTAGATTGGATGGCTTATCTTTTTAAGCGATCGAATTGCAAGAAGTTTGATAAAATAAACTCTTAATGTCTTTTTTTGCCCATTTTGTAAATCGAGATTCAAGAAATGCCCACTGTCAAATTACACATTTACAAAATGCCCGTTTTTTTTAAATATAATAAAATTGGATCCCATTTACACTGTAGCAGCTCTCGAGTGTAGCAATGTTTTGTCATCTTCTGCTTTTATGTAGAGCGCTTTTTTTTGAAGATACGTAGAACGCTTCATAAAATGGGCCCCACCTCACACATTATTTTCCGCACTTCACGTTGTATGGGGTATGATATTTTGTCGTTTTGCAATATGGAATATCGCTGATTAATATCGCTGGCCTCATGCAGCATTGGTCGATTTTCCCAAAAAAAACTTGAATATTTTTTTTAAAAAAATCGAGCGCTTTTAACCAGAAATCGAGCGCTTTTCACTGCTGTAGAGCGCTTTTGTGTATCATAGAGCGCTTTTCAGTGTGTATTTGTTGTTTTATAGCAATTATTGCTACAAAACAAACAATTCTGCGAAATTCACGGATCTACAAAATAATTCGCAAAGTTATTTCACGGAGTAAATAGTAGCATTTACAGTAAATCAAATAATTGAATTGAAAAGCTATGTATTCATTGTTTTATAGCACTCAGTCGAAAATCTTGAGCTCATTCTTGTGAGCTTAAGAAATTTCAGAAAAAATAGGGAGGAGGAAGAAGTGAGGAGAGAAAAAAGAAGCAAGAAACTCGCACGCACGAGATCGCACGCACGGGATATAATTATACAAGGTATTCATTTCATACTATTTTCTAAAATGTAGCGTGCTTAATATTAAATTATGTTAAATTATATGATTTTCTAAAATCTAACATGCCTAAAAAAATAAAATTACTAGTAAAAATATACTATAGAATAGAAAATTATTATATTCTATTTGGATTTTTTAATGTGCTAAAAATGGGTCTAAAAATTGGAATAACTCTAAAAATAAGAATAATACATTAGAAAATTTAAATTAAAACGTGAGTTATGGAGGAAATTGGTCTGATAGTAATTATCAGGGTGGCAGAGAAATTGATATCCCTTTATCAAGATAATCAATCACCTTATACAACTTGAGATGCAACATAACAAAGATGTGTAATCTCTTTGGCACTGATTATGAGATATTCTACTTCAAGCAATCTCGATTCGGACGGCTTATTAAATCACCATTGGAAAGAGATGAACAACTTCTTCGTTTATGCGGTAGAGAATCGGCCCCAAAACTATACGTGGTTTCGAACAGTGGGACATCGTCTTCTTCCTCGTTTCTCGACCGCCAGAGAGAGTGAAATCCCAGACCTCAATTTCCCAGCCTCGGATGAGCACCATGGGCATACTGAGCCGCAGACTGAAGTCGATCTCGACGATGACGTAGATGACGATGACGACCCAGAGTACGACGTTGAGGCGGATGCTGATGCGGAGAACGAAGTCGACGAAGATGGTGACACTCCTGATAGGCGGATGAATAAGTCTTTATTTGCCGAGTACACAGCATGGATACTTGAGGAAGGAGGGATGGAGAAGCTCTTACGATTGATGTATCCAAGCCAGCACGAGGATGATGAAGAAATTGATACAAGGCCTATAAGTAGTTGGATCGTTCCCGTGGTCCCTATCCAGCCAGACGAGTCAGCAGTCTATGTAGGTGATGGTAATTTGATCCTAGAAGGGTTGGAGGATGATGCCATTTACGATACAAAGGATGACCTCATAGTGGCTGTCGGTTTGTGGAATTTAGAGAGGAGGGCGCAAAGTGCTACTCATAAGTCTGATACGACCCGGCTGTGGCTGCATTGCAAATCATCGATGAGTTGCACCTTCAAGTTACGTGCCACTAGCCAAGGCGGACCTTGGCGAGTCAGAATGTTTTGCGGCGAGCACACGTGTAGCGAGGATATAACAAATCTGTTGAAGAGGAAGGTCCGTTCTAAGGTTATTGGGGCCTACTTTGCAAAAATAATTCAACGCGACGCAGAAATAATTAAAGTTTAAAACTGTAATCAAAAGATAGAATGTTACCCCTTCGTGAAGAAGTCTCCATAAACTAGGGTCATCAATTGTAAGCCTCGTTTTCAATTTCCAATGGATGCACCGCGGTAACCGTCCTTGATCATTTTTGACGCCTGCGATGTCGCCAAGTCCGGGAACCACTTCTAATCCCCAAACGTATAATGCCCACGCAGGCCCGTAAAAATGATACTCAGCACTGTCTTGCGCATTCTCCAGATAATATTTCAGCGTCTGGTACGAATATGCACCCCACGGAAATTGGGCAAATAACTGAGGGTTCTCTACCAATTCCCACAACCAAGAGTGCGGTTCTTTCTGTGCGTCATGCCCAAGGACGAAAATATCAGCCATTAACAGTTGAGCTACGCGCAAGTGGATGGTACCGTTGGGGTCAGCAATCGAGTTTCCCAAATTCTTGAACCGAGCAATCAAGTCCTTCCCAGTGCCCGGACTCCCACCGCATACTAGCCTTGCAAGTTCAGAATTTCTCGGATCACGAGTAACAGTGAGATCATAATTCGCTGCTCCAAAAGTCAATCCTGTCACTAAAGCGTGATCCGCCATCGTGTACTCAACAAACCTCCCTTTGATATAGAACCAAACGCCTTCTTCAGTATCTAGGAATCTCGACAGGATTCCATGTAGCACTTGGCTATTCATACGGCCCGGTCTCCAATTTATCAAGTGCCCAAAAGGACCGTTACATAAACGAGCAACCAAGCTTTCACCCCCTTTAGCACTCAAGGTTGTATGAATATCCTTGAGGAGTCTTATTCTACAAGAAGTATTCACGACTGCATGCGTGTTCATATTATCTTGTCTCTTGAAGGACAATACCTAATTTCACATAAAAATTAAAACTTGAATTAAAATTATAATAAAACAAATATTAAAGTAAATAATCAATTAAAATCCCCAAGCACGATTAAAAAATTCCACTGAGTGCTATTCACCACTAAGCGCTATTCACTGAGCGTTATTAGAATTTGATATATTAAACTAATATTTCAAACAAATTAGCTTATAAAAATCGAGCGATATTCGCAAATCATGGAGCGCTATTAATCATTCATCGAGCGCCATATGTAATAAATCGAGCGCTATTATTACTTTCTTGATTATATTATTACATATCTAAATAAAAATAACGAGCGATATACACAATATCTAACAACGACAGTGATATACACAATATCTAACAACGAGCGATTATATTATTACATACGGAGTATCTAACAACGAGCGCTATACACATTAACATCGAGCGATATTAACATTAACATCGAGCGATATACAACTCATATCGAGCGCTATTCAACTATTTCTTCTAATTTCCGGATCTAATGCCGAAGACTTTATAGATCTAATTACAACGGCCTAACCTGAGGAATTCGGGCCATATCTCACAGTGGCGGCGAAGGAAGGGGAGAGGGAAGCAATGCCGGCGTCGGAGACAGAGATAATTTGGCGTCGGAGACGGCGGGGACTTCTGGCAACAGCGGCCACAACGAGGTGTGTGTGGTGTTGTCGACAGTATCGGGTGTGGGCGATTTTACAGAAGAGGAGAAGAAGGGTGAGATCTGTGGGCGATTTTAGAGGAGGAAGAAGATGTGGGTGGAGGTGTGGGTGGGAGCGTGTTTATCGCTGGAGATTTAGTCAACAAAGGCAAAACAGCAAAGGACAAAAAACCCAAGTATCGAGAGAACCTTTATTGTTCATGGGCCCCAATTTAATGTATCATAATAGAAACGGGCATTTTTGAAACATGTTTTTTCAAATCGGGTATTTTATAAATACAGATTTTAAAAACGGGTATCTATAGATTTCGCCCTAAAATAAAATATACTCCCTCCGTCTCTTAATAAGTGTTCCGACCTTTTAAAATTTTTGTTCCCAATTAAGTGTCATATTACATAGTTTTAGATAAAAAATAATACAAACTACCATATTTACCCCTATAATGATTATAAATAACTTACTTTCTCAATTTTCTATATAATGATTAGGGGCAAATTAAGTAAATTTACATGTTCTCTTGATTTTTGTGTTTTTTTAAGTGATAACTTTTATTAGGGGACGGAGGAAGGACATATATTGATTTTCCAATATATATTGTTGTTAATTAATCTACCCAGAATTAGAATGAAATTTATTATTGAAACTCCCACTTGCCTTGGAGCCAGGGGCGAAGTCAGAAAATTTTGATGGCGGGGGCTGAGATTCATATTTGAGATTTGAGAAACAAAGTTCTATACAATATAATTTAATAGTATGGGCTTTACACTAAATTATGCATAATATACACAAAAAATAATAGTTTTACTAGAACAAATTTTTTTTTTTTTTGGTGGGGTGGGCTTAAGCCTCCCCTCACTTGCATGTGGCCTCGCCACTGCTTGGAGCAGTAGTATCGCCGACAAGTTTGTGAGTAGCCGCCATTGTTCTACTTCTACATATTGACCATTTTGCCCCTTCCTCCCACGCCACATTTCCCTCCTAATACTTTATTTATTTATTTTTGACGCGGAAAGTTACTCCTATTTTGTTTCAGGCGATGAATCACATCCCTTCATTTCTCTTTGACCCACGACATCTTAGAAACAGACCAAAGAAAGATATAATAATAATAATAATAATAATAATAATAATAATATGAAGTAAGTTAGAATTTCTAAGAATTGAGAAATGATTTAAAAAATCAGTAGAGAAAATGTTATACAATTTGAAAGGGGATAAAGAAGATATGTTATCTTTATAAGGAATCCGATTCCGACGGTGCATAAAAGAAACCTTTTAAAAACCCGCTCCAAATTTTGTTTACTTTTAAAAGAGAAGAGAAAATGGGGAATAGATTGGGACACACGTGAACAAATGCAGCTACCTTCACATGCACACAACACTACAAACAAAAATATGCATCGTATTCCTATGCACCCTTCCCACACTCTATAATTTTTACTACCAAACAAATACGCACACATTCTCTCTCTCTCTCTCCTCCTTTTCCCATTACTTTATAGCTCAAGTTACCAGTATTCCCTCCATGGCTACTCGTACATTTCCTTCCTCATTCTGCTTTATTGCTTTATGCATTATATTGCTCCAATCTCGCCTCATTATAGTTTCATCAGTGGTGCTGGTTCTTCGCAACCACCGCCGCCACGATGAGCACCGCCGCCACCCCATGCTCCAAGCTAATCAGACCTCCTGCGCTCTCTTCTCCGGCTCCTGGGTTCGCGACGACTCCTATCCGCTCTACCAGTACTCTTGCCCCATCATCGATTCCGAATTCAACTGCCAGATGTACGGGAGGCCCGACGCCGATTACCTCAAGTACCGATGGCAGCCTATCAACTGCCAAATCCCTAGGTAATAAGCTTTGCTCTGCACTTCGCTCTCTCGATTGTGGCTGTAATTGATGAGTTCGCGTTGATTGTTAAGGTTCAATGGGGCGGAATTTCTGACGAGGATGAGAGGGAAGAGCGTGATGTTCGTGGGAGACTCGTTGGGGCGGAATCAATGGGAGTCTCTGATTTGCATGACGGCGGCGGCGCTGCCGTCGTCGTCGCCGACGCAGATCATCAGAGGAGATCCTCTCTCCACTTTTAAATTCCTGGTGAGCTAGCTACAAATAAACTGTGAATAAAAAAAAATATATGATAATTAATGTGGTGCGAAACGAGACGCTATAATTGTTGTTGGTGGTGAATTTGAATTCAGGAATACGGCGTGACGGTGTCGTTTTACAGAGCGCCGTACCTCGTCGACATAGATTCGGTGCAGGGGAAGAGAGTGCTGAGATTGGACGATATTAGGGGGAACGCCAATGCGTGGGCTGGAGTTGATGTTCTTTCCTTCAACACCGGCCATTGGTGGACCCACAAAGGAGCTCTTCAAGGGTAAATTATTTCAATTAATACCAATTTTCGAAGTAATTATCTCAAATTTCGTTAATTAAGAAGATTAATCGGGTGTTGATGTTTATGGTTGAAGGTGGGATTATATGGAGGCAGGAGGGAGTATGTACACAGACATGGACAGATCAGTGGCTATGGACAGAGGGCTGAGGACGTGGGCCCGATGGGTTGATAGCAACATTGACACTAGCAGAACCAGAGTTTTTTTCCAGGGCATTTCCCCCACACACTACAAGTACCTCTCTCTCTCTCTCTCTCTCTCTATCTAATTTCGTTTTGTTGTTGCTTTTTGGTATTTGAATTGACTAAATAATTGAGTAATTGGAAGCAGTGGCTATCTCTATCCATGTGTCTAAAATAATTGTTGAATGCCAGCTTGTTAGGAATAGTTTTGAGTCTTTTTGCTTTTGAAAACAAGTGAAATGAGGCCCCCATGAGTGGGAGAAAGCTCAAATTGCAGTAGGTGGATTGTATGTAGGCTTAATCTTCTTGTTTACCTAAAATGGCGGTTCAAGAATATGATCGAGTTTCAGTATTAGTAGTGCTGGTTTGGCTTCAGCCAGCTCTACTTCACTTTTTGTTGTGCTTCGTTATTTTTGGGAGGGTATAGAGAATTGAACCCATAAATCCTTTACATAAGAAATTTACTGTTTAAATTTTTTGAATTTTTTGAATTTTTTTCCTCCAATTTAATGAACCGTGTCTATCCGAATTAAGTTTTCAGTTATCATGTGATTCACTCTTATTGGGACCGGGATTTTTTTTTTTTTTTTTTTTTTAATTCAAGAAAATTTGACTTCATTTAATGGAAATTATACTCTCTTATCCCAAGTCCTATGCCATTTTAGCAGTAAGCAATTCAATGTCTTATCATTATAATTATAAGTGTAGTAAAAGATTTTCGTTTAGCATAACTATATCTATGTACCGTAGCATGGTGAATTTTTTTTTAGAGATGGGTGTATATTTGGACACAAATTTTTATGAATTGGGTTTCGTATTGTTACCGTCGGTGGCACTCAACTTGTGCGGTGCGGCGAAGGAAACCAACACTTAAATGCCTGGGTTCTTGTTGAATTACTAGACTCCTTCTTCTCTTTATTAACATTACGTTATCTTAGAAATTAAATTTCACCACATCTTGTTTTTTCAATTTCAATTATTCACCTCAGAATCTGGACCCCATGCATTCATGCCCACATAAACTAGGACAGATTTGGAAACAAATTAATACGGGTATTAATTGTTGTCTGATTTAAGGTTCAAGAATCAAGATTGTTCGGCTAAACGAAATATTTAAGTAGTTATTATGTGTATACTTATATATTTGTTCATGATTACTACTACTTCCATCCCATTACATTAGTCACATTCACTATTTGACACGTTTTTCCACCGAAACCTAGTACGGGTTTTAAAATATAATTTTGTAGTATTGTTTTTTTTTACGGGATACTATGAGTGTCATAGTATCCCGTAAAAAAAACGATACTATAAAATTATATTTTAAAATCCGTACTAGGTTTCGGTGGAAATACGTACAAAAAGTAAATGTGATTAATGTAACGGGATGGAAGTAGTAGTAGATTACACGTTCTGGCTCAATAATTATAGTACTACTAAAAAACTTTACCCTAAAAAAAGTTGTAATGCTTCAAAAATGTGCTCTCTCAGTAACCTCATTGTAATAATAAACCGCCTAGAATCAGACAAAGAAATTATCCACCAAGTCCAAACAAAATTTTCACAATTATATCTTATGATGGTGTTCATTTGAATGCAGTAGAAAGAAAAATTAAAGCGATGTCACCGATTTAGAATAGGGTCAATTATGACATCCCGACTGTTTATATGGGTCTTCTAAACAGTTTGGTTATAGTTTTGATAAGAAATAATTGCAATTTTGCATTCCCTTGGATCTAATGTCCTAGTTTTTTTACCATCTTACATTCTTTTTCTTTTTTTTCTTTTTCTTTTTTCTATTTAATTATAATACCCAATTAGGGTGTATAACTAATTTTTAGCAATTAATTTCAGTTTTTTAGCAATTAGTAAATTATCAAGATCCATAAATTCATAAACTATACTTTTTGATTCTTTTGAAATTACTCTTTTAATTTTTAGAAAAAAATGTTATTTATGAATAGATCAATGTAATAAAATGCTAGGACAAAGGCTCCGAAGTCCGAACCCTATTGCATAAGCTTCGCAGATTAATTCTCTTGATGAAGGCAAAAATTACGTAAAGTGGTATATGCGATCACTACTTTCTCTCTCTCTCTCTCTCTGAAGAAGATATTTATGTATGTGCAGCCCGAGTGAATGGAGTGCAGGAGCTATAACAAGTTCAAAGAGCTGCTATGGAGAAACAATGCCTATGGTGGGAACTTCAGGCTACCCAGGAACGTACCCGGATCAAATGAAGGTGGTGATGGCGGTGCTGAGTTCCATGAACAAGCCTCCTTTCTTGCTCGACATTACCTTGCTCTCTGCCATGAGGAAGGACGCCCACCCTTCCATCTACAGCGGTGACCTCACCCCTGGGCAGAGAGCTAACCCTGACCATTCAGCCGACTGCAGCCATTGGTGCCTACCCGGACTGCCCGATACTTGGAACCAACTGTTCTACACTGCCCTCTTCTTTTAGCTACTATTCTTTACTATTAACCTTAGTTTCACTCATTATTTTTCCCCTTACATAATAGTTATATATAGCTTTGGGAGACCAAAAGCTGGTCTCTCTTCTCTCTTGTATATTATTGCCTCATAAGATGATGGCATTACTACTCTGTTAGAGTAGAGTATATCAACAAAACATTGGAAGATTCATGTTGTCTCATAGTTCATGTTCAATTATCGTGTTGACTTTCACACATTATTTCCTGTTTAACCCCAATTCTGGAGTAATTTAGTTGCCCATGATGTAGCAGCACTTGTCAAGTATGTAGGTTAGTAACTTCTAAAATAGTAAGTCGTCAATTGAAGGGCTGATCCAATTCTAAGCTACAACATGACTTCATGAGTTCATGGGAAGTCTGCATAACTCTCGCATTGAAGAAAACCAGAATATAACGACTATTTTTAGTTAATGACTACATGTCTACAGAATAGAGGGGTTCATGCATTAGAATTTACCAATCACTGCTGGCACCGAAATTGGGAAGTTTCATCGAATATCTACATGGTAGACGGATACAAAGTTGAGCACTTCAGTTTTCCTGCATCAGCAATATACCAGATTATAAATTTAAGCATAGTTTTAAAATGCGTTCGAGGCGGCGGAAATTCGCTTCTGAGGCTGCGCCTCACTGATAGGCTATGAGGCTTACGCCTCACTTCCAGCAAGGCGTTCCAAGGCGTTCCGAGGCGCTCAAGGCGGTGCGAAACGCCCTGAGGCGCAGCTTCATTTTTTAGGCATTCTGCAATTTTTTTCCAGTTTTTTGGGCTTAATTCGTCCAATTATGTATGGGATTCAAGTTTTTTACCTTAATTTCAAATGGGCTTTAAATTTTTAGCCCTAATTGAAAAATTAAGGACCAAAAAAAATAAAAAAAATAAAATAAAATAAAATTGAACTTACGGGATTAGGGTTCAATTACGCAATTGCGCAACCTCTCCACTGTTTTCTTAACTCTCACCCGCTCTCTCTGCCCAAACTTTCACTCCGCTATATCTTCTCCGGCAGGCGGCGGCGGCTTTGACAGGAAGCGGTGGGACACGGTGCCCAAACTTCACTCTCTCCCGACATCTTACTTTTTTAGCCTATTGTGTTTACCTATAATTAAATAATTAAGGTTATAGTAGTGGGCTTTAATATATTATATTTTTTTATATACAAAATATGGGTTGTGGCAGATTATTAGGCATATTACTTTTTGATATATTATTATTCGGCAGCTTATTATTCTTTGCCTTGGCCTTTATTCATTTTGAAAGTACATGATTCATTATTTCCAAGTAGGAAAACCTTGAATTTATGGATTATTTGTTACTTAATTATGTTTTAATGTGATATATATAATTTTATATATTTTATTTTATTTTTATCGAGGCTTACGCCTCGGAATGCCTCAAGGCTTACGCCTCGTGAGGCAAAGGGAAAACGCCTCGAGGCTCAAAAGCGCCTTTTAAAACCTTGAATTTAAGAACCCGAATATTTAAGGAAATTAATATTTTTGCTAAATATTGCTTGCCAGAAAACAACCTTCAATTTCTTCGACGTCTTCCTTTGTGAAGCTTCCACTGTTTAAGTAATTGCGCAATTCCCTCTTTGAGCCGGGCCCTCCTCTTCTCGCTGGTATTCCACAGCTCTGGTACTGGATACCTACCGCTTGGATTGTATTCATTCAATTCGTTCAGAGCCTTCGTGATTGTCTCATAGAATTCTTCCCCAAATTCATTTTTAAGTTCTTTCAGCTTCTCATCATTTTCATCGAGTATTTCCTAAAAATGAGCAAAATAGTGTCATAAAATGATAAGGAAAAGGACCTTCTTGCAGAGCCAAAAATATAACAATCTGCACATTGACGTCCTGTTACATTGGCATTGGATACATACTTTAATTTACTGATGCCTAGGAAGATTCAGATGTCAGTTAGAATACTCAGTAATGTTCTATCATAACATTTGAGGAGGAAAGAAAAACAGAACAGAAAGAACTACTGCAGAAATAGAGAGAGTATGCCTGTGTGTGCGCGCGCAAATGTTTATATAAGGAAAGATTGATTTTATAGTCGATCAATAGCACTTTTAGTACGCCATGAAACATTTAGTATCCAGCTTAAAATGATATAAAAATTCAATTTTTTTGTAATACCAGATTTAAAGCTCGACAGCATGACTGCAAGCATGACACCATACGAGATCAAATCGAGCAGTAATGAGAAAGCATGAACTAGTCATGCACCAACGCGAAAAAAGCATACCTCATGTTTTTCTCCATCCACAACAACTTTATATGGATGCCAACTTGGATCTCTGAGGTTATCCTCCCACCGGGAACAGAGTTCTAATGCCTTTTCTGGATCTGCAGCACCATATTTCATCTTCACAGCATTCACAAATGGTTTCGCTTCAACTTCTCCCATCCTCTTCACACAGATGTTGGCACGGCCATCTTTGAAAACCTGTGCAGGGGAGACGTAAATATCAAATGCCAGCTCCAACCACTATACAACAATTGAAGCAACATAGTTTAGTGACTTCAATGGTGCAACACTACACATGAATGTTACTGGTTCAACTATATCAAATTTTTGCAACAATGAAGTTAGAAAACATGCATGGTCCACAAGATAAGTCGTTATAAGGGAATCCAAGGGCATATGTATTGACATGGCAATAATTCTTCATCTTGTTACAAGCATATATTCTTTTAGCATTTGGAAGAAAGGAAAAGGACGCACTACCCAAATTTATACAGTGAAAATTACAGGAGAGGAGGCGAAATTCATAACAATCAAACAGAACCAAAAACTTACAGCAATCAGTTGCTTGCGAGCTTCTTGAATCTCTTGATTGGCCCTTAACTCCTTGACAATAAGATTTGAATTTAGAGTTTCCAGACCCTCAAGTTCTTCTTCCTTATCCCTGAGTTCCTCTTCAATTACCTCCAACTTCTTCTTCTCTTCCATGTCTTCTTCATCAGCCATATGTTTCATAACCTCAATACCCCCCTTTATGCGCTCAATCTGCAACTCTAAGGCTTGCTTCTGATCAAGTTGTGCCTCGAGTTCTATAATCTTTTTGTGAAGGACTTCTTTTTCTCTCTGTCATCAAAACTCATAAAAATTATACAAAATAAATTACTGACCAGAAGCTTGCATGAGTTACAAAAGGATAAAATGAATATCATACCTTCTGTTCTTCAGCAAGCTTCAGAATATTCTCATCAGCCTTCTCTTGTTCCAGGATAGCCATCTCATTCTGCATAAAATCATCTGGTTAATTTTATTCTTTTCTTCTTCTTTTTTTTTTTTTGGGGGGGGGGGGGGGGCATATTCATTGAATCCCGTAAACAAATGCTAAGTCATTATTTGTGCTACAATTCAAAACTTGAATTTCTAGTTCCTTCCTTGACCATATCCACATAGAATTTTCTAAATTTTTCTTGGGAAAGGAAGCATGCGTGTAAAAAATTGTAGCACCTCTTTTTTTTGTTTATCCAGCTTTCTCTTCTCACTCTCATTCAGAGCTTGACGTTGGTAAAGTCCTTTTTCCTTTATTTTCAGTTCTTCCCTCTGAGCTTCCAGTTCTTGTTTACTTATCTCGTGCTCCTCATAAATTTTCCTGAGAGCATGAGATGCAGCTTCCTGCATTTTCTCCATCTCTTTGAAAACAATGGCAGATAGAATGTCATATATTGTTCATTGGTATCATATGCTATGCCAATATGAAATAAAGCATGCAACTGAAGAGTGAATTATAAAGCATGCGACTGAAGAGTGAATTCAGCCACATACAGTACCTTCATTGTAGCTCTGGACCATGTTTTCCTTTTGCACCATAATATTGTTCATAAGTAAATCAGTCTTGCTAATTTTCTTCTCTATCCTTTCACATTTCTTACTCGTCGACTCCAATTGATTACTCAAATTGCACATCAAAGAAGTGTCTTTCCTTAAATCTTCTTTTTGGATACCAGACACAGTCTTGAGATCTGCATTCTTTTGAAGATGTTTACCAATAAGCCCCAATCCGTAATACTCCTCTTCACGGGCAAGCCAGCCATACAACTTATCCCCTCTATTTCTTCTGGCATACCAATCTCTCTTTCCATGGTTATCCGCCTCAAAGGCCTTCTCGAAAGCCAGAGCATTTTTGAACCCCTCCCAATCTTTGGTAAAATGAACAATTGCAAATCCCGAATGCCCCTGGAAATCCCACAAAGGTTGAATCTTCACAGGATTGTATCCTTTGCTAGTCCACTCGTCTTTGAGCTTTCGACCACTATCACCCACATACCTTCCGCCCTTTTTATCAACTGGAAGGTTTGCAATAACAGCCATCCAAGGCCAAACTATAGGCTCGTCATCACCTCTATGAGCACACTGCCTCACAGCTGCATGAGATCGGAACAGCAAGTCCTCTTCAGATATCCTTACACGAGTTTTCAATGATCTATCTTTGGCAATCATACCTAAATCTGCTGATTCAGTTTTTATTTCTCCAGGCTCAATGACTGAATCATCCTTTGCAGCAACTATATCTCCTCTCACTGCTGCTATCTGTCCTGGTTTTGACAACATTTCCTCATGTTCAGTATCACCAGTATCAGTTTGAGTTGACGAGTTATCTACATTTTGCATGATTCTCTCTACAGAGCACAATCTCTCTCCAGTAACTTTCGCATATCTTCCTTTATCATCATTGCGACTCTTTGAATTGTGAGGACTTTCCTTTGTAGATCGTGATTGTTTTCCTACCTCATGTCCATAGCGATCCAAGTACTTGAGCATTCCTAGATGTCTAGCTTTTTCACTCAAGGTGGCACTTTTTGATTCCTTTGAAATTCTAGATGCATGTTGTTCTAGCTCTGATAGATTATATTCGCTTCTACTGTACTTGTAACAAAAAGGACATCGAAGATACTTCCCAGAGCCAGTGACTTTGAGTTGTCCATCCCTGAAATCTTTATAGTACTTGTACTTTAAATCTTCAAGCTCCGAGTCCCAACTTCCACTCTTTTCTCTTCTGCGAGGCATCATCAACCTGCAATCCTTAACATAGAAGAGAAGGAAATAAAAAAATGATGAAGCTGATATTTAAGAATGAAAAATATTTCATTTAACACTGTCTAGGCATTTGGTTTGACAATAGGCTGAACACAGCTTTTAGCAACAGCAAATTTGGTACGGATGAAAATATTGGACAATAAAACTGAGTAAGCTCAATTCGTGCTTCATGCTAATTAAAAAAAACATTATAAAAGTTAAGCCAGGTGCAACCCAATCAACTACAGCTAAACAAAAAAACTTACTAAAATAATGTCATGGTTATAGTTGTAATTATTTGTCCAGAATACAGCAGTTTATAAGAAAACTGGAAGTTCACATTTCACAAATTATTCAGTAAAGAATGGCTGCAAACTGGTGGGCCATTTAGCTGATATTGGAATTGGAATAGACTTGCGCAGTTTGGAGAAGGTAACAACTACAAGTCTACAATAACATGTTACCAGGGGCAAAGAAGGCCTAAGATTCATTAGAACATAGACGCAGTAAAAGAAATAAAAGTTACCACAAGCACTGTAGCTTAGTGATTTTCCTGAGAGATCGGGGTAAAAACTTCAATCCCCAGTTTCTAACTAAAAAATGTACTAAAACATAAAAGATTGGCCATCTTTTTCATCCAAGTAGTCATAGTATTACTTTTAATTGCTTTCTCCAAAGAACTTATTTCGAGATTACAATTATAGCTTCCATGTCGAAGCAATTTTCATTCCCCGTCACCATTTTCTGAGCAATCCGTGAATTTAGCTATCTTTGCACAGCTGATGAGCAAAAAATAAATAAACAACGCAAGGAAAACGACAAAACCCCAAATCAGCAAGTAATCATGACAAACGTTTCAATAAACAAATCGCTTCAATAAATGAACTAAGCTTCCAACACAGATTAAAAATAAAAATAAAAATAAAAAATGCACTTCAAACGCACGACAGTTCACTTGTTGAACTGGAGATTCTCGCTGTATTCGTCCTCCAAAAAACGACGACCAAACAATCTCTAGGGTTTAACACAAAATCAAACGATTTCTTCCCTATACTTGCATCAGCGCGAAAAAAGAAAATGTATGCATACCTTTGAAAAATCAAATTAAACTACGCATCAACTTCTTCGGAACTGATCATCATTTGCATCCGAACTGCACCCTGGAGAAATAGGCGGAAGAATTTAATTCGAAGATGAAAAGTTGGAGAATTTTAGAAGGCACGAATTTTGTATTTTCCGTTTTTTCATCGTAACTCGTAAGGCACGAGTTTTGTTGTTCGTACTGGTCGAGTCCTGAGGCAATAATTTTGCAGAAAAAGGTTGTTAATTATTTCATTTCGCACCTCATAGTTAATTTAAACTGAAATTTCCACCCCAAAACTATGAAATTTCTTGGCACTTTACACCCCTTGAGAATTAAAAGGGTTTCCAAAGTTGGGACTTGAAGCAGTGAATGCGAATGGTTTGCAGGCTTTACAGCTAATGTTAATTCTATTTTAAGCTTATACTAGTATTTATTAAGTCTTAATAATTATAATTGCCCCTTTTTTAATTGTAGATGTTGAATCTACCCCTTTTTTAATCCATATGTTAAAAATGCCCCTTTTCTTAAAAAAATATAAAATTGGGTCCCTTTATGTTATTTGTCGGTAAGATGAAGTATCATTTTTTTCTTGCTTTTACTTTAATATGAATTTACTATGCATGCATGCGTCCGTACTGGACTCAGGTCCGGCGGGCCCTCGACTCGACACATGCATGAAAAATTGTCATGCATGCTCTCTATTAAAGTAGGAACTGTATTTGAATTAATATTCGAAGAAGGTATCCTATGCTATTGAACAATCTCCACTATATATACTATACATAAACACTACATAAACACGTAAAAATTTCAATTATCCATCAGAGGGAAAAAAAAAACATTCGCATGTAATTATTTTGAAAGTGTGTGTAAGATAAGTGAAGGAGAAAAGGTTCGTTCGGAATAAAAGTGAAGCAAAAATAGTTTGGTCGGAAATTGACTGCAAAAGGAGGCATTCAAGAATTAGTGAGGTAATAATTTATTTTGTAAGCTGCAATTCTTCAATAAATTAAGGTTTAGTACATGATAATTAACATTTTAAACTTCATTACGTGAATTATTCTAGAATCGAAGTGAAGCCAGAAAAGGTTGGCTGGAAACAGACTGCAAAAGAGGTGTTCAACAATTAGTTAGGTGAGAATTTTATTTTACCTATCACTACATGTTTAATTGTCATATTATATATATTTAAATGATTAATTTAGGATTTAGTACTTGATTAAATAATAGTTTGAATTTAATTTCTTTAATTAATCTCTTAATTGATGAAATGTTGTTGTTAAATTGAACATAGTACATTAATTGAGTGTAAAAAAATGATTAGATCAATAATACACTATTCACCGCCGGCTAAAGTGGCCGGAAATCTCTCACCGCCGGCAGCCTTGTGTCGCCGGCGGTGGGAGATTTCCGGCCACGTCAGCCGGCGGTGAATACTATATTATTGCTTATTGAATTATTTTACCTATCACTACATGTTTAATTGTCATATTATATATATTTAAATGATTAATTTAGGATATAGTACTTGATTAAATAATAGTTTGAATTTAATTTCTTTAATTAATCTCTTAATTGATGAAATGTTTTGTTAAATTGAACATAGTACATTAATTGAGTGTAAGAAAATGATTAGATCAATAATACACTATTCACCGCCGGCTAAAGTGGTCGGATCTCTCTCACCGCCGGCAGCCTTGTGTCGCCGGCAGTGGGAGATTTCCGGCCACGTCAGCTGGCGGTGAATACTATATTATTGCTTATTGAATTATTTTACCTATCACTACATGTTTAATTGTCATATTATATATATTTAAATGATTAATTTAGGATTTAGTATTGTTTAATTCAATATTTTAAATTGACCTACTTTAATTCTCTTAAGTTAATGATATGTTACAATTTTAAAAAATTATGACTATCTAACATATGCATATTTTTAAATTTTATTTTATTACAGATGGCTTTCGAGTACGTTAAGGTCATTTACGGAGGCTATTGGACTGATTGTAACTATAATGGTGGCACATATTTAGATGTCCCCCTATCCATAGATGCAATTTCGATAGACAACCTGCAATATCATATATCTCTCTACTGCAATCCCTCGGGCACTGCTTATGATATTTTCTATCTGACGATGTCGGAGCACAGACGGACTGTTAAATCGCGTCTCAGAACCGATCAACAACTTAATTGGTTGTGCCGTACAGAGTCATTTCCAACAGTGTACGTGTCTTCGAGCGAGGGAGCATCATCTTCATATGTCCCTACAATCAACCATGATGACCCGTACACAGGGTCATTCGGTCAGGATACCGATGGCACCGGAAATTTGGAGGCGGAGCTCGAGCTGATACGGAGATTTACAACTTCTACAGACTGGACGGAGAACGTCTATCACCCACTGATCAACAGCGGATTTGATTCATTTCAAGATACTATCCCGGACCTCAATCGTACGGTCGACGGTGCTCAGGAGGCTCGAACTGAACCGTCTCTATTTGACGATGACGATGACGATGACGAGGAGGATGAAAATTATGTTCTTGAAACGGAGGAGAGCTCTGAGAGCGAAGGCGAGTCGAATTTATATGCTGGTGATACGACCGTGAACAGGGCCTTGTTTGCTGAGTGGACGGCATGGATACAAGAGGAAGACGGGATGCAAAAACTATTAGATATGATGTATCCAGAGTCATACACGGATCAACCGAAGGTAGATACTGATACCGATCACATGAGCAATTGGTTGGTTCCGATGGTCCCGCTTGAGCCTGGATCATCAGCAGTTTTCCACGATGAGAACCGTAATATCAAAGATTTGGCCGTAAATGCCGTTTACTATACGAAGGCAGAGATCGGTATTGCAGTCGGTTTGTGGCATTTGGAGAGGAGGAAAGAATACAAGGTGAAGAAATCTGATACTACGCGAGTGGTGTTGAAATGCAAGTTATCACAAGAGTGTCACTTCCATTTACGCGCAACAAGCTTCGGCGGGCCTTGGACGGTTAAAAAAATACGCCTGCAACACACGTGCGATGAGGTGGGCATAACAAACGTGGTTTGTAGAAAAGTCCATTCGAAGGTAATTGGGGCATTTTTTGCCAAGAAAATTATGCGTGATTCAGAGGTTATGAAACCAAAAATAATTCAAAACGAGCTTCGTGCGATGTTCGGCATCGATGCCAGCTACGATGTCTGCTTGAAGGGGCGGAATTGTGCAATCGAGATGATATACGGCAAATTTACGGAATCCTTCGAGGACTTACCCGGTTATCTCCACATGCTGAAGATGTCAAACCCGGGCACGAAAACCGAGATTGACCTCGGCCCGGACGAGCGATTCAGACACATATTCGTTGCGTTAGCTGCATCTCGACATGCTTACAGATCAAAGTGTCTTAGGCCGGTGGTCTGTGTAGATGGCACGCATCTGAAGGGAAAGAACTGTGGCACAATGTTTGTAGCTGTGGCGAAGGATGCGAACGAGCAGTTGTTCCCTTTGGCATACGGTATAGGACCGATCGAGAACAACGAGTCATGGACTTGGTTCATGACAGCTCTTAGGACGGCATATGGGGCAATGCGGGATTGGTTGTTCGTGTCGGACCAGCACGCATCAATAATACATGCAGTAGCCGAAGTGTTTCCGGAAGCCCACCACGGGTTATGCTATTATCATCTTAGTAAAAAAATGTTGGGCTACGGATCCGAAGTTGGCGCCTACTTCCAGCGAGCTGTTTACACGTATGATAAGCACGTTTTTGACACCATCATGGCAGCACTTCAACGAGAGGCACGTGCAACATATCGAGAGTTGATTGAACTCGGAGTAGAGAAGTGGTCCAAATGTATGTGCCCTGTTCGACGGTTTAGCAACATGACATCTAACGCCGCGGAATCATTCAATAAGTCCCTTTTGTGGGCTCGACGCCTGCCAATCTGTGCTTGTCTAGATGCTGTACGGATCGTAATTGACCGCTGGTTCACTGACTGCCGAACAAAGGCCCGAAACGACAGTCATCCAATAACAGTAGAGGCCCGGCGGAAAGTCTGTGTGCAATTGGAACGATCCCACGAGTATACCGCCACACAGATTGATGATCATGCTCACTACAGAGTTGTCACATCTGGGAGGACAGTGCATGTGGACCTAGATGGGCTTCTTTGTCAATGCAGTAAATGGCAGACTGATTGTCTCCCTTGTGCGCATGCGATTGCGGCAATGACGTGAGTTTTTTTCCGAATACTTAACGATCCACTATACAGTTTTTCCTTTATTATTAACTGATTAATTTGTGTTATCTCAGTGCACATGGACGTGATGTCCAACAATACATTGCACACTATTACAGGAGGACAACATATGTCGAAACTTACAAGACGCTAATTTATCAAGTTCCTATGAAGTCGCAGTGGATACTACCCGCCCGATGTCAAAAGTATGAAAGTCCTGCCCAACTTAAGGATTCGTCTGCCGGGTAGACCGAGAGAGTCAAGGATCCCGGGAGGAGCTGAACGAGTACGTGGTCGCGGTGGAGGTCGTCGTCGCGCTCGTCGTCATGGTCGTAGATGTCGTCATTGCGGCCTTACAGATCACAAACCAGCAGATTGCCCGAATCTAGCTGATTAGTGTTTAGAGTGAATCGATTGTATTAAGATTATGTCTTGTTAACTTGTCATTTTATATTTCTTTCCCGACTACAAACATCGATATATAAACATATAGAATAGAAATAAAAATAAAAACAACAATTTTAGATCAATTTTAGAATAGAAATAAAAATAAAAACAACAATTTTGGATCAATTTTAGAATAGAAATAAAAATAAAAACAACAATTTTGGATCAATTTTAGAATAGAAATAAAGCTAACGTTCGAAATCAGATGCTCTAGCATGCCCAAAAATCCTCTGAGCAGTAATCTTTCGGTAGTCGGTCACGGCTGCAGCCCTCGTTTCTAGTGCAGGGCACCCACTGATGGTTCGTTCCAAATTCATGCAAGCGACCGGACCGCTACATTTGAGTTGTGGATACTTAAACAGGCCCGAAACTGGGTAAAAAGTCACATTCCACGATTTGTCCTCGATCTTCAACCCTAGTTCGTTCATCCTCCAATACATTGTGTTATTAACCTAAATTGGTACCATAGTGATCAAGGGACGTATCTCATCCAGCATTTCTGCGCCTCGATCTAATGGATCCTGCACGATTATTCGTTTTGTGCGCAGGTCGATGATGACGAAAATGTATCGCTCATCGGAAACAATCCAAGGGATGAAAACCTAATACAAGTATAAATCCTACCGTCAGTGTCAAGAAGTCCGGTGTGGAGGTGGAGAACTCCAACATCGAATGTCGCGGCGGCTCAGAAGCATAGCTCAAAGGTGGTTCATAGGGGACTCCATATGCCGGAATGTATGATGGTGCCGGCGCGGTTGTGACGTGGGGCGTCTGTACAGATCATAAAGATTAAATTCAAAAATACTACTTTATTTTTTTAAAATGAATGCAAAAATTAAAGCGTGTATTTCAAATGTAAGATTGTACCTCCCTAAAAAATGAAGTGAATATACTGACATCTGGTTCACCGGACTCCGCGTGTCTAGATGCGGTGTCGACTTGTGTATAAATAGGGAGAGATGTGTCCCTACGAAGACCGACCGTATCGACATGCCCAGAAGATCGAGGCTGAAGGAGGTCTACACCCGAATCCCGAGCTGATGAAATGATAGGCGGGCTCCGACGACGTGGCTCGAAAACCGGAGGTGACCGACGGGAGGAACTGCAGCCAAACAAGTCTTTTATGAACGCCATCAGTCAATTCTCGGTGGCTTTGATTTCGGCTTTCACCTCTTTCTTATCGGCTTCCATCTTTTGTTCAAGTTTCTGACTGTGTTTCCCCACCACATCCTCTACGATTTCCCTGAACTGTTCGGGTGTGCAAGATGGACCCCTACCGTGCCCACCAGCGCTGCTAGAAGATGTCTCCCTCACACGCTTCCCAATATCGCGTCTTTCCCGGTGCGGGCGGGAGGTGGACTCGCGGTGTGGATAGGTCGTATCCTCGGTCATTCTAATCCTGGTACTCCTTCTGGGCTGGGATCCTGCGTCTGTGCTAGCCTCGGGCATAGGGACGTGCATCGGTCGCCGTTGACGCATCTCATGAGTAAACTCTTGAACGGCACTAACTGCGTTGACCGGTTCGCGAAACCTGACGGAGGATGCCCCTTGGACATGTAAGGAGCGAAACCAAGGAGTTTCATGCTCACGTGCAGTGGGTAGTAGATTTTGAAGCTCTGACTCATCGTCATCAAACAATGCGTACAACTCCTCGTCAGTCGTACGTCTGAGCGATACCTTGAAATTCCATCTCACACATCGGGGATACATATCACCCGGCACTGCAATTCCAGCTACATTCCCGAGCCCTGTAATTATCTCAAATCCCCATACAATGAGCGCCCACGACGGACCACGTAAATGATATTTTAACTCGGTCCCCCCATAATTTCTCAAATAATACCGCAGAGTCTTGTGCGTGTATGCACCCCACGGAAATTCGAGAAAACACTGCATGTCGTCAGCCAATAACCACAACCAATCGTATGGTGGTTTTCGCATATCGTGCCCAAGGAGGAAAGCATTGGCTATCAACAAGTACGCCATTCGCAAGTGGATATCACCATCCGGATCAGGGAAGGGGCTCGGATTTCGATTTAACATATCGAGCAAGCTGTTGGCGCTTTCACATGCCCCTCCACAAACAACTTGACAGAGCCGTGAATTTCTAGGATTACGTGTAATGATGGGATCAAATGGTGTTGCCCCCAAATTTCAATCCGGTAATCAACGCATGATCTTGAGCTGTGTACTCTATATGTTGACCACCGATGTGGAACCAAATTCCGGTTCTTGAATGAATTGACCGAGACACTATACTGTTAAGTACGCCCCCATAGCTCTTCTTTGGTGCCCAACCGATGAAATGACCGAAAGGTCCCTGTCTGAATCGTTCTACTAAAGCATTATCCCCGAACTTGAATAACATGTTCTTCATGCCATCCACTAGATCAATATAGTAGCATGTATTGGGCTTTGCTGGTTCGTTTATATACTCTGGGTGACGATACCGTGGTTCGGGCTTGTCCTATTTTTTTCCATAAAAAACGAAAATTAGATTCTTCAAAAATTGTATAAACATAGACGAATTACATGCACTAATACAAGTAATTAAACTTCGGACATGCAAACTAATACAAAAGCAAGACAAATTAAATAGGTAGCAAATTAATTTATTTATTTTCATAAATTCAAATTAATTAGACAGCAACTAATT
>CM038115.1:16163861-16543075 GCA_001642375.2 Mentha longifolia | reverse complement strand
ATAGGCGCTTTCTTCCAAGCATGACGCGTATTCGGATTAAATTGAACCATCAAGGGGTCTTGCTCTTTGAAGAGGCTAAGATAGTATAACTGAGCCATTTCTTCCGTCGAAGGTTTGAGCGTCGGGTTTACTTGGAGCTGCAAAAGACAAAGGCACAAAAAATCAAAAATCAAAATCAAATCAAAATCAGTATTCAAACCGTGAAATGAAACCGTGAAAGCTGATGCCTCACGGTTTGTGACTACATCAAACCGTTAGCTCACGGTTTAATTTAAGTTCAACCATGAGAATGATCTTTCACGGTTTTAACTTAAATCAAACCGTGAGCTGACGGTTTGATGTAGTCCCAAACCGTGAGACAACAGCTTTCACGGTTTTAATTCTAAATGAAAGCGTGAGCTCACGGTTTTATGTAATATCAAACCGTGATCATGCTTAAATAATCATAATAAATAAATAAATTTAACTAAATTAATTATAATTCAGTTCAAACAATTAACCGATAATCTACATAAAACGCTCCAATTAATTCAATTTCAATCACCATATACTATACACTATAAACTAAGCCAATATTAATTGAATTTAATTAATAATTCAAATGATATATAATTGCAGATTAAGAGAATGATGACATACCGTTGGATCGTTAAAAAAATCATGGAAATCTCTATAGTTGTGTCCCATTTCCCATCTCCTTAGTCGAGGGAACGCGTGCGGGTTCAACTTGTTGGCACACTGCTCTCCTAAATCCGGAAGGGCCTCGAAGGCCCAAAAATACAATGCCCAGACAGGCCCATACAGATGGTAGGCAACATTAGTGTCAGAGCCTCCAATTTCTCTCGGGTCCTTCTTTGCCACTCCTAGCTGGTGGCACAGTATTTGGAACGACCATGAGCCCCACGGAAATGTAGCCCATCGTTCCGGATCCTCTACTAAAGTCCATGCCCAATCATCAATGCTTCTATTGTAGTCCCGACACAATAGCAAGTAGTAGTAGGCGAGGAGGTTAGCGACAGCCATGTATTGATCCTCCGTCCCTAGAAATACGTCGGCATTCGTGAAATTGTTAAACAACTGTTTCACTAGCACCTTACGCCCCTCATGAGTAAGTATAGAAGAGGCTCGTCCTTGGGATGACGTGGTTCTTGCCGTGAGGATTAAAGGTCGAGGAACAGAATCTCAATCCGGTCACGAGGCAAATTCTTGCGGCCCAAACCGAATATCCTGGCCATTCACGTGAAACAACCTCTCAAAATCATGGTCGTTGCCCCTCCATAACTCCCGGTACAAAAGCTCGTGCAAGGCACGCTTCGCCTTCCCAATCTTCTTAATTGTGCAGATGACTGTGAATGGAGATTCGTTGCTAAATCGGGCCAACAGATCATGTCCGCCAATGCGCAGGTAAATGGTTTACGATTGACACAGCTGCAGAGTCTCTATAGTAGGCATTGATTTCACCCGGAAATCCTTGCATGAGAGGCATGTACCATTGGTACCTAGGCTGCAATCACCCAAAAAATTCAAATGAAGTTAATTAATTAATTTAATTTAATATATCGAATATAGTGTATATAATCTGTATGCTGCATAATTCACGATTTACAAGCAAAGAAACCGTGATCTCACGGTTTAACTAAGCTTAAACCGTGAGAAAATGGTTTCCTCACGGTTTGAACTTAATTCAAACCGTGAGCTCACGGTTTGCTTAAGTCAAACCGTGAGAATTGCTATTCTCATGGTTTAAGCTTAGTTTAACCGTGAGCTCACAGTTTCTTTGCTTTTAAACTGTGAATTATGCCCAAACCTATACTGTACAGATTCAACTTCAAGTTCAAACCCAGCACACACCAATGTTTTTAAACCTGGACCGGACCGGCCGGTCCGACCGGTTAACCCGCGAACCGGTCACTGGTCCGGTCCGATTCTGAATAATTTATAATATTCATTGGACCCGGACTGACCCGCTAAGACCCGCCAGACCCGGACAAACCCGCGACCCGCTCCATAATTAATAATCACATCCGCACTCCACGTCGTTTCAATTTCTTTCTTCCAAATCATTCATATTGCCTTGCCGATTAAACTGCGCACATCAGTCTATGAATTACAATTTCGACAACAAGAACTAGGGTTTGATTTTTTGACAGCAAGAACACATATTTCTCTCATCATCAAGTAAGTATATCAATCTATGACATAGGGCTACTTTCTAGTTGTTTGCTGTGTTTTCTCTCATCTCCAATTAATGTTTAGTTTGTTTATTATGGTGATTGCTTTCTTCTTTTATCAGTTTATGCATTATTATTCTTTTTGCTCTTTGTATTTTGGACAGAGAACACAAATGTTTGATTGATTATGAATATGAACATTGAGCCGTAGGAAAATCAAATCTTTTTTGCTAATCTGTAGTCTCATCTAATGGAAAAAATAGCAGGTAAGAGTTTAAAGTTAATAAAGTCTTAATTAAATTAGTTTCGTATCAAGATTTATTTCTTTGTTTGCTCCATTATCTTTAGTTCAATTATCTCGTTTTTCTTTTTTCTTTTTTTTGTCTAGTTTACTAATTGCTTTCTATCTATGATTTGAATTACTATAATATCTGGATAAAATATGAACATGACAAGCATATTTTTGCTTCTTAATCTATATTATATCCGTTTTTCGTTTGAAGTATTTTATATTCAATGTGATGATATCTCTTTACTTATTCTTTTCAACTTAGTTTGATGGAGGAGGTGGGAGCTGAAACAGCTGATTATGAGTCTCAAGAGAATGATCATTTGGGACAATCATCTCAAAGCAATCCACGTCAAAAAAGAGACATAGCATGGAGGTACGTAACGGAAGCAATCGGCCGGGACAAAAAAAAACATTAACTTGTGAATTTTGTCACCTTTCTTATAAAGGTGGGGGTATCAACCGTATGAAGCAACATCTTGCTGGGGAGAAAGGTGAGGTGGTCAGTTGTAAGAAAGTTCCAGCAGATGTTCGATTTATGATTCAAGGATCTTTAAAGGAGAACAGTTAGAAGGCCAAAAAAAAATGAGGTGTTATTGATATCGATGAAGGTGAATCACAAGATGATGACAATACTCAAGGAGAAGGATGCAAGGTGGGACAGGCTTCTTCGACATTAAAGAGAAAAGCAACACATGGACTGGATGCATACTTTAAAAGTGGTAAATCTGATTATTCCCAACCTTCCATAAAAGCATCATTGCAAAGTAAAGAGAGGTGGCATGATACAGACTTGGCACTTGCTATGTGGTTTTATGATTCATGCATACCTCTTAATGCATGTAATTCTCCTTTTTTTCAAATTGCTATGAACAAAGTAGCATCTATGGGTCATGGTTATTATGGACCAATCTATCATGCTTTTAGAGTTACTTTGCTGAAGGATGCAAAAAAACAAGTTGAATTGATAGTTGATTCTCTTAGAGAAAAATGGATTGAAACTGGGTGTACTATAATGGGTGATGGATGGAAAGATTCTAGGCAGAGATCATTGATTAATTTCTTGGTTTATTGTCCAAATGGAATCTCATTTATCAAATCTGTTGATGCCTCTGGAATTGAGACAAATGCTGAAAATTTGTGCAACTTATTTGCTGAAATTACTGAAATGGTTGGTGTGAATAATGTGGTACATATGGTTACGGATAATGCAAGCAATTATAAAGCTGCTGGACATTTGCTATCTGATAGATACCCATCTATTACTTGGTCACCGTGTGCAGCTCATTGCATAAATTTGATCTTGAAAGATATTGCTGAATTGTCTCATATCAAAGATGTGAGTGTTTTGGCATCTAAGGTCACGTCTTTTGTTTACAATAACAAATGGACTTTGAACTGGCTAAGGAGAAGAGATGGATGGAGAGAAATTCTTCGACCTGGAGATACTCGTTTTGCTACTACTTTTATTGCATTGAATAGTTTAAATGATCACAAGGATGATTTGCAAGTTTTGGTTACATCTCAAGATTTCAAGAGATACTTGAAGAAAGATGCAGCAAAAGAAGTTAAGCAGATTGTTTTAGATGAAAGATTTTGGAACAATTGTTACATTGCTGTAAAGATTGGAGGTCCACTTTTGCGTTTGTTGCGCATATGTGATTCAGATGAGAAACCAGCCATGGGATATGTATATGAAGGCATGAATAGAGCAAGGAATGGAATCAAGGAGCTGTTTAGAAATAAACAGAATTTGTATCAACAATATGTTGATATTATTGATCGTAGATGGGATAGGACACTGCGAAAAAATTTGCATGCTGCTGCATATTACTTGAATCCCGCCTTTCAGTATGACAAGAAATCGTCGTGTAATGAAGGAGAAGTCATGAGTGGCTTGATGGACACCATTGACAAAAAAATGGGAAGTGAGAGCTTGAATATATATGATGAGATATCTGTTTTTCGAGACAGGCAAAAAAGCTTCTCAAAGCCAGCTGCTTTGAACACTGCAAGGACAACTCGACCAGGTAAAATTTCCTTTAAACAATAATGTTTATATTTATTCTTGTTATATTTTAATTTTTTTCTAGTTTTATTTTATTACCCAATTTAATTAACACATTATTTTGTTAGATGAGTGGTGGAAATTGTTTGGCACTGATGCTCCAAACTTACAGAAATTGGCAATTAGAATTTTAAGTCAAACAACTTCTTCATCCGGATGTGAACGTAATTGGAGTGTCTTTGAGCGTATCCATACCAAGAAGAGAAATAGATTGGAACATCAAAGACTAAATGACTTAGTTTATATTCATTATAACTTGCATTTGCAACAGGTTTGACATATTTACTTTCGTGAAATTATTAAATATACATTGTTGTTATTACATCATGTTTTTTCTACCTTATATTGTCTTTATACAATTTCTTTAAATTATTATAGGGTTAAGTACAGTAAGAGACCATATGATCCAATCGATTATGAGTGCATTGACAAGGTAGAGTTTTGGGTAATGGAAAAGGAAGTCGACGGGGAACTTGACTATGATGAACTTGAAAATATGCTCGAAGAGGAATTACCTAGACATATGGAAGAACCAAATTTTCAAGGTGAATCTAAATTATTACTATTATTTTCATGTAGAACAATATTTATAATATTATTATCATTGAACTATTTGTTACTTTTTTCTTTTCTTTTTTTTCAGATTCAGAGGATGGTGAGATAATAACTAATGCAAATCTTGAAAGTTTTGGTCGTCAAGCTGGTATTCATGATCGTGGTCTTCGTGATTTTGAAGAGGATGCTATTTGAAAATGATCAAGATTTGTAATTGTTCTTCCATTCCGTAATTTTCAGACATTCTTAATTTATTTTCATGGACAACATACTTTGATTTGGTTAAAGTGAACAAATATGAATGGACATTTTATTTATTTTGGAGGTGGCATGATACATATTTAATACTTGTTCTAGTTTTTCTTAAGTAATGATATTATATTATATTATATATATATATATATATATATATAATTAGTATATCCGGGTCGTCCGGGTTTTTCTGAACGGTCCAACCGGTCGGCCCGGTGACCCGGTGACCCGATCAAAAGACCGGTTCGATGACCGGTCCGGGTTTCAAAACATTGGCACACACACATAAATCGCAATTCAAGCACACACATATTTGTGTCATTTTCATATAAATCGCATACAAATCCAAACTATTCCATCCAAAAAACTGAAAAATATGCTTACAATTTAAACCGTAAATTGAATAATTTTATTTTAAAAAGTAATGAAGGTTAGAAAACTCACCGGCGCCGGCGGCTCCGGAATATTCTCCCGTTCGGCCCTCGTCGGAATTGGGCGACGTTGTTGAACTCCTTCGGATTCGGCACCAGAATCGTGGTCATGGTTCGAATCGTCGGCCATGGTTTCTCCTCTCCGGCGCCGGCAATTAAAAAAAATTCACGGTTCAAAATTGGGGGTTAGGGCTCACGGTTTCTTTGGGAGAGAGAGGGAGAGAAATCGTGAGGATGGAGAGTGACGGCCGAGAGAGAGATAATGGGGTGGGGTAGGGTTTGTTTTTTATTTCTTTGAATAAATTGAAATGTGGGGCCCACATTCTTTGTTGTTTTGTTTTGAGTGAGATAAAGTGGAGGTTATTTTTGTCTTTTCAATAACTTTTGGGTATAAAACTTAGACCTCGTTTGGTAGGCAACACGGGATAAAGTATGATAAGATAAAAGGTAGATAATAGTCATACCTTTCATGGAGATTATAATCTTAACAGGTCATTTGGTACCAAAAATTACACTTCCATTTATCTTATTCCTCCTGTTTGACAACCAAGACAAAGATCATGAATAAATTGAGCATTTACACATTTATCCCCATACAAATCTCGAAATTACATCCCGTGTCCTCGTTATTCTTTTCCCTCCCAATTTATTCATTTCCGCGCTCTCACTCCACACACTACTTTTCATTTTGGAGAGAAACCCTACTCTGGAGAGGCGATAGAGAAGGTCCGAAGCTTTTTCCGCACAAGAAATCCATCCGGCCATGGCTTCTACACAAGGTGAGTGATTGTCTCCATTATTGCTATGCACATCGATTTCGCGCTTCATTAGCTTTGTTAGGAATTCAATCGTAGAAAACTGATCTATATTGTGCTGGCCAAATAAAATTAAAATTAGAGATAAACCATATGTTTCGTTAATTGCTGGGCAAATATATGTAGAAATAATATATATATTTTTTTTCCTAATCAAAAATTAGAATTTATTTTTTGCTACAATCTCTAGTAATCTCTGTTCTATGCGATTTCATAAAGTAAACTACATTGAGTTTCTACGGTCGTCTGCTCTTTAATTAATGTTGATGTATCTTCAATTGCTGAATTTGCGACTTCAGAATTGTATATTATGGGGAAATTGTGGATTATTCACTTTGGTATCTGCATTTTTTTTCTTATTGTGCCTTCAACAGGTAGCGTTGGTAGCGCTCGTGCACCCATAACAGACAAGACTCGTCGTGGTTGGACAGAGAAGGAGGAGGAAGTGCTGCTAGCCTCCCTTAAAGAATTGGTTGCTCAAGGCTGGAAGTCGGACAACGGGTTCAGGCCCGGATACATCACCAAGTTGGAGGATGCAATGAAAAAAGAATTTCCACTCACAGATTTAAAGGGAACGCCGCATATCGTCTCGAGGTTGACCACTTGGAAAAAGAATTATGCTTCTCTTGTATCTATCTTGAATCGCAGTGGTGTCGGTTTCAATCTGAACGGAGATTTCAAAGTCGAAGCCAATCCAGACCAGTGGGATCAAATCTATCTGGTAAATTCAATTTTCTATTTTTATCATACTTGTTGCAGTTTTAAGAGTCTCTGTATCCATAAATTTCAAGCTTTCTACTTCAAGTAAATATCCTTTTGTTGCAGACGGACAATAACGCGAGCAAAATTCGTGCTAAGGGATGGCCACTATTCGAGGGGTGGAAAGTTGTGTTCGGCAAGGATAGGGCAACAGGAGAGAATGCTGAAGGTGTCATGGATGCTGTCAACGAAATGATGAATGAGCAAGTGGATGATTTCATTAACAATGCTGAGAACTTCATTGAGGACTTGGAGAATGATGTCCAGACTGAGACAGATGACACTAGTACCTGTCAAAGCAAGAAGGGAGCTTCTGGGACCACCCAACGCAAGAAAAAAAGGAAGGTTGATCAAGGGATGCAGAGCATGTGCGACTTGCTAGGGAAGATTCATCGCGACACCAATGCACGACTTCAAACTTTGGCGTCCCGTTTCGGTCTGGCTGCAGAAGTGGGAATTGCAAGAAAAGAGGTATTCACTCTTATCAACAAGGTACCTGGACTGAACTTGAAGGAGAACTTCAAAGTCTGTGACATTCTTATTGACAAGCCTGAACGTCTGGAGTTCTTCATTGGCCTCCCCGAGGTAGCCCGGCCGGATTACGTGTTCCATTTACTCTCTGACAATCAGTAACCCTGCAAGTTCAGATAACATGTGACGTTTCGATCAAGACTTATCATCTTTTTTGCTTTATCCATCTAGACTTATTATCTATTTTGCTATGGTATATTATTGTGTGTGCTCAGATTTGGTTAGGTACTTATGAACACCAATGCTCATCCTTATGTTGATATTAAAGCATTGTGTTGCTTTTGTAGTTTATGATATGGTTAAGAACAATTTAACTCGTAGTAGCTTTTATGGAATTGTATTAAGAACCACTCCTTTGATGGTTATTGCCTGCAACAGCATGGCTTTTAGGATCTTGATTGGTGCAGATTCACTTCAAATCCTTAAATTGTGTGGTTATGTTGAATTGTCATGGGAATTTTGGTGGCTGAATTGTGAGTAGTGTGGCTGTATTGTGAGTTTCGTCGTTGAATTTTGTACGTGGATAAAGTATTTTATTTCCTCACATTTTTAGAGATGTTCTCTAAATGAGTTCCTATTATTCAAATATATTGTGATCAAGTGCATTTACGACAGAGCACACTGAAATGAATGGATGCAAAAGAAGATCGTTTACAAAATGTGACCTCGAGTGGAGCACCATGATTCAACATAAAAGCACCATTTGTATTCTTTATACTTTTTGATTATTCAAGTTTATATGTTTTGATTAATAACTAGTATTTATTAGTTGCTACAGTGCTGAGTAGTTACTTTCATTAAAAAAAGAGGCCATAAACACTACCAAATAAAGGATTTTGCAAACACAAATGATGGCTGATATAGAATACAATGAAAAAGAGCAAATGAAGATCAAGTCTTCAAGGTTTTTTGAACCACTTCCACGGAGTAGATGATCCGCACGAGCTCTCCTCACGATCAAACTTTGGTGCTCGTGGTTGATGTGGGTAACGCGGAATGGGGATGGAAGTGCCGGGCATATTTCTAGTATTTGATTCTTCATCAAATAGTCGGCGACGGGAGCTTGGGATAGTCTCGAGAATAGGAGATGTGACTTCATCATCGTCTGAATTGCAATCTCGAATCATGTTTGCTCTCGGGCTTACCGTATCAGAGATATTAACATACTCTCTAACCGAGCTTGGATTGGGGCTGATTGTGTCGGAGATATTGACCACGATCCTAGCTGGAGACTCCGACTTGATATCATCAAGGCCGAATAAAAGAGTAAGCTTCTCAATCTGCGGTTCTCCATTTGTGTAGTACGCTTTCACAAGCTCATTCTTCTACATTGAAATAACAAGTTTTCATGTAAGGGTAGGTGATCAAAGATTTTTTTTTTTTAAAGATAAGGTGTTTAAATAAACTACGAATTTTGATTACCTTAAATAGACGATCCCAAACTTCATAATCTGTCAAGATAATATTATTACTGACATCATAGGCAGTGTCCTTGTGGCGAACAAGCCATGTGAAAGTCTCATACCTCTTCTTCATGAATAGAAAGCGATCATACACTTCGCTATATTGAAGCAACAAATTAAACTTTCGATAGAGAATTCCCTGCGCACATTGCAGGCCATTGATTGGTACCTCTAGCCAGAATGGTCGAGCTCGAACCTCGTCGCATAAGGTAGACAAGAAAGTCTCATCACTGTCTTCATTCCACAACCTGTTGTAGAAGAATTCCTTTTGTGGTGGCACTTCGTGAGTCATGGCTGCTAGCTAGTTCAAGTAATGTGTTCTTCTATCTCCATTTATAAGCCTATTAAGACTAACATCCAGTAGTTGCTTTATACATAAATTGAAGTGGTCTATCATAACCAAAAGAACCAGGTAGCATACTTTAAATTTGCATGCGTTTATAAAAATTTGAGTAGTCTTATCAACTTTAAAATAAGAGTAGCAATAAAAATTTGAGGAGTCTTATCAACTTTAAAATAAGAGTACCAATATGCAGAGCATGCGCATAGTGTGGAATAAAGCTTCTGCCAAAGTAAAATTACTTTACATTTGTTCAACAATTTTGGTTATGGGGTTTCACCCATGAGAATTCATTATCTACCTCATAAATAAACATCAACACACGCATAGTGTATGAAACTAAGATGAGAGATCAAACTACACCATATTCAATCAAACATAAAATAAGTGAAGATCTCAACAACTTCAAAAGTCAAGTACAACAACAATAGGCAGCCAAAATAAGTTCAGATCTCAACAACAATAAAACCCATGAATCTACCAATGTCAAATTTCTGATCTAAATAAGTTGAACTTTTTAAAAAACAGAGAAAGATACATAACTTCAATTCATGTTCCATGGACTACATAAAATTATCCCACATAGCCTGCGCCATTTCATCTCTTTTCTGATTCCATTCGTTAGATGAATTTATACAATCTATGAAGTTCCCTTCTTGTTCATCTTCTTCATCATTATTCTCAAGGCCATTCACATCGATGAGTTGCTCAATTGGGTCGACTTCCATTTGGGAACGAATGAAATTGTGTAAAAGAAAGCATGCCATGATAAGCCTATTTTGCACTTTGGTTGGGTAGTAAGAAGCACTCCTAAGAATACCCCATCGCATCTTCATAACACCGAAAGCACGCTCAATGACATTTCGTGCTTTGGTGTGCCGCATATTAAAAATTTCCTTGGGATTCTGTGGGATAGAACAATTGGGTCCCCATTCTTTTAAGTGATATCTGACACTTTTATAGGGAGTTAGGAAGCCCTCGCTATTTGCATACCCGTTGTCACAAAGATAGTAATTACCTATGACAAAAAAAAAAAAAAAAAATGAAACAAGAAATCTGTAATGCAAATTGTCAAGAGCATGTATAGTAATAATAACTTTTGTGGCGGAAATAAAGTTAAACAATTCCTACCCTTAGGTACCATCAATCCATGGGGTCTAGTAACAGCATCTCTTAACACACGCGAGTCACCGGCTGATCCTTCCCACCCAGGTAGAATATATACGAATCTGAGATTTCTATCACATACTGCCAAGGTATTAGTAGAAATCTGACCCTTCCTTGTTCTGTACCTCGGCTTATCTTGATTGGAAACCTTAACATTAATGTAGGTGCCATCTAAAGCTCCTAAGCAACCCTAAAAATCAAGTGAACTCAGTTTATTAAATATCATATAGTTTATATTGCAGCAGCCACCTAGTTTGAAGCTGCATAATTCAACTTAGATGATGTAAATCTAGAACTCTAAACTTTTTACCTTAAACCATTTCCATCGGGGATCCGTACAATCTTCAGGGACTGGTTGAGGCTTCACAAGTAGTATATTATGAAGTTTCAATATTGCTTTCAACACTACATGAAGATAGTGTGAAATTGTTTGGCCTGATCTATTGAAGTCGAAGCCTACGATACGATTTTTTTTATGGTGAGCTAATATACTGCAGAAAGTGGCCACTTGTTCTTCCACGGTCACATACTTACCATCATTTAACCCCCCTAAGTCTCGCAACAGTAAACATAACCTATGGAACGTATTGCGATCCATCCTTATGTTTACAATGCAATCATTATCACTACAATCAACAATTCTATGCAAGTGTTTGACCTGATCGGGCATCCGTTGAATCATAGAATATGGCTGAGATAATGAATGGATTCTTCTTTTTCTACCTGTTTGTCTAGCATGAATTTGGATTATTAAAAAAATCATTAAAAGATAAGAGCTGATTATCTCTTGAACCATTAAGCAGAGTGATGCACCTCCAATCTCCTTCTGCACCATCTTTAATCAAAGTGAATTGAACAAATTATATTCTGCACTTAAGCAAATGTATTAATATGCACAAGGAAAAAAGAAAACAAATCCAAGCTTCTGTTTTAATGTAAAGTGTATCTTCATTCTAAATACATAAATTTATTGCAGAATGTAGGTCTCCATTAGGCATGGAGTTGTAGGATTTTACACCATATTAGGGCATCAACTCTAACAACATTGGATTTGCAAAACTCGTTGCACACAAAGAAAAATTATATAATTCACATTGAAGACCTTGCACAATACCAATTACACCATATTAAACAATAAACTAGGAAAAACATTAATTCAAAGTCTGGAATTTGGTGAGAGAATAAATTTCAGGATATTTCATGCAGTGGTCAAGATATTTACATGGAAATATAGATATAATTTATCTTCCTTAAGCGAGCAACAATAATGAAAAAAATTGGAAACATAAAACAAAAAAAAAACAATATTGACACGCCACGGAGATATTCCACGAGATTTCCCAACCCGAAAACGAAATGAACCCAATTTCTCACAAGAAAAATTCAATTTTGAAATTGGGAGAAACACATCAATGAAAAAAAAAATGAATAAGCCCCGCGGTAATACATACCTTGGTCGGCGACGGTAGGATCTTGTTGCAGATAGGCGCTGCAAGTTACCTGATTTTTTGTCGACGGAGCAGATTCAATCGCAGCTTTCGATTTAGGGCACGCCCGTCGTTCTTCAAGAAAGTGTGAATAGAAGGGCTTTTTTTGGTATTTGGCAGGAAGGGCTTTAGGGATTGTTCAATCAATTAAAATCTATCGGAGGTCAAAGGTCCGAATATATTCTAAAAGGCTACAGTTCATTTTTGCTCGGGCCGGACTGATTTCTCGGGCCAATCAGAAAAGATTTATTGGCTACCAAACGTCCGCATTAGCCCAGATTATTTTTCTTTTCATGCTATATCTGGGCAACCAAACGAGTGCTTATAGGTTTATTTGCTTGGGTATAAAACTTATATAGTTATCCTTTTTGGGTATATTTAACCATTGACACATTTGAAAATGTGGATGATAATAATATCAAAATAGTTAAATAATTTTTTTTTCAAATATTAATATTAAAATTTATTTAAAATAATCTTGAGGATAATAAATTTGATAAAAAGCTTACATTTTTTTAAACCTTACTTAAGAAAATTAAACCCTAATTGAAAAAAAAAAAATATTGACCCTGCCATATTAAGTGTTGGCACATTAAGTGTGTCTACGGATAGTGAAATGTTTATGTGTATTTATATCGTAGTATTTCTTTTTCTTTAATTGAGTGCGCTTTTTTTACAAAGAGGTGTACTATTTTATTTTATTTTCTTCTGAATAATATATTTAAAAAATGTTAAATCAATGTTAAAATACTTAATAGAACAATAATAAATTAGAATATATTTTTTCAAATTTCAAAGTGAATTCTATTGAACTTTCTAACAATAACATAAAAATGGATTTTAATTTTCGTTACTCTTAAATCAAAAATTTGTTCTTTTGTAGCTTTAGTGGGATTGTTAGATAGGTTTTTTGACGGTTGGTTAAGCGCCAAAAAATTATTTACATCAAATCAAAAATCGTTTGAACAGTTAGCCTAAAATCTATTCGATTCATCAATTATTCGACCATTAACTATAATGAAAATTTATACAGAGTTTTTATAGTTCACATAATGAAATATTTCATATTTTAAAAGATAATAAACACACAATTAAAAATGTATAAATCATAAAGTAATATTTTAAAAAATAATACTACTCCCTCTGTCCAATTTCATTAGTCTCATTTTATTATTTTATATCTCGCATATATTCAATATAGGAAACTAATAAAGTTTGGACAGAGGGAGTGTTCTTTTAATAATTTTTTGATGGTTAACTAATACTCCTATATTGTAAAGCATATATTAATTATAATATCTTTTAATAATTCATAATCATACACATCGCCGTGCATCGCACGGGTGCAAAATCTATTACGATAAAAAAATTGAGTTTTTTTTAATATGTATAATTAATAATCGAGAAAAATCTACACTTTTTTATTTTACCCAAATCTATAGGACGAGAGAGTATAATAATATTGCCCAAAAATAAACACGGTCGTATCTAATTCTAAAGAAAAAAATTTGGTAATAAACTGGTCATAGATAGAGGTTGTGTGCGACTCTACGTGTGTTAGCTTAGCGGTAGGGGGCTAATGCCTTGAACCAAAGGTTACGGGTCATGTTAATTTAGTTCATAGATAGAGTTTTCAATTCGGGGCCGGCTCAGGCCAACTCGACCCAAGGCTCATGTTCGATCCGGTTCAGTAATGAACCTTTATCAGGCTATCTGCAGGCCTAAGTTTGGCCCTAATCCGGCCCGCTTCATATATAGGCCTGGAGCCATGTAAGGCCTAAAATCTAGCGGGCCAATGCGGTCTTGGGCTGGGCCAGATTGACCCGATCCAGTTGATAACTAGTGAGAGGGCTTATGGGATTGAGCCACTCGAGACTAGACCATATCTTGGACTTCATTCTTCTCTCAAGTTTAATATTCATATTTATAGGTTTATATAATTTGCATACTTATTTGTTTATTATAAGTAATATATATGTTGAATATGACACAATAAAATTTTCAATTTGTTAGTTACAAGATTAATGTAAGTAAGATTTAACATCAAACAAATAATAAGCTATACTGTTGACCAATTACCTCGAATCTGGTGCATTATTAGTTGGTTGAATTGTTAAACTAACGCATGAATATTGATCGGATATTTGATGTGCACACAATTATATGGATAGTAGGATGATAGACTTGCTAGCTTCTCATAATGTTTACATTTTCAATTGTATACACGGACCATACTTTTTCGCCTTGGCTACGTCAACGTGTGTATTGCGTCGTGCTAAAGAAAAACAAAGTATAGTTTTAATGCGCATGCAATGTGTACGTATACATATATATAATGTATTTTTATGTATAATTATAAGAGATCCGTTATGGTGAAAACTTATTTTTTCGTGAAAACTACAAACCATCATAAAATGTTGCATTTTATGCACAAAAGTGTTGCATTTTTATGCATAAAATGTTGCATTCTCATAATGATACATTATATGCATAAAAATAATATAAAATAATATATTTTATTATGCAACATTTTATGCACAAAAATACATCATTTTATACATAAAATGCATGAGTTGCAGTTTTCACGTAATAATTAGTTTTCATATGATGTGTTACCTAAGGGCTCGTTTGGTAGCAATACCGAGAAAAGGACAGATAAGAAAATGTGTGATAAGTTGAGATAAAAAAAGTATGATAAGTTGGGATAAGAAATATATTGTGTGTTTGGTACAAACATAAATATCTTGGATTGTGTGTTTGGTATAATAGTTATAAAAACAATATTTTTTTTTTTTGTAGTTTGCAAATAAAAATAACAAAATTGAAAATAAAAATTGATAATTAAAATTGAAAATAAAATTTGATAATTAAAATTGAAAATAAAAATTGATAATTAAAATTGAAAATAACAAAATTGATAACTAAAGTTGAAAATAAAAAAATAATAATTAAAATTGAAAATAAAAAAATTGATAATTAAAATTGAAAATAAAAAATGATAATTAAAAATAAAAATAAAAAATGATAATTGAAATTGAAAATAAAAAATGATAAATAAAAAGTGATAATTAAAATAAAAATAAAAAAATTGATAATTAAAATTTAAAATATAAAATTGATAATTAAAATTGAAAAAAAATTTGATAATTAAAGTTGAAAATAAAAAATGATAATTAAAGTTGAAAATAAAAAAAATTGATAATTAAAATTGAAAATAAAAATAATAATTAAATTGAAAATAAAAAATGATAACTAAAATTGAAAATAAAAAATTGATAATTAAAATTTAAAATAAAAAATGATAATTAAAATTTAAAATAAAAAATTGATAATTAAAATTTAAAATAAAAAATTGATAATTAAAATTGAAAATAAAAAATTGATAATTAAAATAAAAAATAAAAATTAATAATTAAAATTAAACAATACTTATCTCGACTTATGACAGGGTAGAGGCGGTATAATATATGCCAGTGTAACAGTGAATTTAGTCCGGGCCCAAGCAATTTTACGGGCCGGTGAGATTATATTTTCCGGATACCAAACACTGTATAAACCGAGATAAGCATACTTATCTAACATTTTCTCGGCTACCAAATGAGCCCTAATTATAATACATTGTCATCGTAATACAACTTGGGAGAGTATGTTTTGAGGATGACTTAATTTAAGAATTAATTTATACTTGACATAAGATATGAGACGTGATATGAAAGAATTATCTCATGTATTTGGATTGGACTCAAGTCTCATGATCAATCTAAAATCCGGAATAAAAGTGAGGGACTAAACTCAGGTTTGATATAACACTCATTTACAAATCTATTAAGTAAATATTACTATATCACATTGGATAAAATTAATCAATCAATCTACGTTCATCGTTGGAAATGAATGTCGTAAATACTATTCATGACATCGTGATCATATGTGACACAGTGACAAGACGTCAATTATTAATTTTGAAAAGTGTCAAAGAGTGAATCGCACACTTTAGTGAGCATCACATAATAGAGTGTAATTGTTTTCACCATCATCTATCCTAATTGTTGTCTTATCTAGCTTTAAAGTGAAGCTGCGTCCATGCGTAGTGCCTAAGTAAGCTTATGTTAGTTCTATAATATTCTAGTACATACTTGGTTTTCCTTTTCTTTTTTTTTAGGGGGACTAATTTTTGTTTATTAAGAATGATAAGTTTTGGACGATGGGATTGAACCCGTTAATTTTTATTTTTATTTCAACGAGGTGGTAGATATTTTTTTAGTTTCAATTGATATAGAAATTTCATTAATACTCTTTGGGTATAGCAATTAATTCGATCAATAGGTGTGTGTAGTGAAAATTCATGTATACATTATAAATATCTAATTAATGCGTTTATCTAACCGGATCCATGATGTAAAGTTGGATTTAGAAAATAAAATAAGTTTCGTAATAATAGTACTCTCTAACAACATTTTTGGTCACGTGTTTAAGGAAGTTATAATCTCTAACCCAACTACCTAACCTTAGATGCTGTAACAATTGATCCACTTATTAATTTAAGCACGCATGCGTGATTTTTTAATAGCTTAATTTTATAACACAGATCTTCAAGAAAAAGAAAAAAAAATAGTACTACTGTATAAAATTCTATCTAAAAAACCATGTGGGATTGTTCGAATCCAGTCCTAAATATCAGTATTAATGCTTTCGGAATATAAAATTTTATATATTAACAAAAATAGGAATGCTCCAATATCTACCGTGTCTACGAATAACGTAACAATACTATAAATAAAGAAGTTAACATAAATATATGTCAACCCGAAATAAAAAATTTATGAACATGACAGTGTTAAGCCAACAGACAGAGATCGACACATTAAGTATGACCATGTGGTGAGGGATTGTCTACGTAACAAAAATATCTACATCTTCAAATAAAATGATTTCTTCTTCTTCTTTTTTTTACCTCTTTCATTGTTGAAAAAAGGCTAGGCATACTGGCATAGGACGGTCCAAAATTTCCACCTAATATATAAAGAGTTATTAATATTATTATTTTTGATTTTTTTTTATTAAGAAAATAATGTACTAGTATTGTCGTAGACGTAAAAAAGCAAAGAGCGCTGACTGCTTCAAATGAAAGCTCTGCAGCACTCTTCTCGTGACTACTGTCTTCCTCTTTTATTTTTCCAGAGACTCTTTACCATCACGACAATCCAAACCCATATCATCAACCTTTAACTGCTGCTAAATTCAATTTCTCAACTCCCTTTTCATCTAACTAACGCCCTAATACCTACCTAATTACCAAATCTTTTTTTAATATAAATAAATTATTTCAAAAGAAAATTGTTATTTTTCAAACGTGATGTAACAGTCAAACATCCAAATGTTGTTTTCTCGATCTTCTCAACCAGCACAAGTGTGTGCCTGTGTGTGTGTGTGTGTGTGTGTTAGCGCAACTATGCTATTGACTCTTCAATTCAACAAGAGCGGCAAACAACCACGCGACGATCGAGTCTTTTGAATTTCTCTTTTTTCTAATCTGAGAACGACGGTGGAGGGAGGATGAAATGCTTCCACTTCACCACCGGCGGCGGAGACGGCGACGACGAGCAGGAAGGGCCCGTGTCGCGCAAGGTGTCGTGGGCGCGGTCACTGAGCGTGGCGTCGACTAATTTGGACTCGAGGCGCTCCGAGTTCGACACCGAGTCGCGGAGGGACTGGGCGGACTCGTCTGAGTTGTTTCAGGATTTCCTGACTCAGGGCCGCGCCAATGATCTGCGAGTCTTCTCCTTCTCCGAGCTGAAATCGGCGACCCGCGGCTTCAGCCGCAGCCTCATGATCGGCGAAGGCGGCTTCGGCAGCGTTTATCGGGGCCGGGTCAAAGTCGCGGATTCCGGGTCGGGTTTGGTATCTAATTTGGATGTTGCCATCAAGCAGTTGAATCGCAATGGATTCCAGGCACGCCCTTTAACTGATTTTTTTTCCCTTTTCTTTTGCGTTACTGGGGATTCAAAATAAAGAAAAGAAAGAACTATTTTCTTCTTGCCTTCTTATAGTTGATTTTCAGTTGAAAATTTGGAGATATCATCATTTCTAGTTAAAAATTGAACCTAATTGATCTTCATAAGAACTGTGTTTTCATCTGCATTTATGGCATTGAAACGATCCTTCATTAACATGTCAAAGCTTTTTATGTAGATTGCGCGCTTCATTTATCTTTTCAAATTTGATTTGAACAACAGCGACTTGTATTAGTATAGGTCCTTTTCCATATTAAGTGAAGAGATTATTGATTTAGGTTGGAACTGCATATTTGAACCATCCTCTTGAGTGAATTTGTTCAAGGAAGAGAAAAATGTAGTTAGCACAGGAGCTTACGGTGTATCGGTTTTTGCATTCTAGTTATCAGGGGCACAAGGAATGGATAAATGAGGTGAATTTTCTAGGTGTAGTGAAGCACCCGAATCTCGTAAAGTTAGTGGGATATTGCGCTGATGATGATGAGAGGGGGATCCAGAGGCTGTTGGTCTATCAACTTATGTGTAATAAGAGTTTGGAGGACCATTTGTTGAATCGATTAGCATCTCCCCTTTCGTGGCTTACAAGGTTGAAGATCGCCCAAGATGCGGCCCGTGGGTTGGCATACCTTCATGAAGAAATGGAATTCCAGGTAATACTCCTCTAGAATCTTTGAACACTCTATTATTGGCCAGTTCTCAAATTATACATGAATGACAATGTTCAAAGCTTGAAACTGGTAAGTGTATGTATGGTTTTTTCAGCCATATATTTGTTCAGATCTTGCTAACTTGATACATATTGCCATTTTGTTGCAACTGTTAGTGAAAATATGTGTAAGGTTGATGATAAAGCGCATTAACAGCCATAGTTCTTGATGAAATTGCTGGATATTACTCCAGGCTCTTGAGGCTTTTCTTCCTTTTGAGCTGGTTCATGGCTCATTTTTGAACTCTTTGTTCTTAAGACCATGGAGTCGGGGTGAAGGGGGAGGGGGAGCTCCTCGATTGCTGAAAATGTCCGTACTGCAATAATTCTTGACTAGAATGAAGTCAAACTACTTTGGGTTAATAGGAAATTGAAGTGCAGTCAATCCACATTCTCTAGTAGAAATATGCGTTCGAGGTGGCAACGTGCTTCATATGTAGAACACGAGCTGCTCAAACTGTGAAAATTCGAAATCGGGAATGATTGAGAATATTCTTTTGGAATTTTGGTACCAAAATCATAATCACTATCTGAAATTCCTCGGTCTCTTGTGTATATGGATAAGAAGATGGCAATGAAACTGACTTTTCTTCTTCTTTTTTTGATGTGAGGGCGTGGGACAAATGATTATCATCACTGCTCCTAGCATTGATTTTCTTCCCATTTCTCATTTAATTATATATCTTCGAACTGTTTCATACAAAACAAACAATGAAATAGTCTTGAGTTGCAACAAAACTTAACTCCTAAATGAAGTGGTGTTTGAAGTAATTTCAATCATTCGACGCATTGGAATTTTCCTGATCTGCCGTCACATTTCATGCAGTTGATATTTAGAGATTTCAAGACTTCAAACATCCTCTTAGATGAAGACTTCAATGCAAAACTATCCGACTTCGGACTTGCTAGGCAGGGTCCAGCTGCTGGTTTAGGTCATGTTTCCACATCAGTGAGTCCCGTTTCTTGATTCAAAATGTTTGATCGTCGACTATTTTTTTTTTCCTTGCAATTACTATAAACTAAATATTTCCGTCTCGATTCTGATCCTTCCTTGATTAGGTTGTTGGTACTGTGGGCTATGCAGCACCAGAGTACGTCCACACAGGCAGACTGACTGCAAAGAGCGATGTGTGGAGTTTCGGTGTTGTTCTCTACGAACTCATCACAGGAAGGCGAGTGCTTGAAAGGAATCTGCCACGTGGAGAACAAAAGCTTCTAGAATGGGTAAGACCTTACGTTTCTGATCCGAAAAAGTTCCATCTGATTCTGGACAACAGACTCGAAGGTCAGAACTGCATGAAGTCAGCACAGAAGCTCGCGTCTCTTGCCAACAAGTGCCTCATGAAGCATCCGAGGTCACGCCCAAAAATGAGCGAGGTAATCGAGATGCTCGGGGTCATCATTGATGAATGTGTGTCTGAATCTGAGAGTCAGAGTGAGAATGTGCATGAAGAAAGCGTTGGACCACCCGAACAGGGGAAAACAACGAATGGTAGTCGTAGAAAGGGTTTTGATTTCAAAGAAATAGTGTTGAGGAATAGATCGATAGGGAAGTTGGATTGGAGAAACTGGACTCCGAGCTTAGTAAGGACATGATGTAACGACGATCCATCTTCCCATGAAACGTGATCGATGATTTCTACGTGTGAATTCGAGTAATAAGCAATTTGGTGTCGATGTTCATCATCGAGGGAAATGCCTCCTTAGTTCTTTCTCATGGAAATGCCTATCTTTTCGGCTTGAAGTTTGTAGTTTTTGAGCTGGGCCTTTGAAAGAAAAGGTGGGGGAGAATATTAGATTTTTTATTTATTTTTTTCGCTTGAAAACACATAGCTTTGTATATTGTTATTCAGTCTTATGTATGTAAAATAAATTATTTTGTTTGACTTATACGTGTTGGTCTGATAAGCCTAAAATGGCGATAGGGGCTGCTTCGAGTGAGCCTTACTCCAAAGAAGAACACAAAGAGAAAACAAGAAGATAAAAAATTTCCAATTTCATTCCTTCCCACACAAGATGCGGCACAAGCATACATATTGTTTGAAACCTACACCTCAATGGGCTTCTAGACTCAAGCCCGAGTAGGAATTGGGCTTACAACTTTAAACATAAAACAAACTATCACAATTGAAGGATATAACATAAAATGCTAGTAAATAAATAGAGGCAACAGCTAATATATCCTCTGAGAGGATAAAAAACAAAAAATTGACCAAAATATAACATCTATACAAATTTTGCCCACTTTTCAAAAGTGGGACAAAAAAACCCCTGTAGAAAAAACAAACCCCCCCCCCAATCAGTCTCCCTCAACCCTCGACTTCTGCTCCCATTTTCCATCCATCTACTGAACCCCACTTTCATTCTCTTCCCCTCCTTCACCCTTAACCCTAGAAAACAAAAGCAACTCCAGCTGCCGTTCTCCGTCGAAGAACTACCGCCGGTCGCCGAGGTTTCACGAGGGAAACCGCCGAATTAGCCGTCCGAGAGATTTTACCAGCCATGGCGACGTGAAGAACAAAAAGAAAGCGACCTGAAACAGACGCCATAGAGCATCCCGATCCGCCGCGGTCTGAAAATCCGGCGACAGAACCGGAGAACCCCAAACCCAGCAACTACCCTTTCGTAGATTCAGAGGTAAGTTGGGGTTTTCTTGCATGTTGCATTTTAGTACAATTTCTAGAGATTTACAGGCTTGGATTAAGGTTTCTGATTTAGGATGTAGGGTATAATGTGCATATTGTGTGATATTGTGTGCTTTTATGCGATTGTCATCACATTTTGGATAAAAATCAGTGGATTACACAAGATAATTTCAGTATTTAGTATTTGAATGGTTAAATAAGGCTTAAAAACATGTCGTTATTCTTAAAATTTATGGGATTAGGATTTCTACTTCTGCTATCTCACAAACAAAGCTGTATATTGTATGATTCAAGTTTATAAGAAAATTTGAACTGTATGAAACTTATGCTAAGATAGTTAGAAAATGTTAATTTCTAACGTACTGGAATAATTTTTTCTATGATTTCTTACTTTGATAAGTGAAATGATGAAATTGATAAGAATTTTGTGAACTATGTGAAGGTTATGGTAAGATGGTTAGAAAATGATAATTTCTAACATACTTGTGATTGTTTTTTATGGTTTCTTACTTACCTATCTAAAGTGCTGAAATTGATAAGAAAATGAGAACCCTCTGAAACTTATGGTAAGATAGTTAGAAAAAGTTAATTTCTAACATACTTGAAGAAGTTTTTCTATGATTTCTTACTTGTATATGTTAACTCGTGAACTTGATAAGAAATTATGAACTATCTGAAAGATATGCTAAGAAAGTTAGAAAATATTAATTTCTAACATACTGGGATCTCTTTTTCTATGATTTTTTACGTTGCTATTTGAACTGATGAACTTGATACGAAATTTGTGAACTATGTGAAAGTTATGTTGAGATGGTTAGAAAACGTCAATTTCTAACAAACTGGGACAAACTTTTAAGATTCTAAATTGTATGTTCTACTTGGCAATAAATTATTAATTTCTTACCTTATCTAACACGATTCGGTAAGGAAAATGATAATTTCCAACATGTTGGTTAGAAAAATGTAAAATTTCGGTAAGATTCCTAGTATTATATAGTGAAGTATGTTGATTTAATCAATTGAATGTGTTTTAGTGTTTAAATTATTACTTTCTTACCTTCTGTAAACGATTGGGTAGAAACATGGAAATTTCTTGCATATTAGTTAGAATTTGTGAATTTCTTACTAAAATCAATGGTGATTGCCTGGAAACGTTTGTCAGATTCTGAGAATTTGTACATGTTGGTTAGAAATTATAAATTTCTTACATTCTGTAAACAATTGCGTAAGAAAAACGAAAATTTCTTGCACGTTTGTTAGAATTTGTGAATTTCTTACTAATACCAAAGATGATTGCCTGGAAACGTTTGTCAGATTCTGAGAATTTGTAGATGTTGGTTAGAAATTGTAAATTTCTTCATTCTGAAATACGGTTTGCTATGATTTCTTACGTTGCCTTCCTATTTTCTGATGTTATGTGAAAGGTTGAATGAAAATATCAAAGAAATAATTTGTTGGACAAACCGCATAAGGTGATACCGGGTGGCTAAGGAAAGCATGGCAGGGGATATGAACGCTATGCTTAGATGCATATGAAATGAAAAGGCAGAAATTAAGGGACTTAAGTATGGTCCTAGCCAACGTCTATTTTTTTGGGAAGTTTTTTGTAAAGTTCATTTTTGTCTCACGTATCGCTGTTTTTAAAATATTATGCGGTCTTGCACCGTAATATGTTGAAAAGTATTTGAGTTTACAATGTGGATATAAGAATTAATGGATTTCTTACCATCTTAAATTGTATTAAGGACTAAAACATTGTAAGAATTCATGGATTTCTTACTAAGCGGACGTAACCCTTCATGGATTCCATTACATTTGATAAGAATTTAAAAAACTTCATTGCTTATTCCAATCTGAACGTGAGAAATTACGTTATTTCTTACCAGAAATAAAAGATATTCCGCATAATTTTTAGGATGCTTTGGAAGTTTTTGTGAAAATCTAGACACTTGTTTTTTTGTAAAGTTCTTTTTTGTCTCACATATCACTGTTTTCAAAATATTATAAGTCTTGCATCGTAATACGTTTAAAAGTATTTAAGTTTACAACGTGGATGCAAGAATAAATGGATTTCTTACCATCTTACATTGTGTTAATGACTAAAACGTTGTAAGAATTAATGGATTTCTTACAAAATGGATGTAACATTTCATGGATTCCATTACACTCTGTAAGAATTTTAGTGCTTACTCCAATATGAATGTAACGTTATTTCTTACTGGAGATAAGGGTAAGAACACTGTAATTTTGGTATTGCAGTTTGATAAGAATTATGGTCATTCTTATCACGTGTTGTAATAATGTGATAAGAAATGAAATAAATTCTTACGATGGATTTGCACATCAAGCTACATTACACATCAAGCTCATTAACAAAAGTGAGCTCACCAACAACACGAACTTTCACATATCTAATGAGAAGTCATTCCAATTACAAACCAACAAAACTTTAAACAACAAAAATCATATTTTCATACTTTAAACATTTTCTATGATTTCTTACTTTGATAAGTGAAATGATAAACTAGATAAGAAATTTGTGAACTATGTGAAGGTTATGGTAAGATGGTTAGAAAATGATAATTTCTAACATACTTGAAACTGTTTTTTCTATGAATTCTTGCGTAGCTATCTAAAGTGCTGAACTTGATAAGAAAATGTGAACTCTCAAAAACTTATGCTAAGATAGTTAGAAAAAGTTAATTTCTAATATACTGGAAGAAGTGTTTCTATGATTTCTTACTTGGATATGTTAACTCGTGAACTTGATAAGAACTTGTGAACAATTTGAAAGATATGCTAAGATAGTTAGAAAATATTAATTTCTAACATACTGGGATCTCTTTTTCTATGATTTCTTACATTGCTATCTGGAGTTGATGAACTTGATAAGAAATTTGTGAACTATGTGAAAGTTAGGCTGAGATGGTTAGAAAACGTTAATTTCTAACAAATTGGGACAACTTTTACTATGATTTCTTACGTTGTCCTCTCTTTTTCTAATATTACGTGCAAGGTTGAATGGGTGTATCAAAGGGAACAACACCTTGCAAGCAAACCACATAAGGTGATAACTAGGAAAGCCTGGCAGGGGACGTTAACACCATGATGCGACATATCGGTATCGAGAAGGGTGATTTGGTTAGAAAGTCTGTTATGGGGGAATTTACACGTCTCGATGATGTCTGCACCAAGAGCGGGAACATGCTCCATTACATGGTTTGCAGTCAAGTGGTGCCCAAGCCAAACTTCGACCCCACTTCTCTATTTTTCAAAATCGGCGAGAAGATTCTCAGGTTTTCGAGGGAGGTGTACGCCCTGGTCAGCGGCCTGAAGTTCGGACCCGCTTCCTTCGACCCATATGCAAATCATAATTAAGATGATAAGAAGTTATTTCTAACAATGACATACTTGTAACTTAAGCATTTCTTATGATCTTTAAAGAAGTGACTTTCTAAACTTGTAATTGTTGTTTTCTGATAAGAAATTATGAAGTTGTCCAATTAAGATGATAAGAAATTAGATATTTCTAACAATGAGATACTTGTAACTTATCTATTTCTTATGTTCTTTAAACAAGTGACTGTCTGAACTTGTAATTCTTCAGGTGCTTTTGTATGAATTTCTTCATTTCATATCATCTAAACTTCGGTTAAAATTAAATCATTAAATTTATTAAGTGAAAATTGTTGACTGATAAGAAATTATTAAGTTGGCTATGCAAATTGTAAGAAAAAAATTATTTCTTACAATGATATCAACCTAATTTGGTTCGAAAAATTTCAAATTCTTATGACCTTTGGAAAAGTCACTATGTGACATTTATTCCTTATGAGCTATTGTAAGAATTTGTTAATTTCTTATCATCTTGATCACTTTTCTTACTATCACAGCAGTAACAATCTAATTCTTACTATCTTCCAGGTTCTTGTCCGCAGGCTTAAGGCCTATAAGAGCGAACGTGAGACAATGTACTGGAAATCTCTGAAGGATGACCCAATTCCGCAGCCTTTCGCATTCACATACAAGTCCGGCGGCGGCAAGAAGAAGAGACACACAGCTGACATGGATGAGGGAGGATATCTCTGGCACATGTGTGTTCGACCAGCTTTATTATTCTCCATGAGTTGCCAAGTGATGTGCTTCGCAATAAAAACGCGCATTCTGCGCTAAACTTGCAAATGAGGTGGTATTTTTTAAAATCAGATGTCTTGGTGCGGAACTCTATAAAATTCTTCAAGTGATAGGCATGAATTGCTGAAACCATGCTATCCTTGGATCGAAATGAATACCCCCGAACAAGCTGCCCCGTAGCCATAGGTTCCGTTAGTATGGGGATATCATCCTCATCTGCCAAATCTGGTACTGATACGCCAACTATACTCCACTGACTAGACCCGCAATAGTAATTTGCAACATCCGTTACAGAGGATGCCATATGCTGCATAAGAAATTCGGGGAAAGTGAAGAAGGAAAATATACTTCTAAGTTGCGACATAGTAAGAAAAAAGAATTTCTTATCATGTTCCATAAATATATATATATGTATATATATATATATATATATATGTGATTGGAAAAATAAGAAAATTCTTACTAAAAAATTCGTTTCGTAAACAAATATGCAGAAAACCTGCAAAAAAAGGATAATAAATGATATGGATCATTAGAAAAAGAATCATATGAAAAGAACACTATGTGATAAGAAAAGAACTCCATATGATAAGACAAATCATTTAATTCTAACCAAAACCATCAAACATTCCTACGAATAATCTAATTAATTTGCTTGATCGCATTTATTGCCCAGTATTTAAACCTAACTTTAAGAATTTATGACAGGCACAATCTAAAATTAATTACGAAATTGTTGCTTCAAATACGATAGCAAACTGGGAAAAACATGAAAAAAACACTAGAACTCATCAAGGACAAACTCCAACCATGTCGAAGTATTACGAACGTCTTCTCCGTCGCCTGAGATGAAAATCGACGCCGGCGCATAGAAAATAAGCAGCAACAACAGCTAACCATGAGAAACAGAACAAAAACACAAACCTGGAACCTATCCCACAGTCACCGCCGTTCTTCTTCTTCCTTCGAAAAGCTCTGTCGTTCGACGCGTCGGGTTCAACTGCAACTTCGTTGACGTATGGGTCCGACTACATCTCCGTCTCCGTCAGCCTGTGCAGGGTATTTTCCGGTTGAACTTCTACTTCATGCTCGTCATCACTTAATGGCCATCGTTTGCCATCGCCATCATGGTCGACATCATCAACTTCTTCGTCGCGCCGGCAAAAATCCTAGACTACCAGAAAAATTCAAACCAAGAAGATGAAGAAGAAGAAGTCGAAGAAGATATATTGAAGTGGAGAAATACAAAAATTATTTATATCAAACCTCTAAGGGCATATTTGTCCTTCTACATAGAAAATGGGCAAAATTTGTGTTTGCTTATCTTGTGGGCAAATTTTAGTATTCTTATATCTAAAGGGACAAAACACTACAATTCCTCAAATAAATATTCTTTCTAAAGTAATATTTTCCTCTCTTGGTCGTATCATGGTCACTCTCATTTTTTCGTCATTTTTGTTTTTTTATCTTTCTCTACTGTTAATCTTAATCAGTCAACCATGAAATAACCACTGTAAAAAGGAGAGAAAAAAAAATGACATAAATTAATAGGATATTGCAAATTTATACATGTGGTCTGAATATGAGGCCGTGCCTAAGCCGCAGCCTTACATTGCTGTACATGATCCTTTTTTGTTGAAATTAAATAAATAAAAGAAATAAAAAAAATGATTGAATGAAGATAAGAGACTTGTGGAGAGCTTGTGCTTGAAACAAGTCAAGTAAATTCTCTCTTCACAATTTTTGCAAATTGCAATACTCTTATATTCTCTCTCTCTCTCTCTCTGAAAAAGCTACTTGCATCAAAACTTGAAGAATAATAAAAAAAAGCAAAGAAAGAAAAGAAATGGCTTCTATGAACATGTTCTTTTCTCCCATTGTTACCCCTCAAAGGAGAGTACTGCGAACTGCAGCAACAGCAGCAAAATCCTCCGGTGGAGGGAGCGAGGAGAAGGGCATTTTGGACTTTATCCTTGGGAGCTTGACGAAGCAAGATCAGTTCTACGAGACTGATCCCATCTTGAAGAAGGTGGAGGATGGGAAGAGCGGCGGCGGCTCCACCACCAGCACCACCTCCACCACCAGCGGCCGGAAGAACACGGTGGCGGTGCCGCCGCCCAAGAAGAAGGATGGTGGATTTGGCGGGCTTGGTGGATTCTTTGCCAAGAAAGATTGATCAAGTACATGTGCTATTTTGAGCTACTTCTCTCTATAATACGAAAATTCTATGTTCTTCTCTTGTAATTCGCTACTTCATTTAATTGCATATATCAGTCTTTGATTTGCTTCTGTTAGTTAGATTAATTTTATTTTATTTTTGGATTACGTTGTTGATGAACGAACAAATTTACTATTGAAAACTATAATATCCTCACCTCAGTGCTATGGATGGAGTAAAATGCTGAGATGGAAGCAGTAATTCTCTTCGTTTATTTATTTATTCATTTTGTAAGGAATAATAAGTAGTAATTCTTTTCTGCTCCAAGATTCTATTACAGAAATACGAGAGCGATGCATACTTCGAAAAACTTGAATTCTAATTTAAAACCGAACCTAAATCGTACCTAATGACATGTCAGATACAAATAATTTATTATACATAATAAATCACTTTATGATAAAGATTATATGTGCAATCAATACAACATTTCCAGAGAAGTTTACAAGATACAGTACCTAAGTTATGTAGAAGTAGAATTAGAGCTGTCAAAGGATTGCGCCCCGGCTGAGCCTGAATTATCGGGCTTGAGGCAAATGTCGAGTTGGATCGGATCAAGATTACATTGAGCCTCTAATATTGCGGACTATACCGACCTATAAAAAACACTATAGTGCAAATTTGATCGCCGACTAAGCCTACCGAACTCGAGACCATTTTGGCTCAGTCGGCCAGAAACGAAATTCCATCGGAACTCTAAATTTTATAACTCGCCTTGTTTTTTTTTTTTGACAACTCTATGTATGTAGATTTCGCAATGAAAGAATGCATGTTTTCTTTATACCTCAACAATTCAAACGCCCTCCAAATAGGCTTAGAGTTATTGAATAATCAGGGCGGTTTTGGACATGTACGGGATGGACGACCGTATAGGGTCCCGAAAAAATTAGGGCCCAAAAATATGGTCTCATATGTATTTATTTATGAGATGTGGTATACTACATGCACTAAAGGCTTGCTTGGTATGATGGAATGGAATGAAGTGGAATGGAATTAAGGTAGAAATCATGTAGAAATTTGTACATCATTTCTACCTCCATTCCATTCCATCATACCAAGCACCACCTAAGGGTAGCAAAAACCTTTAATCAAACATTTGGTTGCGTATTTAAATTTGCTCGGTAGTCAAAATTGAATAGGCTGCATGATACGCACAGGAAGCCCAAGAACACTACGAGCATAAGTTATAGTGGGCCGTCAAAAACGGAAATACCAACCCAAACCATCGTGGGCCGCAAGGGAAAAGAAGTAGTTGTTGCAGCAAGAGAAAATCCCAAGAGAGAGAGACGCATGCCTGACAAATACAAGGACTACATCGTTGGAGTGAAGAACACCAAGAAATAGGATCCACGTGTCCTCTGAGAAGGCATCTTTCGTACCATTCTGTTTGAGTATTTTGTTTGCTAGTGTACCTAAGGCTAGATAGATAGAGGTTAGCCAAGAATAGTGCAGAACATTATGGAAATCCTTTGAGTTTTATCTTATTGCAATGGAGTTTTGGGCCACTCGAAGTGCCTCTTTTCAATTTAGCTTGAAATTTTATCAACTGCAAGTCAAATATTCAATGCAAGTATGCACGGAAAATAAAATTGGTTCGAATTGTTCCAAGAATTTTCAAATTCTTATATGATTTCGAAGCATGCCTATTTGTTTGAAGTTAAAGAGTCTCTTAAAGGTTCGATCACCATTCTACTCTTCCATCTTCAAAAATATATGAATCGTTAAATTGGAATTATAGTTATTCTTATATATGAAAAAAAAAAAAAAAAAAAAAAACTACTTCTACTACTACTACTACTACTACTTTTTAGTATGTCAAGTCTGATAATTGTGTTATAAAGAGTACCGTTCACCAACCAATCCACATTAATAAATATTCTAAAACTTAAATTCTATTAAAATAAATTTACACACTCCAAGAGTTAATCAACGGTTGACATGTTTGGAGTGGATATGGTAGTGGCTCTTGTGTGCAACATGGACCCAAAATTCTTGTTAGAAAATGGTTTGACTTACAAATGGCCCTAATGGGCCTTGGTTGGATTCGGCCCATTTATTTGAACTTAGAACAAGCCCAAAAATCTACAAACTTTGTAGATTGTTGTTATATAGCCCAATATTCTCATCATCAAATGCTCTCTATTAATTGGATCGACAAAATTTGTTTGAAATTGGCATCTGTTTTCATTTTCATACGAAAGAACACGGGCCATTGCAATTACCGTTAATATAATTAGAGATGATATATGAAAAAGATGAAGAGGGAAAGAAAAAAAAAATGCCCTTACGGCTCGTTTGGTTAGTAGGAAAGTAATGTTATTAGAGAATATGGTTTCTAAGAATGTGATTCTAAAAAAAATAAATACCCAAATTTTTTATGCCTATATTTGGAAACACCATGGAAAATGTAAGGTTCTTCATATTTATTGTTTGCAATGTATATTATTTTTATAATTATAATAATATAAATTTTATCTAATAATAATAATAATAATAATAATAATAATAATAATAATAATAATAATAATAATAATAATAATAATAATAATAATAATACAAGATTCCAAAAAATAAGTAATCAGAATACCTAAGTTTTGGTGGAGAATAAAAATCTAGGAAAATTGTACTAACTTTCCTTGTTGTGGAGAGTCTAATTACTTTTCAAAATCTGCTAAAATTGAATCAAACACAAAAATCTGCAAATAAAGAATTGGAATACTTTCTGAGACCGCATTCCTTGTCAACCAAACATGTCCTTAGAGATAATAAAAAAAATATAAAAAAAAGACAAAATTTAACACAAACTTAATAAAACACAAAATCTACCCAAATTATATGTGACTGAACCAAACTACCCCTAATTTTCCCTCCACATAGGCTCGTCTCTTTCCTCTCTCCTCTATTCTCATACTTTAATAACATCTTCTCTCTACTCATTTATTCACTCTCTTTTCTTTATTCCCTCTCTTCTCTCTCTTTTTCCTCAATTTTTGCAACATCATCCTCTCTCTCTTTTTATTTTTATTTTTTTTTTCCTATTTTCCCTTCCCCCCCCCCCCCTTTTTCCAACTTTCCTCCTCTCTTCTTTTTTTTTTAATTTCCTTTTTTCATTTTTTCCCCGGTTTATTTTCCTATTTAGTTTTTTCTTTTTCTTTTTACTGAAAGGAGCTACAAAATTATTTTTAATTACGTTTTATCAAAAAACATAGTAAGAAATTGTCAATTTCTTAACTTGTATGATAGGAATTTGACAATTTCTTATACTCGTTCTACCCATTCACTTGGTAAGAATTTTTCTCTATGTGGTAAGAATTTGATCATTTCTTACATAATCATACACAAAATATATAACTACCATTTATTCGATATTAATCTAGATAGAAATGTATCAATTCTTACATATAGATCGCAAGAATTTGATCATTTCTTACATAATCATACACAAAAATACGCACACTGTTTCTTCGATATTAATCTAGATAGAAATGTATCAATTCTTATATATAGATCGCAAGAATTGGACCATTTCTTATATAATCATATACAAAATATATGCCCACCGTTTCCTCGATATCAATCTAGATAGAAATGTATCAAATCTTACATACAGATCGCAAGAATTAGATAATTTCTTACATAATAATCATACACAAAAAAAATATACACAAAAAATATGTCAACTGTTTCTTCAATATCTATTATATTATATATATAAAAATAGAAAACATCTTCACATTTCGTTTTCCCGCCTAAATTGCACACACCTTTTCCATGTATTCAATATTTTTTGCACCCACTAATAATTACCTTCATCCATAATTATTACTTTCAGCCATAATTAGGTTTTGTTATTGATATAGGCAGGCTAGCCTTAGCTTCCCTATACATGCTTTGCTCAATTTTTGTTTATGCCGGTTGGCCGATTGATGTTCTAGCTTCTTTTTTTTTTTTGCTTTTTTTTCCCCTTTCTTTCTTTAAATTTGGAATACAGTATCATTTTCTCTCTTGTGCTCTATTCAGTTTCCTTGCCACTCTTTTGTGCCTTATCTTTTCTTTTTCTTCAAAATAGAATTTCTTTGTTTCTCTTAACCCTTAAGGCTTCCAAAAATCGATTTGAAGAATTGGACAGCAAATATGCATTCCAAGCAGCGGCTGATGAATTAGTTGTGGAGATGGTATGAAGATTTTAAATTTAAAGGGCCTTTTATCGATGATTTAAACATGATGATTTGTTTAGTGGATTTGTTTGTTTCTTGAACCCGTTGTTTCACTACTTCCAACACGATTTAATTTATTCACTTGCATATGCACATCATTCTGAAAAATTGTAATATTAATCTGAATTGTGATTTTTGTATGTAGGAAGAATCAATTAAGATATACTTCCTCATGCGATTTTTATGGTTTTCAGCCTTTCTGGAGATATGAAAGGGGTTTCTTGCTATAGTAAATCCCTTTTATCTCATCTTTATATGTCTGTAGCAGTAGGCTTATGATCTATCATATGAAAACATCTACCTCTAATGACTAAGAATTATACTCCGTATTTTGTTCTATGAAACAACGCTACAAGAAATTTGGGCAAAGAAGAAGAGACTTGCCGCATATCGAACAGAATGTCGCAGAGTTTGTGCTAATTCTATTTTATTTTTTTTCTTGAAGAGCACACAATGCTATTAAATGTGAGATTAGTTTGGTGGCAATCCAAACCCACATATTCTTTAAATAGATCCTAGCTTTGATGCCCTTTTCATAGTGTATCTTAAAATTACTTTTGTGGTGCTTACTTTGCTTGACAAGCTAATTATATAAAAGAATAGTGCATCTTATAATTACTTTTGTGGTGATTTTACTGCTTGACAAGCTAAGGGGTCGTTTGGTATCCATATACTAGTATATCAGATATCAGATAAAGGTATGGGTATCAGATTTCAGGTATGGGTATGAGATTAATATTTAATACTCCCTTCATCACTTTGGAATTGTTACATAACTTTTCGACACATAAATGTTTAGTATTTTAAGTGAGTTTGGTAATTGAAGATAATAATAAATTAAGGTTATAATTACTATTTTATTTTATTATTTATTAAAAAACTAAAATTTAAATAATAAATTGATTAATTATTTTTAACAAATTTGGAGTAATAAAATAAAATATTAAAGAATTAAATAAATAATAAAATAAATATTTTTATAAATTTTTTAATAATTATAAATAACAATTATAAATTTTAATTATTATAATTTTTTAATTATTATAAATAATAGTTATAAAGTTTTAATTATTATAAATTTTTAATTATTATAGATAATAATTATAAAATAAAATAAAATAATTAATTAATTACTAATTCACTTTATATTTTATTTTATTTTATTTTTATTATTTAATAAAATTATTTATTTATTAATTAATATTTTATTTTATTTTATAAAGAAGGAGTTTACAAATTAGAGAAGGATTGGATGGGGCATATTTAGGAATGAGTTTGGAAAAATAAATGAGTGATACCACTCCTAATATTGGTATATGAAAAAGACTAAAAGAAGAGATATTAGTATATCAAAAATATCATTTTGATATCCATATACTGATATACCAAACACAAGGTATGGGTATGATCCATTTTGATACCATACCTGATATACGTATATGGATATCAAACGATCCCTAATTGTATAAATGCATATCTAAAAAGGAAAATGGTTTTGCAGCTCAATTTACACAATGCACATCAAGACATTTTTTAATATATATACTAATTAAATAATTGTAGTACTTTTTTTATGCATGCCACCGTTCTAGAATACAAAATAATTAATATTTCATTCAATGCGCCCGTTCGATTCCAATGTCACCGTCCAATAAAATTTTAAGTTGAACTATCATCGAATAATATTATTAATCACATTTTTTAAAAATAAATTAGAGCTTTATTGAGAAATGAAATATAATGATTCAAAATGAGGGATTAAATTCAAATTCCAAAAGTTTGTAATGGTCTACAAGTACGAATGTTGTGTTTTTGTATTTCCATATTTTTTGGCATTCGATATATGTTATTCTTTTCTTCTCGGTAATTTGATGAAATTGACGTCAGCATACTAAATCTATGTTGATATTTATACTGCGTGGAAATATTACTAATATATTGCATTTTATAGTTTTACAAATTACTCAATTAAGCACCAAAGAATTTTTATTCTACTACCGTACTATATTTGAAGAGCCCTTGAATTGATACAATTCCATGCTTTATGAGTACTTTTTTATCATATTAAGCTCATGTTTGATTCAAGTTTTTTTTGGTATGGAAAGGGAATCAAGTAATTGATTCTATTATATTTTGTTTAGTTTGAGTAATATGTTATCTATTTCCCTTACGTGGGGGTAACTCAATCCATTACATTGTTACCCCTCAAGAAGGATGGGAAACAAGGAGAAATTGAACCCCCTCATAAGTGACTCACTTTCTATTATTGAACCAAACACTCAATAAAAGTAACCCTTATTGTTTCCATTCCCTTACTTGACTTGATTCTATTCTGTTTCCGTTACCCAACTTGAACCAAACGAGCACTAAATATAAATATTGACAAATGTAATTTTCCGTGCATCACACGGGGTCACAAACTAGTTAATCTAGATATAAAATGTATCAATTCTTACATATAGATCGCAAGAATTAGATCATTTATTACCACTGATGCACAACTCGCGATTTCTTGCCTAAAAAAGGTAAGAAATCTGAAAACTATAGCATCGGATTCCATAACAAACAACAAAAAAATGTCTAAATCCGAAAACCCTAAAAATGACTCATATCATAAGAATTTGACAATTCCTTACCTCTAACCTGGTAAGAAATTGCCTCTAATTATTTTATTTCTTACATATTATTTGATTCCGCCGCCGTACAACTCGCGATTTCCGAGTGCTTCATCTTCTCCGGCATGTCTCTCCCTTGTTTCTCCACCAAAATGAGCGAACCACCCCTTCATCTCTTTGTCTTTCCGAGGAGAACAAAGCTCAGTGGTCAATTGCACCACAAGCATTCGGATTCGGCCGGAAAACGGCCAAAACAACAACAAAACCCTAGCTTCCAAATACCTCTCTCTCTCTCTCTCTCTCTAGTTTCCGGAGGAAGCCACTGCACCCGCTGCATCGATGTCCGCGTCCAGGCGGACCGCCGGATCTTCCATGACATCCTCCTTACCTACTCCGTCGACGTCGTCTTTTGGCTCGCAGCAACCACCATCATCTATGTACTACCTCGCCGAGATTCCTTCGACTCAAAAAATGAGAAGATCAGAGGAGGTAGAAGAGATAAGGGAAGGAGGAAGAAGGCGCAGCCACATCACCGGCGAAAGATCGGCGCCGGAGAAGGAGAAATTGAGAGAGAGGGAAGAGTGGCTAGGGCTTTTAGAGAGAGAAAAATTGAAATTGAAAAATGAGTGGCTGGAGAGTGATAGAAAAAGAGAGAAGATTTGGGAGAGGGAGAAGGGTATTTCTGTAAATTACATGAAAGTTGGGTAAGGAACAATATTTAATTTTGTTATCTTTAATTGACGTTGATAACTTATATAGTAAGAAAGATGAAACTGCCGACCAATCAATTTTTAGAAAAGCATTAGTTATCACGCATATCCAGCATGAAGAAAGAGAGATTATAAAAGTTGAGAGAATTAGTGAAGGAGAAACAAGGAGTAATTATTTATGAAAAAGCAATGTTTGCAAAAGAGGCACAGATAATTGCAACTGCACGGGAATTGGTGATTTCTGCGATTTGGCCTCGACCTCAACTAATTGATTTTATTTATTTATTTTTATTTTTTATTTTTTTTCACGTGGGCGTCGTGAATCCATTACGTTTTCCAATTTTTGGATTTAATTTGAGGATCAATTTCATCTATTATTATTATTATTATTATTATTATTATTATTATTATTATTATTATTATTATTATTATTATTATTATTATTATTATTATTATTATGCTTAATAGGCCAAATACTGAAAAGTAAGTTTATTGTAATGATTTTTTTATTTTTTTAATCATATAATATGTGAAATTATTATATAATGCCCATTGAATTTATCATGTGATGCAGTCCAACAAAGATTTTGCCACCACTACCATTTGGATTCCTCCGTTAAAAGATTCTAGCATAGCTGTTTGGTGCATGCATACTTGAGCTTTCTTTTATTTTAAAAACTTTTAGGTTCTTTACTCGTGCATACATTTGTGTCGAGGATATTTTTTCACTTTTGTTTTCATGGCTAGGATCGTCTTAAGTGATGATTACCAAATAGCGAAATGTAATATAAAAATAAATAATAAAATAATCCTTCTAAATAAGTAAAATAAGACGGCACGTTCTGATAGGATGTGGCCCAAAGGCCCAGATCAGCTCGGCCCACCCAGATTGAAGCCCAATAACGAGTCAACAAAATCAGCCAACTGCCCCACGATTTCTCAACCACCCGCGATGGTCAGAGTACGGACGGACATGCGAGAGCAGCATCCATGAATCACTCGTGACATCAATTCTCTATAAATAGAGCTATTTTGTAAGATAAGAGGAAGGCCACTGTACTTACTAGTTAAAAAGACTTCAATATAATGATTCTCTTTTTCCTCCGTGGACGTAGATCTACCCATAGATCGAACCACGTAAATTCTTGTGTTTTTAGTTTTCTATAAATCTCACTATCATAGAAACACTCTAAAATCGACGATCGATCACTGGCGCCGTCTGTGGGAAACACTGGAATTTTGTGAAACCGATCAGAGCATTTTGAGTAAAGATACGATGGTGAGACCAACCCGCTCCGCCACCACTGCCGCCGCCGCCGCCAAAGCGAAACAGAAGCAAGCTGACCCCTTCACCAATCCGCCTTACACTCCAGTCAACGAGGAAGAGGGTGACGTTAGTCAAGCTCAGAAAACTGCTTCCCAAATCCGACGTGACCAACAGCCCATTCGCCGAACTCCTGAAGGCCACCTGGAAGATGTTCCGTCTGGAGATTCAGCTAGCAGCGATGGGCCCGATCAAGGTGGCAGCCGACGCGGCACCGCCGAACTCCAACCCGAGCTTGGAGACGCACTGAAGGCGTACCTGGACCTCCACGAGCAGGACTTTCGTAAGTTCGTCGGTCAACATCGACAACAAAGTCAAAACAGAGAAGACGGAGTCGAACCGTCACAAAGGCAATCCCCAAGTCTCCAGATCATTGGAGACAGGGAGGCCGAACTTCCCCAAAGGCGACAAAACAATCGCCGTGGGAACAACCGCGCTTCACCTCGGCACGGATCAACGTCACCTCGTCAGAACGCCATTCCACCTCGGCGTGACGAAGGAAACACCTACCAGGGAAGATTCACCGTGTACGGTCGAATCTCGACTCCCTTCACTAATAAGATACTCTATACCCCCCTCCCGTCGACGTATAGAGTGCCTCCTATCCCGCCTTACAATGGGTCACAAGACCCCAACAACTTCCTATCCCGGTTCCAATACAACATGATGAACCAGGGATTGGCTGAAGATATTTACATGTGTAAAGTCTTCCCCGAGCTGCTAGTGGACAACGCTAGGAGCTAGAGGTGTCCACCGGAACCGGAACCGGAACCGGAACCGGAACTGGAACCGAACCGTCGGTTTTTAACCGGAACCGGGCGGTTCCGGAACCGAACCGGAACCGACGGTTCTGAACCGACCCGAGGAACCGGTAGAACCGACGGTTCGGTTTCGGTTCCGAAAGTTTGGAACCGGGAACCGACGGTTCGGTTCCGGTTCGGAACCGAAAAGAACCGGTTTTTTTTTTTTTTTTTTTTTTTTTTAAATTCTAATTTTATTTTATGTTTCAATATTATACTTGTATTTGTATACTTATTTGATGTAACATATGATTACTGATTAGTGTGTTACATTTTTTTATATGGAAATGTTATATTTGTAAAGTTAAATATTTTTATCATTTAATTTATAATTCACAATTTAATAAGCTAAAATAAATAAGACTAATACAAAAAATATCTTTAAATTAATAATAAACAATGTCACATGATGATGAAGAATTGAATATGACAATTTACATAAAAGATGTCATATTGTCATCAAAGTGAAATTAATTGTAGATGCTTTTAAATACAAAAATATTATGAAAAAATATATTAAGTATAAATAAAATTTATACACAAAATAATAATTATTATTAAGTATCATATTAGTAATGAGAAGGATAAAAAAATTAATATTTTTTGATAAATAACTTCATCGGAATCGGGTGGAACCGTGGGAACCGGGTGGAACCGAATGGAACCAAGGAGCGTCTGTACTCTGCAGCATAGCACCATTATTTGCTGAATTTGCAAGGGGGGGGGGGGGGCCGACATGCATTGGTGATGGCAAGCGCATGCATGCAAAATTGCAAGCTGCCAAGCATTTAATTTGATTTATTTATTTATTTTTTAATCATCAAATTCAAAGTTTGAATTTTTCCTTGCAGGTGGGGGGCCAACTTCATGCATTGGTGGTGATGGGCAGATGGCAGGGAGCAGGCGCATGCATGCAAGGCTGCAAGGCTGCAAGCTACTAGTGATTATGAAATTCAAATTTTAAAAAATTGCCACGAATTCTACCACCATCTCTACGAGACTACGACTCCACCTATAAACACCCCCCATCTCAACTCATTTCCTCACACCTTCAAGAATCAATCGAGCAATCTCTCAATTCTCTTATTCTTTCAATCTCTGAAGATCTTTTTATATTTTGTAGCAAAATATTAGTCTATTATCTCTATTTCATCCATCATTCTTCATCTTCAACAAACACATACACTTTTCTTTTTTACACTCTCAAAGTCTCAATCTCTCACTTCATCATCATCATCATCATAATGTCTGCACGTGGAGGCCGTGGAACCGGAAACACCTCTGGAGCCGGAGGTGACAAAGGCAAGAGTAAGGTGCCGCCCACCTCTTCACAACGTGTGCCACGAAAAAATGCTCGTAAGGGTATTGTGATCAACGAAAATCAAGGAGATGATTCATACTACTCTCCCTACACATCATCCCCAAATGAATTCGAAGGGTATCGCCGTTCTCAAGATGAAATGAACTACGATTCCCCCCCGTTCAACTTCGATCAATGCCAAGAAGACGAACGCCTTGCTCGACAATTACAGGAGGAGGAAGAAGCTCGAGCTCGACCCACCCAGCACGAAACCATCTATGACATCGACGAGGACGATGACATGGATGAGCACGGCGACGGAGGCCTAGGCGCAGATCAACATGAACCTGAGCGACGTCCCATGAACAGAGGAGCAATACCGGAGCTCGTTAATGGAAAAATCCCAGGCCCAGACGTATTCAAACGTTGGTTCACGAAGAGGGAATTCCCCGGAGTGGATGGCGAAGAGTCAACGTGGAAAGCATTTTGCAATTTTTGTGATAAGAGTTACACGTGGGGAAAAGAATATGGTTACGGAACATTGAAGAAGCATGCAATCAACAAGCATGCGGCGAAGGAGAAAGGCGGAGGGGCAAACCTCCAACAAACACAACTCGCCACGGCGGGAGGTAACTCTAACCTTACTCTTTTTAAGTACAACGATATTATTGCTAGGGAAGTCATGGCGAAGTTTGTTGCTACTGAGTCTCTTCCTTTTAAGTTTGCTGATAGCATGCGTTTTCATAATACTATACGTACTGGTTATCAACCTCTTGCAATGAAAATCTCTCGCACTACCATGACCCGTACTATTTACAAACTATCGGTAAGGTATAAGAAGTGTCTTCGAGATATGTTTGCTAAGTTTCCTTTCAGAGTATCTATTTGTTCCGATATATGGACATGTGCATTCAATCAAAATTCTTTTCTAGGCATAACTGTGCATTGGATTGATGATAACTGGTATTTATGCAAGAGGATTTTGTGCTTTAGAAAATTCAATTGTGCACACATTGCCCCCAATATTGCACTCTGCATCATCAAAGTTTTGAAACAATTCTCTCTCCTCACAAAAATTTTTTCTATCGGTTTCGATAATGCATCTGCTAACACTGCGGCGGTGCCTGAGCTGATAGCTCATTGTAACCCCGCTTTAGCAGGAAAATATTTTCATACTCGTTGCATTTGTCATGTGTTTAATCTATGTGTTCAAGATGGTTTGAAATTGCTCGAGCAGTCTATCACCCCCATTAGGAAAGCTATCATCATGCTTAGAGACAAAACCAAACGGCATAGATCCTGGATTAAGTTCATTAAATCTAAGAGAGACCGTAGTAAGGAATTCAACGTAGATGTTTGCACTAGGTGGAACTCAACCTACGAGATGCTTAGAGAAACCGAAGGTTATAAGGAGGAATTGTGTGGTTTTTTTGGAGTCGAGACAAACCATCTGCTCATGGAAACTCATTGGACTAGTTGTGATAAGGTTATCGAATTGTTAGGAGATTTCGATACTGCTACTAAGGAACTTTCAGGTGTTTACTATCCCACATCGCCTCGTGTCCTCTATCGTTTGGTTGTCATTGCCCTTAAGTTTGAAGAATGTAGCTATCTAGATGAGCTCGAAAAAACTGTAGGTGTCATGATTCTGAAGTGGTTGAAGTACTTCACTTTTATTCCTGATGTTTTCCTAGTGGCATCAATCCTCGATCCCAATCTAAAGCTTGATGGTGTGATATCGCTCCTAGAATTCTATTACAATGCTTTGGGGAGATGAGATTCGCAGGGGGGAAGGGTAAGGATGGGTTAGATTTGCCTTCCATAGATCTTATTAAGGGAAACTTAGATGCATCCCTTAGGTACCTGTATAACCACTTCGTAGAGAAATATGGGAGTTCTTTTGGAGGTTCTGAACATAGCAGGAGACCAAGGCCATCTATGGACTTAGGAATTAGTTCTCAGAGTCAACGGGCCCAACAACTCCATTCTTTCTTCCAAAACAGGGGATCATCCGGACTCGCTCAAAACGATGAATTATCTATATATTTAAATGAACCGGTTATTGCATCAGAACTAACAAGTGCAGGTCCAAACAATCAAGATCTTTTGCATTGGTGGTCAAGAAGAACAGCTCAATACCCAATCCTATCCATAATGGCTCGAGAACTCTTTGCTGTTCCTGCCTCGACAGTGTCGGTCGAGCAAGCTTTTAGCAGCGGAGGGTATACTTTAGACGAAAGACGATCAACGATGACCCCACGGAATCTCGAAGCTCAAGTATTGCTTAAGGACTACACTTTAGCCGAACACCGTGAGCAAGAGAACAAATGGGATGAGGTCTTTGAACATGATCCAATCAGTACCACCGAAGCAGAAACCGACACCGATGCCTCTGAAGAAACGGATGATTTCGACGACGATTTCGATTTTGATAATATGTAGTGGTCTATTAAAATGCTTAGACGAGTACTCTTTTTCCTCACGGAGGTTTTAACGAGGCTCGGCCCTTGGAATCGACATGTGATATCCAAGGGTTTAGGATTAATAAATAAAAAAAAATTATACAATCTCACTCTCAAGTATTTTTTTACATTTTATAATTTGAATTGTCTTACAATTAAAATTAAATCAATAAACAATGAAGCATTGAATCATAATCGAACAAAATTTTTTTTTTTTTTTTTAAAAAGTCGGTTCCTATCCGGTTCCGGAACCGGAACCGAACCGGAACCGTCGGTTCCAGGAACCGGAACCGGAACCGTTACTGTTCCGGTTCGGTTTCGGTTCCGGCCATCTTGGAACCGGAACCGTCGGTTCGGTTCCGGTTCGGTTCCGGTTCCGAAACCGTGGGCACCTCTACTAGGAGCTGGTTTGATAGCCTCCCTAATTGCAGCATAGGGTCGTATGCCGACCTACTTGACGCTTTCGAACGCCGCTTTTTTCAAAAAGCCGAGGCAAAAATCAGCCTAGCCCAGCTCCTAACCTTAAGGCAGGGGCGGGGAGAAACGATCAGTGATTTTCTGGCCCGTTTTTATAACGAAAGCCTTAAAGTCGATCGTCTCTCCGACGACGTGCTTATCTCGGCATTCCAAAATGCCATTCAGTCCGGAACTCTCTTTAGAGAGCTTGTAAAGGCACGCCCAACGACCTCCAGGCAGCTATGGAGGATTGCCGATGCATTCGCGGAGGCAGATGAGGCCGATCGGAAAGAGCGGGCAGCAGACCGGCCCGAAAACAACGATAAGAGGAAAAAAGAGGAGCGCGCCAACCTTGGGCAAGGTCGCCGAAGTGCCCTCGAAAGGTTACAGCGAGGACCTCTCGAGTCCCGCTTAGGACCTCGGCCCAACCAAGACCGAAGTCAGTATACACCACTGACAAAGTCCAGGGCTGAAATATACGAGCTTCACTCAAACTTGTTCGAGAAGCCACCGCCCTTATCCCGAGGTGGGTCGAAACGCCGATCCAAGGAGAAATACTGCAAGCTCCATAATGACTACGGTCATGAAACCGAGGACTGCAGGGACTTCGCATCGGACATAGAACACATGGTACGCGACGGTACCCTTAAACTGTACCAAAGTCGCAACCAGAAAGAGGCCCGACCTCAAGGGAAGGGCAAGAGAAAGAAAAACAGGGGAGGCAATAACTGTACCCCCCAAAATGACAAAAGGCCAAAGCACGACAACGAGGATGAGGATGAAGATCAGCCTCAATATGATGCAGTCATCACGGCCATCACCGGACTGCCTGAAGGTACGACGAGGTCATCGTTGAAAGCCGAGGCCCGAAGTCAACAGCGGGAAGAACCCACCCAAAAAAGGTTCAAAAGGGACGAGGTCGTCACCTTTTCTAGCAACGACCCAGTTCCCCATGCGGTACCTCATCAAGATGCCACCATAATCGAGGCCGTAGTGGCCAACAAATTGGTCCACCGCATATTTATTGATAGTGGGGCCTCTGTGAGTGTGCTCTTTAAAGACTACTTCGATAAGCTCGATATTGAAGAAGCACGTCTAAGGCCAGCACCCATGCCGCTAAAGAACTTCACGCAACAAGAGACGATGACGGAAGGCATAATTTCACTGCCCGTGACAGTTGGAAAGAGCCCGTTGTCCACTACGAAGATAATCCACTTCTTCGTCGTAAAAGCCAGCCCCCCCTATAACATCATCTTAGGAAGGGATTGGCTAATAGCAACGAAGGCGATCTGCTCAGCCTACCACCTGACGATTAAAATTCTGTCTAGAAACGGAGTGATCACGCTTCGGGGAAACCAGCAACAGGCTAAGGAGTGCATACAGGTCGCACTCCGAGGTGTTAGGAATCAACACCCCCAAGCATAGCAACTACAGAAACCCGAAGAGGTAGAGCCGATGTCGCATCCATCCGTCGAGCCGGTAGAAGACGTCGCATTATATGAAGATGACCCTGCCAAGGTTGTCAAAGTAGGGTTCGTCGGCGAAAACGAGCTCCGAAGTCAACTTATCCGGCTACTTCGGGAGTATAGAGATGTCTTCGCTTGGTCGCCGCTAGACATGACCGGGGTGGCTCCAAGCGTCATCACTCATCACCTCAACATCGATCCTGAGGTGAAACCAGTTCGGCAGAAGCAGCGAGCCTTCGCAGCTGAAAGGAATCAAGTGATCCATGACGAGGTTCGCCAACTGCAGAAGGCCGATATTTTATTCGAAGTAAAATATCCGACCTGGTTGGCCAACCCCGTGATGGTGAAGAAGCAAGGAGGCGGGTGGCGGATGTGTATTGATTACACTGACCTCAATAAACACTGCCCAAAAGACTGCTACCCCCTCCCCAACATTGATAAGAAGGTCGAAGCTCTTGTTGGCCACAAGGTGTTCAGCTTCTTAGACCTGTACAAGGGGTACCACCAAGTCCTCATGAATGAAGAGGACGCTCTGAAGCCCGCTTTCGTCACAGACTTCGGCGTCTACGCATACAAAAAGATGCCCTTCGGGCTGAAAAATGTTGGAGCTACATACCAAAGGATGGTCGACAAGATTTTTGAAGACCACATCGGTAGTATTGTCGAAGTGTATGTAGACGATATAGTCATAAAAAGCAAGGAAATCGCCACTTGTGTAAACGACCTTAAAGTTGTTTTTAGCCTACTTCGTAAAGTGAACCTAAAATTAAACCCAGAAAAGTATACTTTCATGGTCCGGTCTGGAAAATTTCTAGGGTGTTGGGTTTCACGCGAAGGGTTAAAAGCTAACCCATCAAAAGTCCGAGCTATCCAAGAAATGCGAGCGCTGAAGTCAATTCATGACGTGCACAGACTGACGGGCTGCTTAGCCGTCCTAAGTCGTTTCCTATCCAAGGCCGCCGAAAAACAACTCCCATTCTTCAAAATACTAAAGAAGGCGCCGAACTTTGAATGGAACGACGAGCACAGGGGAGCTTTCGATGGCTTAAAGACGTACCTCGCAAATCTCCCCACATTATCTGTACCAAAAGAGGGCGAGGACCTCTCCCTATACCTCGCCGCTTCGGACGAGGCAATCAGTGCAGTCCTGGTATGAGAAGAAAAACGTCATCAGCTACCCGTCTATTTCATAAGCCGAGCCCTAAAAGGACCGGAGACGAGGTATCAACCTCTGGAAAAGGTCGCACTTGCATTGGTGAATGCGGCAAGGAGACTCCGACCGTACTTCCACGCACATCCGATACAAGTGCTGACCGACCTCCCACTTCGGCAAGTGCTTACAAAACCAGAAGCGTCCGGGCGAATCGCTAAATGGGCTGTAGAACTCGGCAAGCACACGATTTCCTTTGTACCTCGCCAAGCCATTAAAGGGCAATCTTTGGCTGATTTCTTAGTGGAAGCCAAGTTCACGGACGCACAACAATCCGTTGAACCCACTAAGGATAAATTAAAGGCTGAGGCGCCGAAGTCACCACCACAAGACTGTTGGAAGGTCTACGTCGATGGGGCATCAGGTCACAAAGGAAGCGGAGCCGGAGTCTTACTCATCAGCCCTGAAGGAAAGGAGATCACCTACGAACTCCGGTTCAACTTCCCGACCACAAATAACGAAGTGGAGTACGAAGCTCTAATCGCTGGACTTCGTCTAGCCCAAGCTCTCCAAGTAAGGGCCATTCAAATTCACAGCGACTCCCAAGTCATAGTGAACCATATACTAGGCAAATACGAAGCCAAAGGAGAACGAATGAAGAAATACCTCCATAAGGCCAAGATCCTACAACAAAGCTTCTCGTACTTTGAGTTGGTGCGAATCCCAAGAGGAGATAATGAGCGAGCTGACGCACTAAGCAAACTCGCATCATCATCAATGATCCCTCCGGTGGAAGAAGTACAGCTCCGAAGCATTGATGACGCCGAAGTCAATGTAGTAAACGAAGATGGACCGAACTGGATGACTCCACTTCGTAATTACTTGTTAAATGGCGAACTCCCAACTGATAAGGCCGAGGCTAGGAAGCTCCTGGCCAAGTCCACGAAGTACGTCCTGGAGCAGGGAATACTGTATAGAAAATCCTACCTCCAACCTCTCCTAAGATGTGTGGGGCCCAACCAAGCGAACTACGCACTGCACGAAGTCCATGAAGGTTCCTGTGGCAGTCACATCGGAGCCCGCGCCCTGTCCAAAAAGGTCATGAGGTGGGGGTACTACTGGCCCACTATGTTCCAAGACACTACCGACCTCGTCAAACAATGCCCGAAGTGCCAAATCCATGCGATGGTTCCGAGATTGCCACAGACCGAACTGGCCAGCATGCAAAGCCCTTGGCCGTTCATGCAGTGGGGAATTGACATCGTCGGCCCATTCGAAAAAGCTCCCGGCCAACTACAGTTCCTCATTGTAGCAATCGACTACTTTACGAAGTGGGTCGAAGCCGAACCATTGGCACGAATCACAAGTAAAAATGCCCTAAACTTCGTTTGGAAGAACATAGTTTGTCGCTTCGGCATACCTCACGTCCTCGTCTCAGATAACGGAACCCAGTTCACAGACAGGACATTCAGAGAATGGTGTGACGAACTCCACATCCAACAGAAGTTCACCTCGGTAGCCCATCCTCAAGCAAATGGCCAAACTGAGGTTACGAACCGAACAATAGTCAAGGGGTTAAAAACCCGGGTGGATAAGGCCAAAGGAGACTGGGCAGCGAACTTACCCCAAGTCCTATGGTCGTACCGAACCACCCCGCGGACATCACACGGTGAAACACCATACAGCTTGGTGTATGGAACCGAAGCGGTGATCCCGGTAGAGATCGGTTTGCCGAGCCCCCGAACGCTTAACTTCGCGGCCCAAGACAACGAAGACGGACTTCGAACTAACTTGATTTGCTAGAAGAAAAACAAGAACAAGCCTACATACAAGAAGCTCGATACAAACAGCAAGTAGCTCGGTATTATAACAGCCGGGTGAAGCATCAGCAGCTCCAAGTAGGCGACCTCGTACTTCGGAATAACGAGGTCAGCAGGGCGGAGAAGCTCGGCAAATTAGAAGCTACCTGGGAAGGACCGTACCGAGTTCAAGAAGTCCTCGGAAAAGGGTCATACAAGCTCGCCCACCTATCTGGTGAGCCCATACCCCGTACATGGCACATTACCCACTTGAAAAGGTACTTTGTATAAACAGAGGGTGATGACCAAGTTCATTTAGGTCGTAGGAATCGAGTTGTCCTGGTAAATTTTGTCTTATTTTGACTTCGTTCAATTAAAATTTTTAGCTTTCACTTACTCGTTTAAATAATTTGCATGCATTTTGCACATCTCTCTCTCTCGTTTATATTAAGTATCTCGATTTTAAAATCCTGACGAGGATACGCAAATAAACTCCGCCTCGGAGTAACACCTAAACGCGCGTAAGGGGACCACCCCTATCGATAAATTCGACAAATAAGGAACCAAAAGCCAAAACTTCGTCTTAAGACGAAGTGGCTACCTAAAAAGCTAAACTTCGTCTTCGGACGAAGTGGCTAACTGAAAGCCTAAACTTCGTCTTAAGACGAAGTGGCTACCTAAAAAGCCTAAACTTCGTCTTCGGACGAAGTGGCTAACTGAAAGCCTAAACTTCGTCGTTAGACGAAGTGGCTACCTAAAAAGCCTAAACTTCGTCTTCGGACGAGGTGGCTAACTGAAAGCCTAAACTTCGTCGTTAGACGAAGTGGCTACCTAAAAACCCTAAACTTTGTCTCCGGACGAAGTGGCTAACTGAAAGCCAAAACTTCATCTCTGGACGAAGTGGTCGACCGAAAGCCCAAACTCCGTCACAAGACGAAGTGACTATGAGAAAGCTGCCTTCGTTGAAAACAAGGGAACCTGCCTCAGTTAAAGACAAGGATAGAAAGCTTAAACACAAATGCAAAAATTTCTGTTTTATTTGAATGGAAATAAATGTACAATTGTTACATTAAGAAGACGAGGAACCCGGAGGCTTTGGCTTACTAAAGCTAAGCCAATCTCTGGCAAAATCCCTGCCGGAATTAAAGTTCAAAACATCGTCTATACTAAACCTGCCTCGACCTCGTCCAGAAGCCGAACTTCGGCCTCTACCTCGAACATTCTGGCTCGCCTGACCCCGGCCCCGTCCAGACGCCGATCGCCGCTCTTGACTATAAATTTCTTGAGAATGACGTGTCACAATCTTCGGGTCCGGGTCAGCAGACCTCGAAGATTCACCTTCCAAAAATTCTCTAGAAGTACGGTCGAGCAACCTCGGATCCAGATCGGAGGAAATTGAAGTCGCAGATCCAGCCTCTAAAGACAGACATCGCTTCAACTTCGGAAAGCGATCAAGGACTGTCTCAGAAATGCTCGCCACACGAATGAGCTCTTCAAACTCACCCCTAACCTGCCACGATTCATTCCCATATTGCTCCCTGTAGCTTCGGCATCGGGCCTGGAGCTCCTTGACCTTATCGTAAGTCTCGGAAATCGTGGATCCCCCAACTCGGTGAATTATGGTCTCGTACTCTATATGCTCCTCGACGATCTCTTTGCAAGTCTTGATGTCGTCCCGAGCTCGTTGGTACTGGTCTTCAAGCTCCATATATCTGGCATGCATCTCATCAAGTTTTTCCTGAGCGGCCCGAAGTTTCACCTCGGCCTCGATCTCGATGTTATCAGCTCGCTTCTTCCAGCCCGAAGCATTAAGCTCGGCTACTTCTACAGCTCGGCGAAGCTCGGATATTTCTTTAACAAGGTGGGAAGCATCGTAAAACTCAGGGGCAGGCTACAGAATAAAAACAAGCAAGGTTTAACAGAGAGCCTTTTTTATTTATAGCCGAACACGGCAAATGAAACGACACCCTAATGGTGACGAAGTACAAGGCTACAAAAAAAAAAAAAAAAAAAAATAGAGAGGGAAAGAAGCCAAAAATCGTGAAAAGTGTCAATTGACTCCATCACGATTTTCTCCTTCTAGGCCGACCTCTGGTTCGACCTCAGGCTCCTCGGGGTCGTCGCGAGCAGGCTCCTCGGTGGTCTTTGTAACCGGCCTCTTCAGTAGGTCAGCAATGACCGTCTCCAGGAGTTCGTACCTGTCAACGGGACATCGCCGAATAGCCCCTTCGCTGAGCGGGCTCCTCTGCGCGGCGAGCTGCTCGACCACCGGAATGGCGGAACTGTGCTCCAAAAGCACCCCGGCGAAGTCCGGCAGTGTCTCTTCCTCCGTCGCAATAACATACCCGTACTTGGTTTTGTCCAAGTCTGGGATGTCAGCAGCGATGTCGTCGAGCACTGCGGAGACGATCGGGGTGCTCAGGGCACCTGCCAACTGAACGACCATCTGGGAAAAGTGCTGCGACCGGAAGACACGTTCCACCACAGCTCGGAACACGCCTCCCTGACCAGCCACCATCCCGGCAATTTCGGCCTTCAGGCGACCCACCTCAGCCTCCAGCTCGGCATTCTTTTTCTTAGCCTCTTCGGCGGCAGCCAAAGCCGCCGCCTTCCTCTCCGCTGCTGCCTGCGCCGCGACCTCGGCGGCAGAGATCTTGGCCATTAGCCGATCCTCTACCGCCGCAACTTCGGCAGCCTTTGTCTGGAACTTGGCAACTCCACTCCTGATGAAGTTAGCCAAGCCCTGCAGCCCATCCAAAGCCGCCTCGGCTTCCTAAAACCCAAAAAACCAAAGGACAATTTTATTAGAGGTTACAATCCCCATATACAAGTACTTACAGTTTTACGCTTACCTCGGGAAATGACATCTCCCGTGCATGTCCTTAGCCCGAGGTTGGGCCACTCCCGACGATTGTCACTTCGTCATCCAACGAAAGCAAAGTTCGTCGAGATTGTTGGTCCACCAACTGCAGCGAAGAAGAGCTTCGGACAGGAGCTTCCAACTGCGAACTCACGGACACCGACCTACCAAGGTCGGCAGTCCGTTCCGACGACGTCGCCGACATCACCTTCTCCGCCACCGAGACAGAGGACTTCTGCCTCTTCCTCTTGTTCCTATTCTGGAGAGCGGCCTGGATAGATTGTGCATCTACTACAAAAAAAAAAAAAAAAAGATATACATCAGTAAAAATGAAAGAGACGACAGGACAAATCAGTGAAGCAGAGCCTCACCCAAGTCCACATCGGACACGGAGTTATACGGGCTTAACCCGTGATTTGCGAGCTCGGCCTCGGCATAATCCCTTTCAATGAGGCCGAGGTTCACCAAGCTCATTTCTAGCTCACTGGTTGGTTTCCCAGTGTCTCGAAGTACGAACTTGGCCGTGGTCCAAGGATACAACGGCACGCCTTCACACCGGCAAAAGAAGAATTTCTTCTGCCAGGTTGTCACCTTAGTGGGAGTCCCTAACTTGAACCTACTAATAGGGGAAAGGTAGGCCCACCCCGTCGGACCAAGCTTAGGTCTAAAAAACCTAAGAAATGAATCCACAGTAGGTGTGCCACCACGGCGGCTGACCTCCAAACAAAAACCAACGACCTGCTTGATGGAAGGAGGTTGCAACTGACCTAAAGCCAGATGGAGCTCTTCTAAGAGCTCGGCAAAAAAACGATTTAAAGGAAAACGAAGACCAAAATGAAAATAGTCTTCATATACAGTAAAAAACCTACGGGAGGCGAGCTACCCCTATCGACATCACGAGGTAGGAGCAACTCGACTGACTCGGGAAACAAAAAACGACGAGCCAAATCCTGCATATGAGACACAGACATGGTCGAGGCACATGCCAGTGAGGCATTGGACCCGACCAGCGGTGGGAATTTGATTTCTCGAAACGCCGGCGGAACTAGCATACGTGTATATACATTTAGCCAAACCCTCGCAGGAAAAACCCTAGACGGCGAGGGTGAAATCTGTGCGCTGGCCCTACCAGTATCTACTTGGGGAAAAGAAGAAGAATCCATTACAGGGAAAGTACTTACTTGTCAAAGTCTTTTTCCGACTACAAATCACCGGGAAATTGAACTGGACGGCGGCGGTTGCAGAATTTTGGGTCTAGGGTTTTCTCTCTCGCTTGCAATTGGAAATCGATTGAGGGGGAAAAATATTTTTTAGCGTACACTGGAAGCTTCTATAAGCAAAGGCACGCCTTTTCAAATCCCGCCTCTCCGCCTGCTCCAACAAAAGTGCGACACGTATCCTACCTACCCTGACACCAACAGTCGTGCCTTTTCATATCACGACTATTCAAGCTCGACCTCGTTAAAACGAGGCGGTATGCAGTTCGACTTCGTCAAAATCTTAATTTCGACGGGGCAATGCAATTCAAGCTCGACCTCGTCAAAACGAGGCGGTATGCAGTTCGACTTCGTCAAAATCTTAATTTCGACGGGGCAATGCAATTCAAGCTCGACCTCGTCAAAATGAGGCGGTATACAGTTCGACTCCAGCAAACTCTAATTTCGATGGAACAATGCAATTCAAAGCTCGACCTCGTCAAAATGAGGCGGTGTGCAGTTTCAACTTCGTCAAAATCCCACGGGGCAATTTACACCTCTCTACAATGACCTCGCTTCTCCGACCTTTTGGGGGGGGATGTGATAGGATGTGGCCCAAAGGCCCAGATCAGCTCGGCCCACCCAGATTGAAGCCCAATAACAAGTCAACAAAATCAGCCAACTGCCCCACGATTGCTCAACCACCCGCGATGGTCAGAGTACGGACGGACATGCGAGAGCAGCATCCATGAATCACCCGTGACCTCAATTCTCTATAAATAGAGCTATTTTGTAAGATAAGAGGGAAGCCACTGTACTTACTAGTTAAAAAGACTTCAATATAAAGATTCTATTTTTCCTCCGTGGACGTAGATCTACCCGTAGATCGAACCACGTAAATTCTTGTGTTTTTAGCTTTCTATAAATCTCACTATCACAGAAACACTCTAAAATCGACGATCGATCACGTTCTTTTTCTTTTCCCCTACAAACTTGAGCATTTCTAAAAATAAAACATGTAACCCCATCCACCTTTAACTTTCACATAGACCTATTCAAATTATTTATAACATTTTTTTTATTGCATCTCTTATCACATTGTTGGATGTTGGACAAATGTTTAAAATGTATAAAACAAATAAACACATCGTTGAATTGAGCATTGCAATAAAAAAGTACATAAATGGCAAGTTAGTCGCAACCACATTTAAAACTGAAAATCTACAAAATTTGTTAGTGGAAATTCACAAAAATAAAATACTACTCCGTATAAAATATCATTTCATAGTTGTAGAAAATAATTAAACAAAATTTGGATCACAACCAACAACGAGTGACATAGATTTCACAAGTGGATAAATAAATGACTACTTAAAAACACTAATGAAATTATGAAAAGTCAGGATTTAAACGCGTCTAAAGTCTTTATCCAAAAGAGAAATGGGAGTCCATGTACATGGCCATGACGTTTCTTGTCGTTGCATTAACAAGTTGAAAAACCGACAATTAATCATTGCATAAAAAAAAAATATAATAATAACAAAAAGAAATTATACGACAAAAGAGCCAAGCAACAAGGGGTGTCCAACTATCTTTATTAAAGCCAAAATATCAGATAATAAGATTCTCCTTAGACGGCATTACTTTGGTTTGCACTATTCAATGTCATATTATTATCACTATATTATATACTATATTTCAATTAAAAATCTCATCCTCATGATATTGAAAAAGACAGGGCAGCCCATCACTCTCTCTCTCTAAATTTGTATGATTATTCCAATAACTTTATCGATGCAGCTTAACTGTAATGCTTCCATCTGCTTTCCACTTTCTTCAACCTTCTTCCGTCAAGTGGAGATCTGCAACTATCTAACGTCAACATCATTAAATTAATAAACAATTAAAAAGATTAAAAGAAACATTCATCTTGTTAGGAAACCATTGTGTTACAGAATACAACATTTCAAGAACATGTAGCTTCACTAGCAAAAAGAACCATCTATACATAGTTGATGTGAGAGAATTAGAAGCTCATTTTTCTTTCCATCTTTGGTGTATCTATTTAGCATGGAGTGGGGAAGATGAAGGCCTTGGATACGCAGCATACACAACTTTGTCCACAGCATCACCGGTGCTTCGTCTGCGCTGCCTAGATCCACCGCGGCCTTTGTTTCCGTTGCCATCCCCGTTGTTGGACTCGTGGAGTTGCTCGAGCGCTCTGACCATGTCTTCCATTTTGGGCCTGAACTTGGGCTCTAAGGATATGCATCGCAGAGCAAGATTTGCAACCTTTTGAGCTACGTCCATGGTGTATTGGCCTTCGAGGCGATTGTCCATTACACGGAAGACTTTGCGCTTGTTGGCCAAGAAGGGTCTCGACCATTCCACGAGCTTGTGCTCACCTGATGGCCTGTTCTTGTCGATAGCTCTTCTACCTGATAACAATTCGAGGAGCACCACTCCATAGCTGTAGACGTCGCTCTTTGTAGTCAAGTGACCTAATTCCATCAAGACAAGCAATATATAAGTAAAGGGTGTTACTCTACTAATCTTTCGGAGTTCGTTAAGAAAAGAATAGTCGACGAAGATAAGTTACAAGGGACGATTCGAGAATCGTACCAGTAGCAAGATATTCGGGAGCTGCATATCCATAGGTTCCCATGACTCTTGTGGAGACATGGCTTTTATCACCAATGGGCCCATCCTTGGCCAATCCAAAATCAGAGAGTTTTGCATTGTAGCTCTGATACATCACAATTCACAAATTTAATATTTATTTATGTTTTATATTGGAAAGGCAATGTATTCACAATCTCTGCATCAAGGATTGCCTAACGATCATAGCCATTACTGCAAAATGCTAAATGCAAGATATCGATCAGAAACGAGGAGATGAATTTACCGAGTCAAGCAGAATGTTGGAAGTTTTGAAGTCTCTGTAAATGACTTTAGCTTCAGAACTATGCAGAAAAGCAAGCCCCTTTGCAGCCCCAAGAGCAACCTTAAGGCGGAGATTCCAAGAAAGAGGTTGGAAGTACGAACCCCCTGCAATGAGGAAACACCATTTTTAGGAACTTAACTACATACCAAAGTTTCAATCCACACCCTATTACAGGGAAAAAAAAAAAAAAAGATTCTTAGACTCACTTCGAAAGAGATGATTTTCTAAGCTCCCACGAGGCATGAACTCGTAAACCAGAAGCCTATAATCGTCCTCCAAGCAATACCCGATGAGTTTCACAAGATTAGGATGAGAAAACTGGCCCAAATAGTTAACTTCCGCCTGCATAATACCAAAAGGAAAAGAAATCAGCCTAAACATTCTGCCTACAGCCTAATCACGGTCCTCAGAACTCCACAGCCGATTTTCGAGTATTGATAAAGAACTCACCAACCACTCTCTATGGCCTTGGAGACTTTCTTGGTGGAGTTTCTTGACTGCAATAACCACACCAGTCCCAGGTTTTGTAGCAGTAAAAGAATTCTCATCGATCCAGCCTTTAAAGACCGAGCCGAATCCACCTCCTCCAAGAACACTATCCGGTCTGAAGTTTCTGGTGGCCACTTTGAGATCAGAAAAGTTGAAGCTCTTCAGATTAGGCGCCTGCAAGATCTCACCCTCAGTTCGAGGGGTAGGCGCAACAGAGTTTGACGAGTTCTTGCCACAATCTGTGCTCATGTTATTCGCTTCCGAACTAGCATATTGCGAGTTCAGACCTGGATTCATCAATCAATCGATTATGCTCAATCCAAGAATAAGATCACTAAGTTCTTGGTGTATCTTCCTAATCATTTTTTTTTATCATTGAGAATTATAAGGGAATACTCAGAAATCCATAGAAATGATGAAAAATGTTAAATTTCATATAAATTCATATGGATTCCTTCTTAAAGACATATATTGAATAAACATGAAAGGAAAAGAATCTAAACCCTATCGTTTTGCAGAAAGACCCTTAAAGAACACACACAAACGAGTGTCCTCGAAGAATGAAGCAGCAGAATAAGAAAAAAAAGAGATGATGATTACCAGTGTGAGCTGGGCTTTCAGCTTTGATTCTAGAACTCAAACAAATCCCCATGGCTGAACGAGAGAAAACAGAGACCCCTTCAAGATTTCGGTCTCAACAAATTCTGCAGAGCACAGAGGGAAAAGTATGAGCAACCGAAGAAATAAAGTGATCAGATCTCCAATTAAGGTGTGAACGAAAAGAAACGACTCGAGAATCATGTAACAATAATAATTTATCAATTTTGAATTTTCTGAATTAAAAACTCGAAAGGGAAGAAAAATGCTATTGCCTTTTTCTATAAATTAAGCACGCAACCACCCACCCCCACCCACCAATTCCTTCCTTCAACACACAATAATCAATACACAGCAGCAGCAGTATCAACATCCCCAAATAATAGTGTGGTTTTATTTTTCTGCAAATATTCATGTAGAGAGAGAAGAAAAGAAAGCACACCTCTAAAGTCGAAATCTTTGAGCACTAGAGAGCAGCTATCATCTGTTCTAGGCAATCTTGGTTAGTCGGCCTCTATTTCCGCTAGTGTATGTGTTTGTGTTGTAGAGAGAGAGAGAGAGAGAGAGAGTTAACTGATGTGAAAATTGAAGTATTGAAGAGGAGGAGGGGGAGGAAGGAGGTTGGGAGGAAAGGATATTAATGGCGGCCTCGGGGGCTTCTGGTCCCTCTGCAACTTGTGTAGCATCAACAACTTTACATACATTAATGAATGCGTAGACACACACACACACACATCCGTGTGTGTGTGTGCCTTTTAGCAGTCTGCATTGACTAGTTTTGGCAGCTTCATTGACTTTTCGGTTGTATTCATACTGCTGACGTGGAGGCCAAGCTGCTCAAACTACGTCCGCAATACGTCACCGTTTAGCTGCTTTAATCTACAATTAGCTTATGTACGATTGCACCAATAACAACATTATTTATAATATTTTCGAGATTACGTATAACAAGAAAGTTACTGTGCAATTGCGACGATGACAACATTATCTTTTACTAGAAGGTTCGTGTATGGATTCACGTGTATATGATAGGGCGTAATTACGATAATATAAAGTACTACTATATGTTTGGATAATATTGGTGAAAAATCACCACTACCTTTATCATGTTAAATATTTCATTTAACATGTTTGTATTTATTACAGAATATTTTATTTATATTCAACAAATATATCAAATATTAGGATGGAATCAAAATAGTACTCCCATGTCCCACTTTAATTGAGCCTAATAGAGTGGACATGGATAGTAAGATAGTTAGTGCATGTTTGGTTAGCTAGATGAGATTAAGCATGATAACATAAAATACCATGATTATAATATGACCAAGATAAGATTAAGCATGATAACATAAAACACCATGATTGTTTGGTAGGCAAGATTGAATTCATGACTAAATATAGAATTACACTTTTAACTATTTCTATATTAATTCATCAAATTGGGGAAGAAAGCTTTACCTAATTTCTACCCTTCCATCTCCTTCGACCAAGTCATCTCCGACACTAACAGCATGGTGGTAGCGCCACCCCAAAGGTTTGGTCTTGCATCCAAATTTGATGGTGAAGCCCAAATTCCCTATCCTAAAGTTTGGGCGAGAAAGCTCCGGAGGAGAAAAAACCGATGGCCGGTGATATTTTCCAGAAAAATAAATGGAAAGCTTCAATACACACACATACATACAGACAAATACCTCTCTCGTTGAATCAACCTGAATCAACGCCAGTCATCCTATGGTGAACATGGTCAAATACAGTTCCGCATTCTATGGGTCTCGGCGGCGGAGGAGCAACACCAAGCGGCACCGGTGACGCCGACGGGGAGAACCAATTGGGGATGATGTGGATGGAGGGTAAATTGGGGGTAAGGGATTTTGGTCGATACTGTAGAAGGCTGAGAAAAGAAATCGGACCCCCAACCCCAGATTATTACTCTAAAAGGGAATAGTGAAAAAGTGGATGGGCCTGATTAGAATCTCGGGCCTGCAAGATTACAATCTATGTAACCAAACAATAGGATTAGGACAGATATCTAGGCTTATCTTGGTTAATCTTAACAACCAAACAAGCACTTATAATATTTTGTCAATTATTTTATTGAATTTTGAAAAAATATAAAATTGGAATAAATTCATTTTTCCAAACCTAAAAACACTCTAATAAAACAAAAAATCTTAATTAGGCCATTAAGAGTCCTTTAACTACACTACAAATTGAGCCTAATTATTTCTATATTAATAAATGACTCGAGTGGAGTGAGAGTGAGACGGTTCAAAATAGAAATTGACTCAAGCAGAGTAAGACCGAGGGAGACATGAAGTATACGAAACAGACACACACAAATGCATATATGGAAATACTTTTCCATCCCATATAGTATTAAGTCTCAAATGATAGAACATAAATGTTAAGAAAACAATTTTTTTTATAATGAAATAAAAAAAAATAAAGTAATAGTCCGTATTTTAATGTCATTTTGTCAAATTTCGAGTATTAAAGAAATTAGTTTGATTAAACAGGGTAACTTTATATGAACCACAATAATATATTTTGTAATTTAATAATTCTCCCGACTCATTCAAAGCGTCATTTTTCATGTTGACACGTCAATTGAAGAGAATGTGTACGGTTCTAAAAAATTATACTACGAAAATTAGTAGTATGATTCATGCTTCTAAAGATTTAATTTTTTCAAAATAGAAATATGGCATTTTAAATGTGACAGCTCACAACGAAAAATATGAACATTTTGAACAAAACAGATTGATGATTTTTTTGTTATGAAAGGTTTGGTAGTTTCCATTTGAGACTAAATTTGTACGAATTCATGATTAGGTATTTTAATATGATGCTTAATTTATAGTAAAATATACTCCAATATTTACAACAAAATAATAATAATAATAATAATAAAATAAATAAATAAATCTCTCATCCTCTCGACCTTTGAGACCCCCCAAATATGAGAAATAATTGAATAAACATTTTTAAATCACCCACCACGTATTATTGATAAAATAAGGAAATACGATGATAATTATTTGGGCTAAGGGTCAAACCCCGTCATAAAATGGTTGTTCTAGTCAATGAGTCTCTCTCGTGACATCATTCAATCAAGATTCAAGACTAGGTTCTTTTTTCTTTCTTTCTTTCTTTCTTTTTTTTATTTTTTTTTATTTTGAGATAAGACTAGGTTCAAATTGAGTAAATTATGAACCCATTCCTGTCAACCTTAAAAAGAATGGGGGATTTTTTATTTAATAGGAAAATCTATTGCCCTTTTGCTGATCGTGTTTTAGTCCGAATAATTCACTAACATACTATCAACTTGTAAATGTTCAAATTAATTATGTTTTTTTTTTTGGAAGGCGAAGGTGTGATTTATTTACTATTAGTACCACCATATGATTTATTTACTTTGACAAAAGGAGACGTAATATGTGGTATAATGAATTACTCTCTCAGTTTTTTTGAAGTGGCTCGCTAATATTCAATATGTAAGAAATAAAATATATAAGTGAATCACTTCAAAAAAAATTCGGAAGAAGTATAAAAGTTAATTTCTCATTTTATATTTTGTTTATTTTGATATATAAAAAATTCTGCTAGCCTCTTACATGGTATATAATACTGTATTATAGTTGGCGTGATAATTTTATACCAACTTTTACTATTTTTGTAAAAAAAATCACTATCCTCACGTATCATTTTTCAATAAAAAAAAAAAGTAAGGGCTATTGTGACATTTCATATTTTATTCATCCATTTTCTACAAAGTAAACAACATACATGTATAATATAACAATTGTATAAATTTATTATCATTCAAAGTAAACATGATACAAAAATTTGTGAGTCCCCCTCTATACTAGTACATCACATTATCTTCATCTATCCCTATTAATAGATAGTGTCGGATGCAGGATTTTGAGTAAGGGAGGTCAAAAATTATACTATCTTCATCCACAATAAACTAATCCAATTTTCTTTTTTGTATGTTCACGAAAAATGGGCACTTTCTATTTTCATGTTATCAAGAACACAATTAAATATATCATTTTCAATATATACTACCAAATTATCATTTGTATTTTGTCATTTTATTTTTTATATATGTATTTTAGATATATTTAAGTATAACAATAATAATAGGAGTATATTAGATAATTAATGCCAAAATACAAAGGGGGTCAATTGCCCTCCCTTGGCCACACTTACATACGCCCTTGTTAATAGACGTATGAAGAGTGAACGCAGTCAAAATATACAAAATTATTTTAACCAAAAAATAAAGAAATTAAAAAAAGTGAGAATGTTTAAATATACCCAAATTGGATAAGTGTATAAGTTTTATACCCAAGCAAATAAAACTATAAGTTTTATACCCAAAAGTCAATGAAAAGACAAAAATAACCTCTACTTTATCTTACAATTTAAACAAAACAAAATAGGATGTGGGCCCCACTTTTTACCATATATCAAATAAATAAAATCAAACCCTACCCCATCCCATTCAATTATCATCGCCGTCACTCTCATCTTCTCTCTTCCTCACGACTTCTCCCCCTTTTTCTCTCTAACAAACCGTGAGCCCTTACCAAATTTAACAAATTAAACCGTTAATAATGGCTGATTCATCTAACCACGACCACGACTCGGGTGCCGAATCCGAAGAAGTTGAGGTACATCGCCCAATTCCGACGAGGGCCGAACGGGAACATATTCCGGAGCCGCCGGCGCCGGTAATTTTTCAAACTCTCCTTTGTTTTTTAAAAACAATTATATTGTTGATTTCAATTATTTAAACTCATATGAATTTATAGAATAATTTGAATTTTTATGCGAATAATTTAGACGGTAATTGCAAATTTTATGCGATTTTTATGCGTTTTTTGTGCTAATTTTCACGGTTTAAATTTAGTCCAAACCGTGAGGTATACTTAATTAACGGTTTGGACTAAATTAAAACCGTCACCTCACGGTATAAATTTAGCCAAACCGTGACTTAATTTACGGTTTTGACTAAATTAAAACCGTCACCTCACGGTTTTTTTCATTTTTTATACCGTTAGTAGTTTTTTTTTTTTTTCCAGTAAAACTAATTAATTCGAATGTAAATGCTAATTTTGCATGTATGTTTTTTGGGTGATTGCAGCCTAGGTACCAATGGTACCGGCCTCTCATGCAAGGATTTCCGGGTGAAATCAATGCCTACTATAGAGACACCGCACCTGTGGCCATTATTAACACTTTACTACGTGTTGGCGATCGTGATTTGTTAGGCCGATTCGTTACCCAATCTCCATTCGCATTCATATTGTCGATTAAAAAGAATGGGAACGCGAAGCGTGCCTGGCACGAGTTGTTGTCCCGTGAGCTATGGAGGGGCGACGAGCATCAATTTGAGAGATATTTTCATGTGAATGGGCAAGATATTCGGTTTGGGGCGCAAGAATTTTGCCTCGTGACTGGATTGAGATTCGGTTCTTCAACTTTTAATCCTCATGGCAAGAATCATGTCATCCCAAGGACGAGCATCTTCCATACTTACTATAACAGCAATAAGGTGCAAGTGAAACAGTTGTTTAGGGATTTCAATAACCCCGCCATAGTTCTAGGGACGGAGGATCAATACCTGGCCTCCGCTAACCTCCTCGTCTACTACTATATGCTATTGTGTCGTGACTACGATAGAAGCATTGATGATTGGGCATGGACTTTAGTAGAGGATTGGGAGCGCTGGGCGACATTTCCGTGGGGGTCATGGTCGTTCCAAATATTGTGCCACCAGCTCGGAGTGGCAAAGAAGGACCCTAGAGAAATTGGAGGCTCCGACACTAATGCTGTCTACCATCTGTACGGGCCCGTCTGGGCTTTGTATTTTTGGGCCTTCGAGGCCCTTCCGGATTTAGGAGAAAAGTGTGCCACCATGATTAGCCCGAGCGCATACCCTCGACTAAGGAGATGGCAAATGGGACACAACTATGCAGACTTCCATAACTTTTTTAACAAACCGACGGTATGTCATTCTCTAATATCATTCTCTTAAGGCTTTGTTTATTATCTATGGCGATTGAAAAAGAATGAATTGGATTTGTTTTGGGTGGATTATCGGTTAATAATTAGAAATTGTTTAATTTAATTTATTTAGTTGATTTATGTTTTATTATGATAATTATAGAAAATTAGCATAACGGTTTGGGACTAGCAATTAAATATAGCTTCCTCACAGTTTGGAGGGATATCAAACCGTCATCTTACGGTTTGATATATCTCCAAACCGTGAGGCTGATTTATTTAGCAATTAATTAAATATAGCTTTCGCTCACGGTTGAGGAGGATATCAAACCGTCAGCTAACGGTTTGATATATCTCCAAACCGTGAGACTGATTTATTTAGCAATTAATTAAATATAGCTTTCTCTCACGGTTTGGAGGGATATCTAACCGTCAGCTAATGGTTTGATATATCTCCAAACCGTGAGGCTACTTTATTTAGCTTTTGAATATAGCTGCCTGACGGCTTGGAGATATATCAAACCGTCAGCTTATGGTTTGATGTGTTCCCAAACCGTTAGTGAACACTTTTTTAGATTTGAATACTGATTTTGATAAATTTTTGCCTTTGTCTTTTTCAGCTCCAAGTAATCCCGAGCCTCGAACCTATGACGGAAGAAATGGCTCAGTCTTACTATCTTAGCCTATTCACAGCAGATCCTTGGTGCTTGAATTTAATCCCAATATACGTCATGCTTGGAAGAAAACGTCTATACCGCAGAGGCAGACGCAGAGGCAGACGAAGGAATCGAGAACTATGGCGAGAGTTTTCGACAAATTGAGGTGTAGGGATGCCGGGCCTCGAGGTCGCCAGCCACGTGCCACGAGGGCCCATTTTGAGGGTCGAGGGCCTCTCCCTATCCCCACGGCTCGTGCGAGTACGTCGAAGAGGCCAAGGGTGGAGAGTTCACATCCCGAGAGGTCCCCGGGCCTCGTCTGCTGCGTGCATGGGGATCCTTGTCCCCGAAGATGTGATAACGATGCGTGGGCCGACAAGGTCATGGAGAGATTGGCCCAAGACCAGTCGGACACCGGGGTTATGGCACGTATTGCCAAGTTTATGGCAGGGCATATCAAGGGGTTCTTGGGAAAGTCGAAGAGTTCCTCGAGCCGTAGCGCTCATTCTCATCGTTGAGCACCATCACAGGCTAGCCACATGCCCTCTGGTGGATGACATTCCGTAGACAGGGCCCAGGGAGATCGAGACGATTAGGAAGCTCCCTATATTCAGGACAGACCACCTACCCCCGAGGCTGCTCCGGGGTTCGAGCACATGGTCGGCTTTGTTACGGAGCCGGTTTGAGAGGCTGAGGTCCAGGACGTGGAGTCGTCGCACTCGTCTTTTTTCCAGGAGATTGATGCGATGCCACTGGATGATTGGGTGCATCCCGAACTGCAGCATGTGCAGCCTCGTCCTCAGCAGTTGCAACAGGGAACTGGGAATGAGTACAGTGATGTCGAGTCTGACGTGGCAGGAGAGACGCCTGTGCGTCGCACTCGTGTTGCGGGACGGGTTGTGAGGCCAGCGGCTGCTTTACAGAGCCCATTTGTACCGAATATCCCCACACCGTATTCGGGCTCGTCGATGAAGGAGATATATCAGGCATTCAGAGCAGGCGGGCCGGATACCGAAATCTGGAACAAGCAGGACCCGCCAAATCGTATGACGCAGGATTTGTTTGATCTTATCGAACACCCCCGGGTTTTGTTCAACGCCGAGGTGAGACACATCCTTATTTTGTGTTGTTATTATTTTTGATAAATTGTCGTTTAATGTTTTCATAATAATCTGTGGATTTTAGGTAATGGAGCTGTATGTGCTTTACTGGTGGAGTCGGCTCCAACAGGGACTGTCTTTGTGCCCGTCTCTGAATGAAAGAGGCAATGTTCTGCTTGGATTGGGCGTATACGTGAGTTTTTATTGACATATTTAATGAATAATAATTATAATTATAATTTTTTTGTGTAATCTCTAAATGAATATATCATTTCACAGTATGAGTTGAGGAGAGCACTGCTAGATTATCACGGGGGAGATCAAATTGCACTGGAGAAGTCGAAGCTGAAGTACCGTGATTACAGGTCGTCAGATGATCTCCGTAAATGGTTTAACGACGAGGGGTCATACGATGAGTGGATGAGCGCAACTTGTGTAAGTTCCTTCATTTAAACGGTATTATTATTTATTAGTGCTTTATAAATATGTTGAGATGAGTCCTTGACCCTTGTATGCAGTTTGTGTTTGTTTGCCATGTATCCGACGACCACTGGGTCATCTGCCGGGTACAGACTGACGAGTGGACCTTGGAGGTATACGACTCACTACTACACACGATGCCTAATGCAGCCGACAAAATGCATCGCAAGGTATAGCTCTACCCGATCCTCAAATTGTGGCCCAAAGTCTTGCAGCAAGTTGGGTATTGGGATCGACATTGGCAGCTGAAGAAGCAAGCTGATGCCCTGCATATTGTTTGGGTTCCCCTTACCGAACAATACATACAGAGGGACGAATGTTCATGCGGCCCTTTCGCTTGTATGTACATCGATCGTTTCTTCGCCTTGAAGAAGCCGCGCCTTGAGAGGACTGGTCTGAAGTATCTCTCCGGGTTTCGCGCAGAGGTGGCGAAACGGATATTCTCACTTTCACAGCGAGGTGTCGAGTTGTGAACATTATCTTTCATTATGTATGTATGACTTTGTGTAGAACATCACTTGTATGTTTTTTTTTAATTTTTAATTCTACGCAAAGTTATAACGGTTTGGTAAACTTCATTACATTTAGATAGATTATTGAATAATTAAAATTTAAATTAAACATTGAATTTAAACATGACTAGCGTATGTAAATTTGAAAATGACTAGCATATGTATAAGTGAACATAACTACAAGTGTACAAGTGAACAATACTTGAATGGTCTATTTGAACTCAAAGATACGTTTGTCATTATTCATAGACAATAATTAGTGATTAATTTAGATAATTTAGATAACATATGTACACATTTCACATGTAATAAGCATAATTATATCAATTAAATCAAACTTTTCGGCCTTAATTTGGGCAAAATTACACAATTAAGGGTTCACGGTCAGAGGGTTAACGGTCACAGGGTTAACGGTTTAGAATAAAAATTATATAATATCACGGTAATTTTATATTTTTAACCGTCAGCTCACGGTTTAACATGTATTCTAACCGTCGACTGTGTCCCACATCGAAAGTATAAGACAAAAATTGAGAAGGTGCTACCTATATATATTTTTCTTTTACTTTTCTTTTTCTCAAAATAACAGTAAATTTATATTGTTGTTGTCATGGCGACGGCAGCGAAATAGTGTTGTGGCTACTTTCCCACCTTGTATATACATTGAGTTAATCATTTTGCTAAAATATAAGGTGTGAAGTAGCCACAACACTATTACGTTTAAATGAGTGCAAGTATTCTTCTTAATTAGTAAAAATAGGAAAAATAAAATAAATTAATTAACGGTTTGTTAGGCATTTATACCGTGAGCTCACGGTATAATGGCCAATCAAACCGTTAATTATGTTCATATTTTTTTAATTAATTAATAATGGAAAAATAAATTAATTAACGGTTTGATAGGCATTTATACGTGAGCTCACGGTATAAATGCCTAACAAACCGTTAATTAATTTATTTTATTTTTCCCATTATTAACGGATTGAAGATAAACTTCTACATAAACTTCTTTCTATATATAACCATAACCATAAACTCTCAACCGTAAACTTCTACATAAACAATTCTACTCTAATCAACAACTCTCATCGGACATCTACGCTTCATATGTCCCTGTACGTGACAAATGCTACAAGTTTTTGGCCTCCGTCGCTGCGAACCATCCTCGTTCGAGGGTCCACTGGGATCCGCGTAACTGATTTGCAAAGAACTTGTGCATGTGCGTCTCTTGTGACCGTATCCACCGCACCGCCCGCATCTCTGTGGATTCCCCGGAAGATCTTCCACCGTTGATCTCACTCGGCTATTTCGCGGTCTACCCGTTTGTCTTTCGACTTTGGGCGGCAAAACCACTTGAGCAGCAATGTGCTCGGGCACAGTCCAAGACCGTGGATCGGGAACCGGATGAATGTTGGGCGAATAGGTTGCCACAAGCGTCGATTGTTTGAAATAATGACTCACGTACTCCGTAGCACGGCCTCTGGCAAAACTACAATCATAGTAATGAAATATGAAAGCATTAAACCAAATATTTTAAAATGGAAAATCATAGCATAAAAAATGAATATGAGGCATGCATACCTAATGGCAGCACAAGCGTGTCGACACGGCATCATATCCCCCTCCCACTCACGGCAATCGCACGTTGCGTTTTGAATGTCGACTAGGTAAGTCCCATTATCACCATCGACCTTGTACATGTTGGGCACTGTTGTCCCACGAGTGGTGTAATGACGTGCCCATTCAGAAGATACGGCCATCTTCTGGTACGTTGTCTCAGTGACATCGTGGGTCCCACGCTGAGCGGCATTCCGATGCTCCTCGAACCACTTGTCAACAATAATCCTGTACACCTCAATCATGGCACAGATGGGCAATCGACGGGCCCATAGGAGTCTTGCATTCATCGTCTCAGCGGCATTCGAAGTCATGAAACTCGTGCGCCTAACAAGGCACTTGTTACGTGACCACCGATGCATGCCGATCTCACACAGCTTCTGATAAATTCCAGAACCCATCAAGGCTCCCATGTATTCGTCAAATTTAGAATCTGAATATGAGTAGGCCGCAGCTTCGAATATGCCGACTGCGTGCTTTCCAAATGTGACCATATTCTTTGCCAGATGATGCCAGCAAAGACCGTGATGCGCACCGGGGAAGACATCCCTCACTGCATTTCCAATGCTGATATGGCCATCGGAGACGATCAACAGGTCTTGAGGATGTCCTAAACAGTTACGCAACTTCATCAGAAACCAAGTCCAAGAATCATCGTCCTCGATCAGGCCGAATCCAATGGCAAGTGGAAACACTTGCTCGTTCCCATCCTTCGTGCAAGCGACGAATAACGTCCCCTTGTTCTTGCCCTTTAAGTGTGCCCCGTCGACTACGATAACCGGACGGAGTAAATCCCCCATGAATGCCTGCAATGACTGTCCTAGAGCGAGGAACATATAACACAGTCGATCATCGAGGGGGGATGTCGAGATACTATAGACTGTACCTGGATTCTTCTGCTGCAGTAAGTACAAATAAGATGGGAGCCTCTTGTACGACTCCACAAATCCTCCATACATCATCTCGATAGCGATGTTCCTCGCTCGCAAAGCAAAACTGTAATCGATCTGAATGCCGTATTCAGCTCGCATTTGGTCAACCATCTCTTTCGGCTTGAGCACAACACTATCAGTGATCAACCTCCGTGCATAGAATGCTCCAAGAACATTGGCGGGGTATTGGCGCGGTGTAGTCCTGTCTAAATCGACGGAGCATGTATGGTTACCCTGGTATGTACTGATGCGCCACATAGTCCCCACGTTCTTTGCCCGCACGAGGTACTCGCACCCCTCCATCCTGCATTTGAACCCGACACTACCCTTGTCTGAATTCTCAACTTTGTATTGCTGCCGGTTTTCCATTTGATGCAATCCAACTGCTACCGACACATCTAACTTTCTCTTGAATAGACCGCCCTCTCGCAATTCACCAGCTACAGGTGTGTAATAATCTGGATCCAGGACCCCCAAAGGCAACGCATTGTCTAGGTGAATGTGAGGAATCAACCAATCTCGGATAGTCTCAAGATCGGCCCTGGCATCGTCGTCTTGGGTAGGTTGGGACTCTGAATGAATATTATGATGCCCAATGATCCTATGAAGCCGTCTCGGCTCTCGGATCCATGCACCGAACTCCTTCGTAAGTGACTCAAATAAGTTGGTGCGATCCGCTGCGTCCCGTGCTTCTTCAGCCATATCTTGGGCGACCTCATCATCCTCAACCCTAACCTCGACGTCTTCCTCGCTCCTTTCTTCTTCTTCAGAATATAGAGCCTCCGAGCTCGGCTCCTCGATATTCACACTCATAAAAATCCTAGAACCTTGTGTCATCGGAGTGCTCCGGGCCATTCCCTTATCTTTGTTGACAACGTAAACAGTTGCCTTCTTCTGTTGCTCCACAATTAATCGCAACAAATCAGTGTCGCTCCTCAAAGCGACCTTATCTTGTTCACCATCGGCATTGCTCACGTAGTAGAGCAAAAAATCGGATTCTTCGCCTACTTCATTACGAATCTCTTGTAATAAATTTGCACGTGTAACTTCATTCATAGCCAAATGCACCAAAACACGATCGCTACCTACGTAACGAGTTTCCTCCTCAAAATACCCGCCGTGACGAATATATACTTTGACCGTAGACATATCTGCATAAAAACGATCAAGCATTCAAAATTAGAAGACAATACACTAAAAATGTAACTAAAAAGGTAAGAAATCGATTTGTAATGTAAGTTAAGGCCCCGTTTGGTAGCCAGTAAAACCCAGGATAAGCCTAGATAAGTATGTTTATCTCGGTTTATACATTGTTTGGTATCCGGAAAATATAATCTCACCAGCCCGTAAAATTACTTGGGTCCGGACTAAATTCACTGTTACACTTGCATATATTATACCGCCTCTACCCCGTCATAAGTCGAGATAAGTATTGTTCAATTTTAATTATCATTTTTTTATTTTTAATTTTAATTATCAATTTTTTATTTTCAATTTTAATTATCATTTTTTATTTTCAATTTTAATTATCAGTTTTTTATTTTCAATTTTAATTATCATTTTTTATTTTCAATTTTAATTATTAATTTTTTATTTTCAATTTTAATTAGCATTTTTTTATTTCAACTTTAATTATCATTTTTTTATTTTCAATTTTAATTATCATTTTTTTATTTTCAATTTTAATTATTAATTTTTTATTTTCAATTTTAATTATCATTTTTATTTTCAATTTTAATTATCAATTTTTTATATTTCTTATCCCAACTTATCTATGTTTGTACCAAACACATATTATATTTCTTATCCCAACTTATCATACTTTTTTTATCTCAACTTATCACACATTTTCTTATCTGCCCTTTTCTCGGTATTGCTACCAAACGGGCCCTAACGGTATAAATTGTGATTAAACCGTCAACTCACGGTTAAATCACAACTTATACCGTTATACTCATTTCATGTCGTGAGATTATTTTTTTAAATGAATCACGATTTTAAAACCATCATTATATTTAATTCAATTCAAATAAACCGTTAAAAAAGGAAACTATTTTTTTCAAGCTTAAATATCAAATCTAGCCGTTTAAACCTATTACATGGAAGTAATTACTTTGATTCTCGATCAATAGGTTACCAAACATGTAATCTAATCTCTCTTCCTAACAAAAAAGTAAATAAACCATCATTTTCTAGAAAAAAGATTCAATAATTTCTAAAATCCACATTCATATGATTTCCCCCAAATTTACACAATAATAACAACTAAATATGAAAAAATATACGGTGCGTACCTTCAATATGATCAAAATATCTTCGACAAAGGACCAAATGCGGTAAATTTCTTCGAAGATCAACCAAATTCGAGCGGATATTTCAACAAAATTTAGGGAGCTTAACTCAATTTGCTTTCACAATTTTAATTTTTGTTGTTCTTCAAGGGTTTTTGTTCAATTTCACCTCTAATTCAATTAATGAAATATACCTTTTTCGTACGATGGTTGTTGGTATGGTTGTTGGTGAATAAATGAATTTAATTATTACATTTTTTTTAGTCTCGAATTAAAAATACCGTGAGCTCACGGTTTAATACTAAACTCACGGTATTTGGTCTTTTTAAACCGTTAGTTTCTTACAAACCGTGAGCTCACGGTTAATCATGTGATCTCACGGGTTAATATGTTATTACCATCAAAGCCAGTAACTTTTTTAGGGTAAGTTTGTCTTTTCATTTGATTTTGGGTATAAAACTTATACTTTTATATGCTTGGGTATAAAAGTTATATATTTAATGATTTATGGTATATATAAAGTTCACCCAAACCTTAAAAAAATACTACTCCCTGCCATTATAATGAACGGAGCGAGTAATTACTGAGTTTTATTAAGTTTCCTTTTTAGCTCTCGGATAATTCCAGAATCGCTTTTTATCTCCTAGTAGTGGGTTGTTAGTATTAGACTAGTAGTACTCTTTTCTTTTTTTTCTAAATGATTATAGATTTTTATTGTTGACATGTATACTCAACAAATTTTATGATAATCACATTCGAATTCTTATTTTTAAATAGAAAAATCAGTAACATTCCCTTTTCTCATGTTTTAATTTCCCTATATAAGATATAAACCAGTCAACCACATTCTTCTTATTGTCTTCCGAAAATTCAATGGATTCAAAAGCAATTTATCCAACATATTGCTGTGTATATCCATTCCAATGCTAATCATGAACGAAACAATAATAATTTAATAAATGTTTATCTTAAATGAATAACTTAAATTATCCGTCTTCCTGCACATCCATTAGAAAACATACTGAGGAATGCAGCTTTAATAGTAGTTAATTAATAATATCATGCCAGAACATTCCTCTTAAAAAAATCATGCTAGAACGTGTTACTTTGCAGTAGTCTTTGTGTCCATACATTATATTAATATTGTAAACGAAAATTTGTTCTGTAATATGGAGTTCATGGGTTTAGAATAAGCTAGCAGAAAACTTTATTAGGATGATTTAGTATCCTAATTAATCATTTAGTTTATTATTATAATAAGCGGGGAAAAAAAAGTTGCTTGTAAATATCAACCAAAAGAGAAGGAAGAATATCTAACAATCTAGATATAGTCAAAGGAAATTGAGACACGTCAATGTCTAGAAAAAAGGAAGCAACTTTATCTTATGTTCACATAATATGATAATAGAACAATCGTTCAAGAAAATCAAGGCAAAGATATGGTGGTTGGAAAAAGATGCTTTCAGCCAGTCTTTCATTTTACCGTCCGTCACTCATATAATCATATTTGTGCACAAGTCATATTTTTGAAGTAAATCTCATATTTTACAATTTTCTTTTTAAAGTCTACACAAATATTCACTACATCAAGTATATAACCCAAAAACAACCTTAAATTCACTCATTAAAAATATTAAAACTCGTATAGGAAGATTCAGTACATGAATATTGATGGATAGAGTATTTAATAAATAGAGGAAATACCCCAATATGTCTAAGATCGTATAAAGAATACAATATTTATCACACATTTAAGATTGATCAAATTATACCTATATTTTTAAAGATGGGACTAAAATGCCCTTGGATATATACTTCAATCATCCTCCGTCTACTATCTTCTTCTTCATTCTTTCTTTTCTTTTACAGATTTTAAAATCTACTCTCTCTCTCTCTCTCTCTCTCTCTCGCTCATGCACACACACACACACCTTCTTCCCCCAAGATCGTGAAGCCGAAGGCGGCGACAGACATTCGCCGGAGCTCATTGAAGAACTCGGCGAAATCGGAAGGGTTGAAGGCGGTGTCGTCGAAATCTAGTAGATCTCCGCCGCCGGGCCTCTGTTCCGATCCCGATCTCTTCGGCTATGATACAGGTATTTGCTCTCAATCTCTCTCTCTCTCTCTCTCTCTCTCTCTCTCTCGCGTTTTATAAGCTTTTTTCTTTCTTTTTTTTGCACACAACCAACTCTCTTTCTCTCTCTTCAAATTCTTGATTTTGTAGCTTAATCTCATATTTGATGGACGAGAATGATGTGTAGGTGATGAAGAAGTTAGGGTTTCAGTTTGTTGCTCCTTGATTCTCTATAACTAAAACCCATAATTTTTGGGTAATGGTGATTTAGTTGCATTTGTTGTGTAGTACTAGTTGATTATGTTTGGTTGAGCTTTTAGGAAGTTTTTGTTTCCCAATTCTTTTTTTCGCACTGAAATCTTGCAAAGTGAACTTTTGAATGAAGTTTGTCTTGGAGCATTTTTGTGCATTTTTTAAGTTGTTGCATTGATTTTGTTAGATTATTTGGTGTATTGGAGGATACTGAATTAATTATATGGACTCGGAAGCATGTGAAAAACACTTATGACTATTTTCGTACATGTGAAAAATATTTGGTCTGCCTTCTTGCAATTACTTGCAAGATATAATCAAATTCTTACCATCTCACAGAAATGACTGGTACGAATTTGATAGATGACAAGAAATCTATCATTTTATACATACATATGGTAATAATTGTATCATTTCTTACCAAATCATATACCAATATAAGGTGGGATTAGCTTAATATTCACACAAATAGTTGACAATAAATGTATCAATTCATACATACAGTGTTTTGTCTCTGGATTTTGAATTTGGTGGTGATCATATTTTGGATTTTGAAGTTTTCATATATGATGTTTCAGTGTTTGTTACGTGATTGTGCATTGTGAGTGTACAGAACTTTCAATTGTTTATTACATAACATTTATTTTCGATAAGGACTCATTATAAGTCGACTGTAATGTGGCTTTTAAACAATTTCTCAATTAAGCTAAGAAATCACCCCATTTTTTGCTTTTTTCCGGCAAGTAACTAACGATTTCTTACCATCAGTAGGTAAGAAATAGTGTAATTTCTTGCCTCGTCTTTTCCGCAGTTAATGGTAGTTACATTATCCCATTTCTTGCCTTATCAAGGCAAGAAGTTAACCATTTTTTGTCATCAGTAAGTAAGAGTTTCACCATTTTTTCCATCAGTAAGTAAGAGTTACGAAATACCAACTATTCTAGCTTTTTGTTAAATACTTATGTGTATTTTTTGGAATGACAAATCCGTTGCCCGACAATATTTTTATTAGATTTGAGTATTACTTTGTTTTCCCCTACTTTGCAATTACTTGCTAATGCTATGTCTAGTTCTCATAAGTGGTAAAGGGTTTGATAATTGCAAATAATTTTGGTAAGATTTCCTCAAAAGCTTATCAAATATTTAAACGTGAATGGTAAAAATATCTTCATTACTTGCATTTTTGTATTGTTTTTCACATGAATGTCACATAATCAATATTCTTGCGTTCTTTGCATATAACTTGGCAAGGCGTTAACGATATCTTTCCAACTATCTTACCATGAATGACAAGATTTCATCAATATCTTTTCAACTATGTAAAATCTGATGGTATGAATGTCTTAATTAATTACCTTCTTTGTATTCGAAATTGAATTACAGAAAAAAAAAAAAAAAATTGTTAAATTCAAAACTTTTTTAATGGTTAAAAAAGCGAAAAAAGAAAAAAAAATTAAAAAAAAAGTAAGAGAAAGAGCAAATAAAGGAGAAGAAAGAATAAAGAGAAGAGACAAGAGCACATGTGGGGGAGAGAAATTAGGAGGGGCATTTTAGTCACCTCCTTCAAAATAGGGGTATATTTTGGTGAAAATGGTGTCGGATACCCATTTAAACTTAGGCAACAAAAATTATATCCACAAAGATAACAAGTATAAATCATACCCAACTGTTGCAATTTTGGACAAAAATATCCCTACTCACCTCACTTTTTTTACAAGATTCACTCAACATTTCACCCCCTTTTTTCCCTTCCCAAATCCATTTTCCTCAATTCTCTGTCTCTCTTCTTTCTCCCTTTCTCGTTCTACACCCTGTTGGATCCGGGATGCCTCGGATGTAGATTTAATTAATTACAATAATTATTAAACATATGAATTCAGATCTTGAAAGCGGAAACCGATCTAAATCATATATACCTCTTGCGTATCACCGGTGGAATTCTGAGTCGAGGAAATGATCTTCCACGCACCAGATCTCTGCACACGAGATCTGGCTCTTTCACGTCGACCCCGAAGTCTTCTGGAGTATTCCCTAGCAACCAGAGAAATTCTGAGTGGGCAGAAATCTATTCTCTGTGCCTCCCAGAAGCCGCCGCCCCTCTCTCTCTTTTCTGTGAGAATGAAATCACGTACTGAATATTTCTACTTCTCTCTTATTTATAATAAGAGGTAGAGTGTTGGAGAGGTTAGGGCCAAGGCTAATGGGTCAGGCTATGCTCTATTGGGCTACTCCAGGGACCTTGAGGAGGATTTGGACTGGGCCTTCCAATATAATTAAATAATCCAATTATTCTCTGGCCCCGAATACTCTATTTAATTATATTAATATTATAGCATTTCCACTATAGTAAAATAATATTGCATCGCCGTCCAATTCCAAATTATGACATACCGGGCTCCTCTTTGAATTATATTATTTCTCGTGTTTAAGATATCGCATGTCCATTAATTAATTTAAGCTCCTGATTGCTCTAATTAATTAATATCTTATTCCGAGAGTGTACCCGTTCGACCTTATTATTATATCGGAACTTAATCCACCTGCAGGGTTTTGATATAATAATCCTTAGAACGCCTCAAGGGGACATCATCAACTCGGCGCACCGAGACACGATTTCTAGCTATAATATTAATTATCATATTTATAATATTATTACCCAAGATACGGAGATTCTTTGAGTTGCAATAACTCTCACTCATGGTAAATCAAAGCAATAATTATTATAAATACATAATTGAATATTATGACAACTAGAATTAAAAAATAATAATCGTCCTAGATGTGATCCTTAATAAGTCAGTATAAAAGGATTTATCTCACCTCGATCCCGTTCAGCGCAACTCTGATCGTATGCACCAGTATAAGCTAATAGCCAAGACCAACTATTATCCAGCTTATACTACAACCTTAACAAGTAATTCGTCCAAGATTACTTTCGGTTGCGAACACAATTTAACTATATAAGAAACCGATAATATGATCTTCCGTGCGACCACCCACACCATATTATCTATAATATATAGTACCGGATGTTTATTTGCATAACCATAACACGAATTAATATGCAAAACATATGATAAAATATTTATTTCCAAAATCGGAAGAAATTGTTAATAATACAAGCATAAAGTATGTTTTTATACTCAAAAGCATGCTTTCAAGTATACTACTACTACATTACAATTTCTCTCCCACTTATACTCAAAGCAATGCTGTCATACATCTGACTCCCAAGCCCTCCATGTGCCTCACGAAATCCTTTGTAGGAAGTGCTTTCGTGAATGGATCAGCAAGGTTATCCTCAGATGCAATCTTTGACACAACTACCACCTCTCTCTTTACGTAATCACGTATGATATGGTACTTCCGGTCTATGTGTTTACTGGCCTGATGAGATCTTGGTTCTTTCGAATTTGCAACTGCACCACAATTGTCACAATAAATTGTGATCGCCTGAGGCAAATTAGGAACCACATCCAGATCCATCATGAAGTTCCGGAACTATACAACGTCCTTAGCCGCTTCTGCGGCTGCGACGTACTCAGCTTCCATGGTGGAATCCGCAATGCATTTCTGCTTTATGCTCCTCCAATGTATGGCTCCACCTCCCAACGTAAACACATACCCAGTGGTAGATTTCCTCTCATCCCTATCCGATTGGAAATCAGAATCCGTATAACCCAAAGGAATTAGACTGTCAGACTGGAAGACCAACATATAATCCCTAGTCCTTTTCAGGTACTTGATTATATTCTTCACAGCAGTCCAGTGTTCCCTGCCAGGGTTAGACTGATATCTAGAAACCATGCCAACGGCATAACAGATATCGGGCCTAGTGCAAAGCATAGCATACATGAGGCTTCCTACTGCTGATGCATAAGGAACTGCCTTCATTTCATCTATCTCTTTCTGTGTTTTAGGACACATAGCCTTAGATAGATGTATTCCATGCCTGAAAGGTAAGAAACCTTTCTTAGCATTTTCCATGCTAAACCGCTTTACCACAGTATCAATGTAGGCTGCTTGAGATAGGCACAACATCCTCTTCTTATGATCTCTAAAGATCTTTATCCCAAGAATGTGACCAGCTTCTCCCAAGTCCTTCATTTTGAATTGCTTGGACAACCACATCCGTATGTCTGATAACGTCTCTACGTTGTTGCCAATTAGGAGTATGTCATCAACATACAGTATCAGAAACACCAAGTCGTTTCCGTTGCACTTTTTGTACACACAACTCTCATAATCACACTGGATGAATCCATATGACTGGATTACCTCATCAAACCGTGTGTTCCAAGAACGAGATGCTTGCTTAAGACCATAAATGGATCGCTTAAGCTTGCATACAAGATGTTCTTTTCCTTCGGCAACATAACCCTTTGGTTGTTTCATATAAATGGGTTTATCAAGATTGTCATTCAGAAAAGCAATCTTGACATCCATTTGCCATATTTCCAAATCCATGTGCGCCGCAATGGCTAAGAGAATCCGGATTGACTTAAGCATGACAACAGGCGAGAAGGTTTCATCGTAATCAATTCCTTCTTTTTGGGTGAAACCTTTCGCCACAAGTCTAGCTTTGAAGGTTTCAACCTTCCCGTCAGCTCCTCTCTTACGTTTGTAGACCCACTTACACCCAACCGGCTTAACGCCTTGGGGAGCTTCTACAATATCGTACATATCGTTATCATGCATGGATTGGATTTCCGAATCCATAGCATCTTGCCAAAACCGAGCATCTTTATCTTGCATTGCCTCTTTGTACGTCCATGGGTCAAAGTCATCTTCCCCAGTTATGATATCCGAAGATTCCCCATAACACAACCATCTTTCAGGTTGGACGATGACTCTCCCACTACGACGAGGCACCACTTGAGAGTTAGTGTTAGTGTCAACACGAGGTGCAGTATTTGGTGTAACATCTGATACAGGTGGTTCAGACGTCTCAGTGTCCCTCATTTCTTCTAAAATGACTTCACTCATGGGTTTATGATTAATCATATAATCCTCTTCCAAAAATTGTGTATTAGTGCTAATGACGATCTTTTGGTCCCTAAGACTATAAAACATCCCACCTCTCGTGCCTTTAGGGTACCCCACGAAGAACCGTAGTTCAGTTCTTGATTCCAACTTATCAGCATCCTTATTCAGCACATGTGCTGGACATCCCCAGATCCGAATATGTTCCAGACTAGGCTTTTGCCCAGTCCACAATTCCCAAGGAGTCTTAGGTACCGATTTGGAAGGAACCAAATTTAGAACATACGCTGCCGTTTCTAATGCATAACCCCAAAACGAAGTAGGTAATTCTGAATAGCTCATCATTGATCGAACCATTTCTATAAGTGTACGATTTCTTCGTTCCGCCACGCCATTTTGTTGCGGCGTCCCCGGAGCAGTAAGCTGGGAAGTAATCCCAGCTTTCGACATGTATTCCAAAAATTCACCGCTGAGGTACTCCCCTCCTCGATCAGATCGAAGGGATTTGATAGTTCTTTCATGACGATTCTTAACTTCCGCCTTAAATTCTTTGAATTTCTCAAAGGATTCAGACTTCCGTTTCATCAGATAAACATATCCATACCTTGAGTAATCATCAATAAAAGTAATGAAGTACTCAACACCACCTCTAGCTTGAATCGACATTGGACCACACACGTCCGTGTGAATCAAATCCAACACTTTCTCTGATCTGTTTCCCTTGGACTTAAAATTTCTTTTAACCATCTTTCCTTGCAAGCACGATTCACAAGTTGGTAATGGTTCCATTCGGAGTTCTTCCAAAGGACCATCTTTCACCAACCTTTAAATCCTCTTAAGGTGGATGTGTCCAAGCCTCAGATGCCAGAGCTGTGTTTGATTTACACTCGAAGAAAACTTACGTTTCTTAGAATATGATAATGCGCTATTCAATGCAGTATGTGTACAGTTTATGGTATAGAGATTGTTAGACATAGTACCAGAACAGATAACATCACCATTACGATAAATAGTAACATTTCCAAAACCGAAAGAAACAGAATATCCATCCAAATACAATTTGGAAACCGAAATCAAGTTCCTCCAAAAACCGGGGTACTAACAAAACATCTCTTAAAACCAAAGTTTTATTGAAAAACGGTAAACTGACAACTCCCACTGCAGAAACCGCCACTTTCGCAGCATTTCCCATGGTGACGGTAATCTCCCCTGCACTAACCCGTCGGGTTTGGTTGAACCCCTGCAAGTCAAAACATACATGATCAGTGGCTCCAGTATCTACAACCCAAGTGTTGTTAGAACTAGCCGCTAAACAAGTTTCGACAACTAGTGCATAAGATGTACCTTGGCCACTGCCCGTCCTCATTTGAGGACAAGACACCTTGTAGTGTCCTTTCTGCCCGCAACGGTAACACCTCCCTTTAGGCTTCTGAATGCCACCTTGAGGTCCATTCCCTTTCTGACTGCCACCCCCCTTGATTCTGACTACCCTGCTTCTTCTTCTTTCTAAATCTGCCCTTAGGCTTAGAAGAAATAGAAGCTGTAGTGTTGTGAGCCTGAGGTTCAGACTTGATCACCGTCTCAGCTTGCACCAGCTCATTCATCAGTTGGGCCAACGTGTAATCCTTAGGATTCATGTTGTTGTTCAGCCGAAACTGGTTGAATGAATTAGGAAGGGATTCTATGATGATATCGACCTGCGATTCCGCATCGATTTCAGCACCTAGAACCTCCAGCTCATTAAGATGACCAATCATCTTAAGAACATGTTCCTTCACGGATTCCCCGTCAGACATTTTCAGCGTCAAAATTAACTTCATAGCCTTTTGACGCGCCTGACGACCGTGATGGCCAAACATCTCGTGAAGGCTTAGGATCATACCAGCTGCAGTTTCGACATTCTGATGTTGATGCTGCAAAATGGGCGATACTGAAGCCAGTATGTAGCATTTTGCCATCTCATCTGCCTTTTTCCAGCTGGTATAAGCCTCACGCTGTTCAGCCGTGGCTCCTGCAGCTGGCTCAGGGGGGCATTCCTCAGTAAGGACAAATTTATGTCCGTCAGCAGTAAGGACAATATCCAAGTTTCGTTTCCAATCAAGGTAATTGGAACCTTCGAGTTTGTTTTCTTTGAGAATTAAAGCAAGTGGATTGAAAGACATAATGTAGCTGAAAATAAATAAATAACGTAAAGTCAATGTCATATACTTCGAAGCATTCATTATATTGTAAAACCTTAAATCAATATAATATGCAACCCCCGACTCCTCAAGATTTTATATGTAAGCCACGTAGGGTGGACGTTTACAAATAATCTCTATAAGTAGGTTTTTACCCCTTTAATTTCATTATCCAATCAACCTTCACCTTATGATTGATGAAATTAACAGTCAGGTCACTCCTAGCCATGTAAATTTAATTAATTACCTTTCCATCGGGAAATAATTAATAATTTTACATCTAAGTGAAATACCATAATTTAATATTCCGAAAAATACCATTTCATAAGAATAACCCTACCGTAGGGAGGTGATATCGATATGAAATTATTTTTCAATATTATCATATGAAGTTTAAACCAATGAAATCCATAATTAGCACCTCCGTAGGGATACGCCCGGATCAGTGAGCAAATGCTAATTATTTCATTTTTAAACCAATTATGGAGGCTAGAATTAATTAATAATTTTCAAAAAAAATGAAAATTAAAATTAATTTTGTACCACTTAGTCATTTTAAACCAAGGTTTTAATTCATTTTTCAAGCATAGCATGTAATTAAAAATCGTGAATAATTAAACAACATGTCATCCACAAAACATCGAAAAAATTAAGCGCAAGATAATTAATTAAATAAATAATTATCCAATCATCATGGCCTTCAAATTTCTTTGAACGAGCTTGAAAAATCGAGACGAGAGTTGAGCTGAATCAAAAGGCCCGAAATTGTTGAAATCGGGCCGAGAGAGAGGCCCAATGGGCTAGGGTTTCGGCCCGTTAGGGTTTTGGAAACCCTAATACCGAAAACCCTAGTTGCGACGACATTGCCGTCTCCTTCAGCCCCGGCCGTCGTCTTCAGCCGCACCACCGCTGCCATCGTCTTCACACGAACTTAGAGAGGAGATCGCCAAGTGCTTCTGCCGCTGTCGTCGCTCGGAACTTGCCGGAAGCATGGCTGAAACGCAGCAGCACTGCAGCCACCGTCGCGCAAGGCGACAACAGCTGCTGCTTCCGTTTCTGCACGCCGCGCTTCCACCCATCGTTCCCCTCGACGCCTAGCAGCTTGCCGTGAACTGCTGCAGGTCACCGGCATCGTGGAGATGCCGGTTTTCGAGCTGCAGCCGCAAGAAGCTTCACGCGATCCGCTAGGGTTCTTTAAACCCTAGCCGCGCCGTCGCCATGAATGGCGATCGCTTCAGCACCGCCGCTGCTCCCACTGCTTCTGTTGTTCGTCCAATGTGTCTACGTCATAAGGAGAGGAGTCGGAAGCAGTTGCAACGTCCGGTGACCGCAAACAGCCGCGGTAGGGTCGAAACCCTAGCTGCCGTGTTTATCACCGCCGCCGCCTGTCCTCGATCCCCGTCGTGACGTAGCCGCCTTCTCCACCACCATCGATCGATTACAAGAATTAAAAAATTTACATCGAAATTACAATCGAAAAAAAAATCTTATTCTAACACGATCAACCCTCGTGTGTTTACAACGCAGCCACAAACAGGCTGATTTTAATACAATAATTAAAACCAAAACATTCATATTAACCATGATAATTGGATCTCTGCAAAAACAATCAATTGCATCCAATACAAATAATATGAATCTAATAATTATACTTAATTAAATCTACAGAGCCGAGTTGGCTCTGATACCAGTTGTTGGATCCGGGATCCCTCGGATATAGATTTAATTAATTACAATAATTATTAAACATATGAATTCAGATCTTGAAAGCGGAAACCGATCTAAATCATATATACCTGCTTGCGTATCACCGGTGGAATTCTGAGTCAAGGAAATGATCTTCCATGCACCAGACCTCTGCACACGAGATCTGGCTCTTTCACGTCCACCCCGAAGTCTTCCGGAGTATTCCCTAGCAACCAGAGAAATTCTGAGTGGGCAGAAATCTATTCTCTGTGCCTCCCAGAAGCCGCCGTCCCTCTCTCTCTTTTCTGTGAGAATGAAATCACGTACTGAATATTTCTACTTCTCTCTTATTTATAATAAGAGGTAGAGTGTTGGGAGAGGTTAGGGCCAAGGCTAATGGGCCAGGCTATCTCTATTGGGCTACTCCAGGGACCTTGAGGAGGATTTGGACTGGGTCTTCCAATATAATTAAATAATCTAAGTATTCTCTGGCCCTGAATACTCTATTTAATTATATTAATATTATAGTCTTTCCACTATAGTAAAATAATATTGCATTGCCGTCCAATCCCAAATTATGACATACCAGGCTCCTCTTTGAATTATTCCCGTATTTAAGATATCGCATGTCCATTAATTAATTTAAGCTACTGACTGCTCTAATTAATTAATATCTTATTCCGAGAGTGTACCCGTTCGACCTTATTATTATATCGGAACTTAATCCACCTGCAGGGTTTTGATATAATAATCCTTAGAATGCCTCAAGGGGACATCATCAACTCGGCGCACCGAGACACGATTTCTAGCTATAATATTAATTATCATATTTATAATATTATTACCCAAGATACGGAGATTCTTTGAGTTGCAATAACTCTCACTCATGGTAAATCAAAGCAATAATTATTATAAATACATAATTGAATATTATGACAACTAGAATTAAGAAATAATAATCGTCCGAGATGTGATCCTTAATAAGTCAGTATAAAAGGATTTATCTCACCTCGATCCCGTTCAGCGCAACTCTGATCGTATGCACCAGTATAAGCTAATAGTCAAGACCAACTATTATCCAGATTATACTACAACCTTAACAAGTAATTCGTCCAAGATTACTTTCGGTTGCGAACTCCATTTAACTATATAAGAAACCGATAATATGATCTTCCGTGCGACCACTCACACCATATTATCTATAATATATAGTACCGGACGTTTATTTGTATAACCATAACACGAATTAATATGCAAAACATATGACAAAATATTTATTTCCAAAACCGGAAGAAATTGTTAATAATACAAGCATAAAGTATGTTTTTCAGTATATCAACCCCAACACACCCACCACCGCAGGTCTCAGGTGGATTCGCCGCCGGGATTTCATCGGTCGTCATCCACCCAAGCTCCGAGGCAGCGCACGAGGCCCATAAGGTTCGTCATATATGATGCTGCTCTCTTCTCAATGGCACCAGCTGTCACGAAAGAGAAGGACTCCTCTGCCGCCCTCCGCCGTGAGTCCGCCGACGACCGCCGCCGGAAAAGCTAAGACCATTTTATGGCTTTGAAATGAAGGTTTTGGGATGAAGTGAGACGAAGAGCTAGCCCTGCGGAGTTAGCATGCGCTCTGTGTAGAATCGTGTGTAGTTCATGATTTTAGGAAGAAATTATTGTAAAACAATACTCTAAACCAATGGGTAAGCTCTTACAAAAATCTATCGGTAAGCTCTCCATCTGTTTGTGCTTTGCTGATGTCCGTCTTCTGCTGCTGCTTTAATACCTTGATGTGCTACTTATGTCTTGGTGTTGAAGTGATGCTACTACTTTGTACCTACATCATCTCAGCCCGTTGTTTCCTCATGTTCTTCTCTCTGTTTTAATGCTTTGTACCTGATCCACTGTTGTACTTTGCTCCTCATTTTTGTCTGTTGTTGTGTACCTATTGTATTGTTTCCACCTTTGCTGAAGCTTTACTTCTTCTTGCTGCTGCTGTTTTGCTGCCGTGTTGTTGTCCGACTTCTGCTGCTGTATGGTTGCTGTTTTGGAGTTGATCGTTATGCCTTCCTCCCTTCAGCCTTACTATGCCTCATCTCGTCGTTGTGGGGCCTTCGTTGGCGCTTTGTTGCTGATGCGCTGCGCCGTTTTCTTTTCTTCCTTTGGCTGGAGTTGTAGTTTTTACGATATATTTTCCTTTGTGAACTTGTGGTGTTCCCTGTTTTTGGTCCCTATGTCTTTGGTCGATGTGTTTTTCATTCCAATAGTTGGAACTCTTGGAACAATTTAGTATTGGAACTTTTAGAATAATGTAGTATTGTCGTTCCAATAGTTGGAACTTTTGGAATAATTTAGTGTTTTTCGTTCCAATAGTCATAACTTTTAGAACGATTTAGTGTTGGAACTTTTGAAACAATTTAGTATTTTTGTTCCAATAGTTGGAACTTTTGGAACAATTAGATATAACTTTTTTCCATAAACTTTCGAAAATCTATATTAATATACGAACTTTGCTTCTTGTCCATTTTTTTCCATAAAGTTGAATTTGAGTGACGTTAATAAGCCCACCACCTGTTTGTAGAAATGCCAAGCTGAAGAAAAAAACCTTAAAAAAGAGCAGCTCCGCCGTGGGTGAAGCCACTACCCTGAAAACGATTTAGGCCAACAAAAGAACTCCGCATTATCTAATTTTTGGCTTCTTTCTATGTGGATGTGACCTCCAGTGCAATACCTTGACTATATTATAATGATAGTGTTCTTTCTGTTGGAAATGGACAACATCTTCTCTCTATTATTCATATTTTTTTCTTAGAATAACGACATTCTCATCTATTGTTTTCTCTCTATATATTTTTTCCGGAATCCTTATTTATGCAGAGATAGAAAAGATAAGACTCATACTTTTCTTCTCTTCATCTTTCTTTTTCCTAAATTGATCACTTGTTCCGGTTAGTCTCCAACCAATTGATGTGTAGTGTGCACGCATCGATTCATAGCTGTGTAAACCCTTGGGGACGATTAGGCTGTTGGACTAGCGCACTTTTGTCGGCCTAAATCGTTTTCAAGGCAGTGGTTTCACCCAAGACGCAACTACTCTCCAACAATGTTCTTTCTTCATCTTGGCATTTCTGCAAACATGTGGAGTGCTTCTTCACTTCACTCAAATGCAACATTATGGAAAAAATGGACAATAAGCAAAGTTCGTGTATTAATATAGATTTTTGAAGTAAGACTTGTCTTTATTGGAACAAGAATATTAAATTGTTCCAAATGTTACAAGTAGACTTGTCTCTATCTGAACAAAAATATTAAATTGTTCCAAATGTTCCAAGTAAAACTTGTCTCTATTGGAACAAGAATATTAAATTGTTCCAAATGTTACAAGTAGACTTGTCTCTATCGGAACAAAAATATAAAATTGTTTCAAATGTTTCAAGTAAAACTTGTCTCTATCGGAACAAAAATATTAAATTGTTCCAAATGTTACAAGTAGACTTGTTTCTATCGGAACTAAAATATTAAATTGTTCCAAATGTGGACTCGAAAGGTACACACTTTCAGCCACGAAAAGGCAGTTCTGCATCGAAGCTTCTTCTTGGAACTCGAGCCCAAGTATCCCCATGGAATGATTTCAAGATGGAGTTCATAAGATTAGCTTACAACTTTCATTATGTTAGCCTATTGCTTCTCTTGTTGGGTCTGAGGAGAAAATGTACAAGGCCAACATAGAGATTGAAACAATATCAAAGCTCCCATAACTATATCTCTATGTAATGTAACAATAATTTCTATTTGTGCTGAATAATTTTGAAGCTTCACTATTCAATTGATTAATGAAATCATTTATTTGCATTCAGCTTTAATGCTCAGACATTTCTGCATCGACATGATAGAATCGGAACATAGAAAATCCAAAAATTACCAGACAACAAAAAAGAATCAATTCAAGACATATACAGAACCAGGTAAAGCAACATCATGACTTTAACTGTCAAAAAACTAGCATATCAGCCAACAGTTTAGGCAGTAAACCTGATGAAGATTTAAATGAAGTAATTCAAGAATTTACAGAGCAAGCTATAAGTGAGATCACTTTCAAAATGAGACCATTGTAGTTTAATATGACTAGTTGTCTAAGCGTTTAAACAACAAAATCAATGTGAGGCAGTGTCGACTCAAAGCTTATTCCAAAATCTCACACCGACTGGACCGTCTCAAACTCCTTTGTGCGCCACCATTTTCACATCATTACTACCTTCAAAATAGCTCAATTTCCCTGCACCAACATAGACAAATTGGAATAAATCGGCAGAAAGATCCACATGAATTTCACTATTCCGATTCTTCCTCATTATAAAATCAATAGCTAGAAAGATTCACATAATAATCGCTAGTTTCTAATTATTACAAGATTTAACACAATAGCAAAGCAAACCAATATTCTTGTAGAATTCAGCCAAAAATTCAGATAGAAATACACCAATAATGGTTTTTCAATTGTTCCAACTGTTCCAAGTATTTCAATTATTTCAAGTGTTTTCAATTGCTGAATGAACTAAACGTTAAAGTCATGTTAGTCATGCACTTGTAGAGTGATTAATCGTAAATCAATATGTAAGAATGGACTAAATTTTAGATGAGCATAAACAGTAGATTCCTAATTTTCCAGACTTTATAAAACTGAAACAGCAGTAACAACAACCTGAGTTGCCGTTTGATGAGAGGCTCCTCTTTCAACCTCTTTCCAACATTCAACATAAGCTATGAAAGGGAAAAGAATCTCTAATCTTTTGGGTAAGAATTTAATTTTGTTTTGATGATGGATAATATAATTTATTGATACTGTGGGAAGACTTGACTCTATTGAAATGAAAACACTCTAATCGTTCCAAAAATTTCAACTATGTAAAGTACGATGCCTTGACACTATCAGAACGAAATTACTAAATTGTTCCAAAAGTTCCAATTGTGCCAGTATTTATTCCAATTGTTCCAAGTATTCCAACTATTCTAGATGAAATACTTGGAACATTTGGAACTGGAATACTTGGAACAATTAGCATAATTTAATGATTTTTTCAATTGTTCCAACTGTTCCAAGTAATCCAACTTAAGTATTCCAACTGTTCTAGTAGAAATACTTGGAACATTTAGAACAGTGGTTGTCGTTGTTTTGATGATGTCGAGCAAGCTTTCGTGTTTTATTGTGAGTATGCAAGACATAAGGGATTTATTGTAGGAGGGTGACCAATGTTTTGTTGGTCGCTCAAAAAATCCGTTGGAAAGAGTTTCTATGTAGTCTCAATTAAAGCTTTTCAATTTCTTATTTTTTTAATGTAGGATGGTGCGTCATCAAGTTTAAGGTTTTTCTTTTCTTCTTTATTCTTTGGGAATGTTATTTTTGTGATTGCATAGTTTAAAACTTTGTGATTGCATAGTTCTATATTTTTAAGTGTAATATATTGCATCGAAATATGTTGCATTGGAATATGTTGCATCGGAAAGTCAATATATATATTATTTCTGATAGTAGTATCCTTCAAAATTTCTTAACCAGGTGGAAAAGAAAAATCAACATTTACACACGCTACTTCAACAACTATATGGTCTAATAAGCATGTTGTTTACCGAAAGAAAAAGATTGTTTGCACAATTGGTCCCTCCACTAACGCCAAGGAAATATGGAAGTTCGCAGAGGCTGAAATGAACGTTGCACGTCTTAATAAACAAACAAATATTTTATTTTATTTTTTGTGTTGATGACATGCAAGAATTAAACGACTTAGTATTTTTTTTTATGGTCATGCAGTAGAAAACAATTTAGTTATGTTTATATCATCTTAATTTTGTAGGGGCATCTTCATTTATTCCGATGATCAATGTGCTGCCTTTTCTGTTAGGTTTGACTCTATCTAAACAAAAATACAGTCCTCTCGTAAATTATTCTAATAGTTCTAAGTATATAGAGTGCGTTCACTTGACTCTATTAGAATGAAAATAATAAATCGTTCCAAAAGTTCCAACATACTTGGAATAATTTCGTGTTTTTCATTCCAATAAAGTCAAGTGCACTCAACATACTTGGAACTATTGGAATAATATAATTAGAACAATTCGTTCCAATAGAGTGAAGTCAACGCACTCCACATACTTGAGATATTTTACATGAAAACTTGGCTCTATTGGAACGGAAATACTAAATCGTTCCTAATGTTCCAAGTATATTGTAACATATGAAAACAAAATTTGTACCAAGAGATTCAAAATTCAAAGCCAACAAAAAAGCTAATAGAGAAACTTTACTTCAACAAACGCTTGAAACCAACAAAAAATGCATATCCATACAAAAATAAAATTCTTGTCTCATTCATGTGCTTAAAACAATAAAAATCTACATCCGTCATTTGAAACTATAACTAATTGACAAACAAAATAACAAAAAAACTCTCAAGTCATCCTCTAAGCTGCCACCTTTGCGAGTACCCTTTCCTTAGACTTATACCTTGTAACATTCCATGCCAGCTGTGACATCAGCTAAAATGGTAGGGCCAACAAACTTGCCTTGTACAACCAATCTCTTCTCCAAAATTTACTGAACACAAGGACAATTTTCTTCCTTGCTTTAACCTCATGAATACAATCGCCCTTATTTCCTTTCACAAGAGGAGTAACAAAATTATGCTACACTCTGTACCCTACTACTAATACTACAGGTTTGCAACATATCTTCATCAAATTTACAGAAGAAAAAGAAGAGATTTTCTGACATCCCTTTTTCAAGGATACCAACACAGCCACACATATTTCACAAGTGTTAAATATAGAGAGAAACACGCTTTATTCATCACTCCACACATTAAACAACGAAGAAAAAAAGTTAGGCAGAGGAAGAATAGTAAAAGAAAGAAGAAAACCAGTAGAAGGAAAAAATAGACAAAAACTCACATAGAATATCATCATCAACAATATAAGAAACTATTAGAACAAGAGCTAGTTAACATTCACAACATATTAGATCCTTTGATGATGCAAAAAGAGATCTCAATCATTGTGAACAAAGTAGGAAGCCACATTTAAAAAAAAAAAAAAGATGAGCAACAAATATTTTCTAAATTAACATGCCCATATTCAACAAGTTCCAAACTGTGTGATTAACATGTGCATACGAGCTATTAACATTAACACAATTATCAAACCAGTAGGAAAATAAAATCTCCAAATACGAGCTATTAACATACGTTGATGGCAACAATGCTGGGCAAGTTCCCTTTAAATAATACATCTGGAACTTATTTCATAAAATCGTCCCAAATGTTTCACCCACAAGAAGGAACGACGGGAACAATTTTATAAAATAGAGCCAGTACTTCCAAAGTTGAGAACCTTACGGAATAGTCTCACCACAAATTTACCCCAAAAACAATAAAATTCACTCGGATAAACTCACCATAAATTTACCCCCAAAATCAAATCGGAAACAAGATAAAGGAAAAACAAGCAGAAGTCTACATCTTATAATTTTATAATAGAAACCAAAGAAGAGCAAACAAACGAATCAAATCTGCAACTTAGAATCTGAAAATAACTGCCATAACATCAGATTTAGATAAACAACTCAAATGACAGAAGCAAAGACAAGGTTTTTTCTTGTGGACTATTTGCACAAGTAAAACAACAAGTTCTTAGAATGTATATATAATTATGAAGATAAAAGGCAAATCGAACTAATGAAGTGAAGCTTACGCTTCCTAATCTAGCTTTTCCCTTGACGATGCAGTAAGAGGTCTCCATCTTTCTGCACAAAGCAAGGGGCCACACAACCAATTCAATGAGATCAATATCATGGGCTATGACAACCAGCTAATGCCAAGTAAACGTACCAAAACCGCAGTAAATATTAATGAATGTAACATGTAATCTCACAGAAAACCAAAATCGTGCAGACTAACTAACCAATATAGCATATAATTGAAGAAATCCAACAAATCAAGCATAAATCCATATAAGACTTTCCCCATTATTCCCTCTTCCCAAAGCTCAATCTCATCTCGAAATTTCACAGAGCACTTTCATCAAACAGATAGAGTACATGGAGGTTTAATAATTAAGTAATGATATTAAGAAGCTGAAGTTGATAGAAGAATCAAAGATTTGACTTAATACTGAAACTCTTGTCGAGTCCATCACGACTCTTCACCCTTATTTCATAATTCATAATTATCGAGCCAAATTTTTGAATATATAAGATTTAACTTTCCTTCTTGTTACAGGCATCTTCCATTAACAAGAAAATTGAGGAAACAATTTCAATATCAAATTGAGCACAAAAAAAAAAAAAAAAAATCACAAAAACACTCTCAAATTTCTAGATCTGGAGAAGTTGCCAATACCTCCAGCTGCATGTTGGGGTTTGAAAGATTTTCCTTCCTCCCTGAAAGTCGACGCCGTCGCCATTGTTAGTCGACGGTGGCCGCGAGCACCGTGGAGAACCCTTTAGTGAGTTTTACGACAACGGTGGAAGAGATTCACACCTTACTAGTTTTTAAACTATCTCCGGTCGAAGCTCGGTACTCGTCGGCGGCTGGAGGCAGCCAAAATATGGTGCTCAGTAGCTGGAATCGTTGCCGAATTGAGAGAGAATTTTGGGGTAGAAGAGAAAGAAGGGTTTCGAAGAATAGAAACTGAATTAGAACGGGAACAGAAATTGGAATGGCGCTTTACATCTCAAATTTGGGCTCGACAATTTGAAGGGCATTGTTGTCCAAAAAATCAAAAAATGGGTATGATTTATACTTTTTATGTTTGTGGGTATAATTCTTGTTGACAATGTTAGAATGGGTATTTCAAATAATGTCCCTATATTTTGTACATTCTTAAGTTTGTAATATATTTTGTATTCCTTATATCTAAATAGGTAGTTTAATTCTTGTCTCTAATAAATAAATAAAAAAAAGTATTTATCTTTTATTTGCCATAACACAACTTTAATATCACGATGATGATAATAGACTTATAAGAATATGATTCTTGATTTATTTCAAAAAACGAAGTTAAGCCGATATTCGGAATATAATGCAATTTTAATGATATAGGGCTATAAAAGCAAGGATTTGAAATAAATTGATCTTTGTATAGTTTATATAATTATGGAGCTATAATAAGAAGAAGAAATGAGGACCTTGGAATAAATTTGCACCGTATAACATTGGAAAAATATATATGGGCTAAAGGCAGCCCAACATCGGCCCAAATTTGAAAAGCAAACCCGATCCATTCCTAACTCGCTACAAGCCCACCTCACCAATCTCATTAATTGACTTATTTAATACTCCCTTTGTCTCAAGATTCATGACCCCTTTCTTTTTGGCACTGTCGACAAGCATTTTCACGCTTCTCGGTGATGAGTTTTAAAATGAATTTTTGATGTATTTTTCTTTTTACGGGATACTACGACACTTGTAGTATCCCGTAAAAAGAAAAATATATCAAAAATTCATTTTAAAACTTATCACCGAGAAGCGTTAAAATGCTTGCCGACAGTGCCAAAAAGAAAGGGGTCATGAATCTTGAGACAGAGGGAGTATCTTTCATCACACGACATGGTATTTTTCAAAACTAAGATACTGTATTCCTTCGAAAAAAAAGTATGATACTGAATTAAAATCAACTTGGTAGAGATTCTGAATGAAGTATTTTTGATGCAGTTTTTGGAAATTGTTATCGACATGGTATTTGTGTGTTGCTTTTTTTTAACTGTGAGGGGATTGAAGTGATAAAGAGTCAGGCTGGTCCGGCCTGCCCCAAACATGAACTTTTTTAGAAAGGAAAAAGGATCAAATGTGATTAGGTCGATCCAAATTTTTGTAGAGTTGAAATTAATTAAGCCATATTCCGATCCAAAAATAATGTTATAGTGTAATATCTTATGGGATAAGGTACAAATACCTCCTAACGTTTTTATGAAAAAACAAATTGTCCCCTGAACTTTGTTTTGGTACAAATAGGACCATTATCTTCATTTTTAGGTACAAATACCCCCTTAACATTTTTACGAAAAAAAATAAATTGCCCCCGAACTTTATTTTGATACAAAAATGACCCTCATCTTCATTTTTAGTCATACTCTCTCCTTTCCATAACAATTTATCCTATAAATCTTGAAAATCCTAATTTTCAAAAATTAAAATCCCTAATATGCTCTCTCTTCTGAATCGACGACACCATCGGTGACTTTGTTATCTCAATGTCGGCGGCGCCTTCTTGTTGTACCTCAAACTCGTCACATTGACCATTTCTTGCACAAGCTTGGTTGTTGGAGGCGAAGAGAGACGTTGGGTCCTCATGCCAACACCGTTGTGCTTGCTTGCACAAAAAAAAAAAAAAAAAATTGGAGAAGACGGCCGTGAGTGTTCCGTTAGTTGGTTTGATGAATTGTTCCTAAAAAATGAAGATGATGGCACTTTTTGTACCAAATCAAAGTTCAGGGGGCAATTTGTTTTTTCGTAAAAACGTTAGGGGGTATTTGTACCTAAAAATGAAGATGAGAGTCATATTCGTACCAAAACAAAGTTCAAGGGGCAATTTGTTTTTTCATAAAAACGTTAAGGAGGTATTTGTACCTTATCCCATGTCTTATAGCCGACCCTGCCCGAAATCGTATTTGTCTGAACTGTTTTTGGCAGCTCTACGAGTGGTAAGTTGACAAAAATAGCTCAGCCCGATTTGACACACCAAGTTGGGCTCCAAGATTTTCAGCCAAAACTAAATTTTTTGCTAAGTCGGTCTTTTGTATTATAATACTCCAATTCAACTAAAAAAATGATTTCAATTCCTTGTGAATACCAATTATAAGAGTGAAATTACTTGGTTCATTCATTTCCTATCTCAATTTCATTACTAAAATCATTCAATTCCTACTATTTTCATTCATGCATTAAAATTGAGGCTTATCATATCATACTACTAGTTCTCATAACATTAATTGTCATATTTAGATAAAATTGATATATATCATGATAGAGTTTGGTTCATATAGAAATAAATCTTTTGTGTGAGAAATAAGAATGAATCTGGACCATTAATCTTAATTAGATCTATGGTTGTCATTGATTTAAACATGGTTACAAGGCACCATAAGCATGATTATGTTAAAGCATCATTTTGTACAGTCATAAGCACAATTATGTCATAAGCATAATACTTAAATATGATTTTATATAGCTTTAAGCAGTGTTCTTATTTTTTCACGTTATAATTTATTTGCACACAAACTCTTCTCTATTATGATAAAGGCAAATAAGTCATGAGTGGATATATATTAGTAGTAACTAGTAAGTACTAGTAACTTTTAAGAAAAAAACAAAATAAAAATCGTGATCCATTACAACCCACATTTGACCCAATTTGGAACTCTACGAAAATGGGACCCGGCCCAAATCATCATATGTAAAAACAGAAGGGTTGAGTTTACTACAATAGTGGTCACCGAAATTGGAATCAATGAAAAGACATAAACGGATAGTAGGAGGGCTTAATTGAAAGGTTCAAAATTTTAAATACCCTTTTTATAAATCAACGAGTGAAATCTACCCCCTTTTTATAGATAATGTAAAAACTAACCCTTTTTTTTAAATAATGAAGTGGGCCCCATCTTTTTACTGTTACCGAGCCTTGAAAATGAGTTGAGGGAATCACTTTTCTTATTTAATGTGTTTGACTCTGTCAGAATATTGTTTGGTTGGGAATTAAAACATAAAAAAAAATAAAAAAAACCCTAAGTCTAACCCCCACCCCACCGCCGAGCATACATATTCGCCACCATCTCCACACTAATTCTCCTTCCGGCAATTCTCCACTCCACCGTCGACCGAGTCCCACCGGCGACCAAGCCCCATCACACTCTATCCTCTCTAGCCAACTTCTTCCAATTTTGTTCGGTGGCCCCGCTATTCTCGAACACCACCATCGCATTGCCATTATTATCGCCTATAAATTATTGTTGCCTATTATTTTATTAATTCGTTATTAATTTCTATATATTAATCAACATTTTTATATTTGTCAAAATATTAATAATTTCATTTTTGGTTTAAAAATAAAAGGGTGTTCCGGTTTTTTTACCCTTTTAAAATACATAATGTAAAAAATACCCTTTTAAAACCCATAATGTAAAAATTGCCCTTTCCGAATTAAGTAATGTGTGGGCCCCACACTGAATTCACACACACCCACGCTCCTCCCTTGGAACTCGGCTTTTGCAGAGGTCACGGAGCAATGTTTTATTTTTTTGTTTTATACGTTTTATTTATTTATTTATTTATTATTCTTCTACCTCTACCCTTATTTAACCCTCCCACCAGACTCATTCTAAACCCTCAAATACTTCTAAACCCTACATCATACAACCACACCACCGAACTCCCTCTTTGTACTACACCACTATTATTTTCTCCCACTCCGGCAACCACCCTCCCCATCGACCGACGGATAAACTTCATTGCACCGGAGTGATGTCGACACAATACGTAATCGACCATGATCACAAGGACCACTTTGTCTTGCCGGAAAACGAATCGGGGATCTCCGTCGAAGTAATACCACAGCGAATATTGGTATTTTTTCAAGCCGAAACTATAGTATTAATTTTTTGTTATGAATTTAAATTGTATTATTTGTTATGTATTTGTTTTGTATTTTTTGGATGTTAAAATATATTATTTGTTATGAATTTAAATTGTATTGTTTGGTATGATTTAAATTTTATTAAATGTGAATATCAATTTATTTGTTACCAATTATTTGTTATGATTTGTTACTAATTGTATTAAATTGTATTTTTGGGATATCTAAATGTATTATTTTTTATGAATTTAATTCAAAATAATTATAAATATGCAATTTTTGTATTGTTAAAATTTATATTTAGGTTAAAAAAACAAAAAGAAAAATTTGGGTATAGCCGGCTGGTCAATCGGACGCCGGAAAAGTGCCGACCGGTCGTATATTCCGGTCGCCGGAAAAATCACTTTTCCGGCAACGGGATGGACCGGCCGGCTATGCCCGAATTTTTCTCTTATTTTTTTTAGTATGGATAAATTTTCATATGTAATTTATGTGTTACGTAATTCGTTTAGAGAATTTTGTTTAAATTAATTGATTATTATTTAGATTAAATTAATTCTTTTAATTCATTTAATTCGAAATAATTATAAATATGTAATGTTTGTAATGTTAAAATTTATATTTAGGTTAAGAAAAAATAAATAAAATTTTGGGTATAGCCGGCCGGTCAATCTGACGCCGGAAAATGGCCGTCCGGTCGTATATTCGGGTCGCCGGAAAAATCCCTTTTCCGGTGACGGTATGGACCGGCCGGCTATGGCCAAATTTTTCTCTTATTTTTCTTAGTATGGATAAATTTTCATATGTAATTTATGTGTCACGTAATTCGTTTATAGAATTTTGTTTAAATTAATTGATTATTATTTAGTAAAAATTAATTCTTTTAATTCATTTAATTCAAAATAATTATAAATATGTAATGTTTGTAATGTTAAAATTTATATTTAGGTTAAGAAAAAAAAAATTGTGTATAGCCGGCTGGTCAATCGGACGCCGGAAAATGGCCGTCCGGTCGTATTTTCCGGTCGCTAGAAAAATCACATTTCCGGCGACGGGATGGACCGGCCGGCTATGCCCAAATTTTTCTCTTATTTTTCTTAGTATGGATAAATTTTCATATGTAATTTATGTGTTACGTAATTCGTTTATAGAATTTTGTTTAAATTAATTGATTATTATTTAGTTTAAATTAATTCTTTTAATTCATTTAATTCGAAATAATTATAAATATGTAATGTTTGTAATGTTAAAATTTATATTTAGGTAAAAAATAAAAATAAAAATTTTGGGTATAGCCGTCCGGTCAATCTGACGCCGGAAAATGGTCGTCCGGTCGTATATTCCGGTCGCTGGAAAAATCACATTTCCGGCGATGGGATGGACGGCCGGCTATGCCCAAATTTTTCTCTTATTTTTCTTAGTATGGATAAATTTTCATATGTAATTTATGTGTTACGTAATTCGTTTATAGAATTTTGTTTAAATTAATTGATTATTATTTAGTTTAAATTAATTCTCTTAATTCATTTAATTCGAAATAATTATAAATATGTAATGTGTGTAATGTTAAAATTTATATATATGTAATGTGTGTAATGTTTAAATTAATTAATTATGTCAATAATCAGTTGGTTAATTTAAATTTATCTTGTTTAACAGGATTCTCCGGCGCCGTGGTACCGTCGAAGCAATTTGATCAACCGGAGATTTGATATTGGCAACTATTATAGGGTTAAAATCTTAGAAGATATAAATTTCACACTCACCGAGGCATATACCCGTGGTGAATTACTCGATCAGTTTCAGAATGGACCTTTCGGACATTTCCTCAATTGGGCGCCAGGTCAGAATAGTAAACCCTTGCTACACTCTGTGTTATCACGAGTTGTCGTTACGGAGGTAGGAATTTGGTTCCACATTAGGGGCCAGTACGTAGAGTACACCGTTCAGGACCATGCTCTGATCACGGGGCTGAGATTTGGCCCTACTGATTTTGATCCCAGGATTCAGAGGGAACCAGGGAATCGCGGTTTTTCCAAGACGTCTGTGGCGGCCACGGTCAGAAGGCGGCCTTGTTGCACTCCCATTTGTTGACACTGAAGCCTGACAATGATCCAGACGGGCAAATTTGTGTGAAGCTGGCGAACTTGTTGATGGCCAATTGTTTTATCCTCGGTCATGATGTCCAGTCTCCACCCCACCAGTGGTTGTGGGAGTTGATCGACGACACTGATGAGTTCAATTCTTTTCCATGGGGTGCATACTCCTACAAGACCTTGCAGTACTACTTGAGGACGTTTCAGGCGAGGTCTAGGAAATATCACATTTATGGGCCCGCATGGGCACTGATGATATGGGCTTACGAGGTGATGCCAGAGTTCGGTGAGCAATTTGCGGAGAGGGCATCCACGACGGACATGCCGAGGTGTCTCAGATGGAGATTCCGCAATACTTTCTGCGACGTGTCCGGAGCAGAACTGTACGCGCCGTTCGATGATGCTGATGGAGGTATTACTAGGATCGAGCCGGAAGATCAGGAGATTGAAGAAAATTACTACCAATCGGTACATGAACCGGGGGCCTTACTGGTGAAATTTCACGTGCCGAAGACTTCGTACATTGTCGACGAATGTCCCCATGTACATCGAGCTGATCCCGGGTCTCAGCATGCTGTTGGAGATTCCTACGAGGGACCTCAACGTAGACGGAGTTCTCGGTCAACGAAATTCACCGGGAATCTAACTGAGGAAGGTACATCTTCATCCCGGCACCAACGTCGTTCTCAAAGCAGGAGTGGTAGGCATGAGCATTCTCTTCCCGGAATGTCTAGGGAGGACTTGGTCAGTATTGTAGAGGACGTCACTTGTCACGAAAACGAGCGCATTATGCAGACAATGAGATAAGAGTACGAGGCAAGGGAACAAAACCTCATGACGAAGGTAAAGAAGTGGCTCGGTAAGGGAATCACGAAGGGCATTGACATCGTGAGCTGCGGGACTTCCTCTATGTCCATTCCAGTTCACTCGCCCCGACGTTCGAGCCCCCCCTCAACGTGTTCTCAGCACAGGCATCGGGTTTCGACGAGCCCTGAAGCGAACGAGCCCCTCGAGCCTGTAGGTGCTCGAGCAGACACCTCTCTCCCTCTCTACACGGGTGCCTTCACTGACCCCTACGTTGGCCAGGACCCGAGCACTGTACACTCTTCGACATTCACTTCCATTTTAGAGCAGGTATAATATATCAGATTGTTGTCTTTCTTTCACATTTAGTTTCATTGAATTTCATGTTTTGTGCATGCTTATTCGAATATTCATTTATCGTACATGACACTCAATGGTTGCCGATGACTACTAGCGGGCCCTTTTCGACCTTCATTCCGTTGTTCGGTCAGGGATATGTACCGATTCCCAAAGATACACATGAACAGCCGAGGAACTCTATGCCCGAGTTCTCGTCGAGCACGCCTATTTTCACGACTCCAATCCCGACGTCCTCGAGCGCCACTCACCCAAACATTACGATTCGTGAACAGCCGAGACGTGCTTCGTCAGTCGAGCTTGGCCAGGTATTTTTCAAAATTGATGTCAGTATCTGATTTTTACAATCTATATCTATTGCTAAATTATACTCTTACATCGTATACTTTGGATTACCGTATTGGTATATTAAAATTTCCTCACATCTCATGTAGTCTACTAGATCGAGGACTAGTGGATCAGAGAGGAAGAAAGCCCCTCCTAAAAAGTCAAAGCAACGGAGTGGTGCTTCCGGCGCTTCAGGGAGTAGAAGTACATATTTGCCGCCCACAATGCCGGCTTGGCCCCATATGGACGTGGTGAAGGATTGGAAGGCATTTCTTACTGACAAGACGGAACAAAAAATGGCCAGCATCTTAGATGCATCAGAAGATTTGAGCAAGGCGGATTTCGCTCGTATTATTGACAGGAAAGGGCAGTGGGATATCTTGGTACGCAAAATAAGGCCTTCATTGAACCATTTAATATCATTTTAATTTAATAGTCGCACGAGGGTTCTAACACATGTGTGTTCACTGCGCAGACTTTCGACCTTGCCCTAATGTCCTTACGCCAGAAAATAAAAAATGGGCCCGATGTTTATCCTTATTGGCGGGATGGAGGACTGGTCATATGCCCTACATTCGTCATCGTAATATTTTTAATTTTATATTTCGTTTGATATATTTAACTGTCTCTCTACCTTCACTGATTATTTATACTAATATGTATACATTGTTCATGAGTGTAGTTCGAAGTTAAAACGGACCGGCAAGCCTTGCTTGAAGAGGCACAAGAGGTCTTTGGTACTTCGGTTGAAGAAATGAATAACCCCCATTACAGTATGAACGTTATGAAATACATGCGAACCCACTGGAAACCCAACCCTGACTTGATTGGATTAGTATTGGGGACGTATAGAGGAGTTGATTCTTCTAATTGGTGGTCTGCAAAATCGGTAAGACTTAGAAGTAAATGATACTACCTCCATCCCACCTAATTGTCTCATTTGTTTTTTGACATTTCGGCACGCTTTTCCACCGAAACCTAGTATGAGTTTTAAAATATAATTTTGAAGTATCGTTTCTTTTACGGGATACCATGAGTGTCATAGTATCCCGTAAAAGAAACGATACTTCAAAATTATATTTTAAAACTCGTACTAGGTTTCGGTGGAAAAACGTGCCGAAATGTCAAAAAGCAAATGGGACAATTAGGTGGGATGGAGGTAGTATTTTATTTTGAGTTCATTTATTTATCCTGTGGTTATTAAATACTTAAAATATGTCAACTTATATTAATTATGGTCTTTCCATCACTATGTAGATTGTCATTCCATGGGTTATTGAACGTGACAACCGATATGTTGTTTGTTTAGTCCTCCCGGAGAAGAAAAAAGTCCTTGTTATGGATCCGTTGTATTGGGATCTCACCGGAGAAGAGCAGGGATATGTTCAGCAGGAATTGGAGCCATTGAGATTCCTTTTGTCACTTTGATTAACTGGTGGGCTTTATTGGGCCTCGAATGTTCATGGTTGGCGGGATAAGGCACACTCATTTGAGATGGAATATGCTCCGAGCGATCAAGTCATTACAAGTCGTCGGGAAAACAGCGATGGTCCAATCGCCATAATGAATATCGAGCGCTGGATTAGTGGATGCCCCGATGTAACTAATATGGATGATATGTTAGACCTGTATAGAAAGATTGTTGCGTGCAGGATTTTCAGTCACCGCATGTAGTTGTAATCTGAATTATTTGGTAATTAATAAAAATTACAAATAAATATAAAATCAATAAATTAAACACGTATACGACCGGACGGCCATTTTCCGGCGTCCGATTGACCGGCCGGGTATACCCAAATTTTTATTTTTATTTTCTTAACCTAAATATAAATTTTAACATTACAAACATTACATATTTATAATTATTTTGAATTAAATCAATTAAGAAAATTAATTTAAACTATATAATAATCAATTAATTTAAACAAAATTCTATAAACGAATTACGTAACACATAAATTACATATGAAAATTTATCCATACTAAGAAAAATAAGAGAAAAATTTGGGCATAGCCGGCCGGTCCATCCCGTCGCCGGAAATGTGATTTTTCTAGCGACCGGAAAATACGACCGGACGGCCATTTTCCGGCGTCCGATTGACCAGCCGGCTATACACAATTTTATTTTTCTTAACCTAAATATAAATTTTAACATTACAAACATTACATATTTATAATTATTTTGAATTAAATGAATTAAAAGAATTAATTTTTACTAAATAATAATCAATTAATTTAAACAAAATTCTATAAACGAATTACGTGACACATAAATTACATATGAAAATTTATCCATACTAAGAAAAATAAGAGAAAAATTTGGGCATAGCCGGCCGGTCCATCCCGTCGCCGGAAAAGTGATTTTTCCGGCGACCGGAATATACGACCGGACAGCCATTTTCCGGCGTCCGATTGACCGGCTGACTATACCCAAATTTTCTTTTTCTTTTCTTAACCTAAATATAAATTTTAACATTACAAACATTACATATTTAAAATTATTTCGAATTAAATGAATTAAAAGAATTACTTGAAACTAAATAATAATCAATTAATTTAAACAAAATTCTATAAACGAATTACGTAACACATAAATTACATATGAAAATTTATCCATACTAAGAAAAATAAGAGAAAAATTCGGGCATAGCCGGCCGGTCCATCCCGTCGCTGGAAAAGTGATTTTTCCGGCGACCGGAATATACGACCGGTCGGCCCTTTCCCGGCCTCCGATTGACCGGCCGGCTATACCCAAATTTTTCTTTTTCTTTTTTATTAACCTAATATAATTTTTAACATTAAAAAAATTACATATTTATAATTATTTTGAATTAAATCAGTTAAGAGAATTAATTTAAACTAAATAATAATCATAACAAATTAATTTCCAAAATAAATACATAAACTACTTACTAAGCATAAAATTCGATATTAAGTGATTACCTATATTATTTGATAATCCGGAAACACAATGAAGCAATATAGCTCGATATCCTCCACAGTTAATCGCTTGTCTTCCTCTTCCTCAGCTCAAAACTTCTTCTCAGAACAATTTTTATGCGGAGTTGGTTTTTTTTTTTGGAATTCGATTGAAATTTCAGTGTTGTATATATTGAGTTTCGTGAGGTGTGGTTGACATAGGATACCAAAAATTATTATTGTTTCGTCTGTGATATAACAGACGAAAATTGAATTATTTGCACCAAAAAAGCAGTCAAAATTATATACTGAAGCTTCACGCATGCATGCATACAGGGAAAATTTATTAGTAATAATGTTGATAATAAAAATTATAAATAAGAAAAAATTAAGAGAGGCCGGTCACTTCTTGACTTCATCATTGAAAAATAATTGAGGTAGTATTTAAACATAAAAAGTGAGACCCATTACACATTAAAATAATTGAAAGGATAGTTTTTACATTTCTTTCTTTAAAAGGGTAATTTTTACATATCCCTTTTTTAAAAGGGGTAATTAAGCATATATTGAGAAAATAAAATACCTTTTATTGTTCGAAAATTATTATTGAACTATAATGTTAGTAAATATTATTATTATTGGATAAAACCAATCCAAACATAAAAATAACAATAATCTACAACTATAAAATGACAAGTTAACAAGCGCGAATATTATTACAGTCGTAACTCTAAACCCTAATCAGCTATATTTGGGCAGTTTTCTGGTTTGTGATCTGTAAGACCGCAATGACGACATCTACGACCACAAAGACGAGCGCGACGACGACCAGTTTGTAGAAGCTGCAACTCTCCGGATCTGCTCGAGCTCGGCCTGCAAATTGTCGGTGCCCTCGGTGTCAAGGCCGAATGATACTCTGTACGGCTGGTCCTGATTGAACGTAGGGACATATGAAGAAGATGCCCTTGCATGTGAAGATGATGCTCCGTCGCTCAAAGACACGTACACTGTTGGGAATGACTTTGTTTGACACAGCCAAATTAGTTGCTCATCGGTTCTGAGATGTGATTTAACAGTCCGTCTGTTATCCGATGTCGTCAGATAGAAAACATCATAATCACTACCCGAGGGGTTGCAGTAAAGAGATATATGATATCTCAAGTTGTATATCGAGATTGCATCTTTGGATAAGAGATATCTAAATATGTGCCGCCATTAAAGGTACAATCAATCCAATAGCCTCCATAAATCACTTTCACGTACACGAAATCCATCTGTAATCAAATAAATTTTAAAAATATGCATATGTTAGATAATAATAAAATTTTAAAATTGTAACATATCATTAACTTAAGATTTCATAAAATAGAGAGACTAATTAAAGTATGTCAATTTAAAATATTGAATTTACAAGTACTAAAATCGAAATTAATCATTTGTATACATATACTATGGAAATGAAACATGTAATTATAAATAAAATAATTCAATAAGTAATACTATAGTATTCACTGCCCGTGGAAGTTGCCGGAGCTCTCCCACCGCCGGCAACACAGGTTGCCGGCGGTGGGAGAGCTCCGGCAACTTCCACGGGCGGTGGATAACTTATTACTCACTTAATTATTTTTTTAAACTCAATTCATGTACTATTTTAAATTGAACAATAATATTTCATCAATTAAGAGATTAATCAAAGAAATTAAATTTAAACTATTAATTTAGCAAGTACTAAATCCTAAATTAATCATTTAAATACATATACTATGACAATTAAACATGTAATTATAGATAAAATAATTCAATAAGTAAGAATATAGTATCCACCGCCCGTGGAAGTTGCCGGAGCTCTCCCACCGCCGGCGACCTTGTGTCGCCGGCGGTGGGAGAGCTCCGGCAACTTCCACATGCGGTGGATAACTTATTACTCACTTAATCATTTTTTTAAACTCAATTCATGTACTATTTTAAACTGAACAACAATATTTCATCAATTAAGAGATTAATCAAAGAAATTAAATTTAAACTATTAATTTATTAAGTACTAAATCCTAAATTAATCATTTAAATACATATACTATGACAATTAGTCATTTAAATGCATATTAAAGTAAAAGCAAGAAAAAAATTCATATATGTTACCTACAAATAACATAAGTGGGCCCCAATTTTATATTATTTTAAGAAAATGAGCATTTTTAACATCATTTAAAAAAAAGCGTAGATTCAACATCTAGATTTAAAAAAAGATAATTATAATTATTAAGACTAATTGAAAATACCCAAAATATAATTACCTTCGTCTAGTCCAGAAACTTCTCCCTCGCTTATAGACTTGGTTATATTAGTATATATAATACCTACCGCCTACATAAAATTACTTAATTTTCCCAATTGCTTATTTTCCCTTCAACGTCGAAAACCCTACAAACCCTACCCCCTCTCCTCTCTCAGATCTGCAGAATTCCACACCGTCAATGGGTTCCAAGCGATCGGATTTCGGGGATGGCGCTAGCCCTGGGTTCGTTTCTCTCTTTATCCCTCTCCCTTCTCTCTTTTTGTATTGTACGAACAATTGTGTTTAATAACGGTTTCGCTAATGGTTCTCGACTTTTTTGCTGTAACAGGAAGATTTTTATCGGTGGATTGGCAAAAGACACTACTTTAGGTTGGGATTTCTCTTGATTTATTTTTTTATTCTGTTTTTTTATTTTTTTATTTTTTTTTATTTATGATTTTGCATATAATAGTATAGTATTGAAGCAACTTAAAATTATAATTTGCAGATGCTTTTGTGAAGTATTTCGGGAAATATGGAGAGATAACTGACTCTGTGATCATGAAAGACCGACACACTGGTCGGCCTAGGGGTTTCGGTTTCATAACATACGCCGATCCTTCTGTTGTGGACACTGTTATTGCTGAAACTCATGTCATCAATGGCAAACAGGTGAGGTTTTCTTGTCTATGTCGAATATTTTATGTGGTTTCTGTTTGCGCTGTGTAGTAGTTGCCTTATTTGTTGTGCATCTAGGTTGATTTTTATACTCATTCGTTATTTTCATATAATTTACATGATAAGTTATGATTGATTCATTGATGTTTTAAAATTGTATAATCATAATAATAGAAACAGCAACCGTGGTTGCCATGTGTACATGACATCTACTTTATAGTCTTGCTGATGAAATTAGAATGGCCGTCTAGTTACTAATTCTTAGTTGGTTACTCTTTGAGTTTAGTAACGGATCTGAAAAATTGTTCACATATGCTACATCCCTTGTTTGTTAGATATGTGTGTGTAATTATTTTACCTTTGTTGTGGTAAGTTGCTAACTAGTAGTAAATTGAAGTACTGAGAATAAATTCTAATATTGTAATGTGCGAATCATGCACACTTTTCTAAGACTCTTCACTTTGTTGGAGTTGATCGTTGCGCAACTTACTATTGTTTTCTGGCCAGGTTGAGATTAAGAGAACCATTCCAAAAGGATCTGGCGATTCCAAGGATTTCAAAACAAAAAAGATTTTTGTTGGTGGGATCCCCACTTCTGTCAATGAAGGTAATGATCTTTCATCATGCTTTTAATTGGTTTACGGTGGGCATATGTTTCATCCTTCTCTTGTGCCAATTCTGGCTTTTTTTAAATATATCTTCTGCTTCAAATTTTTGAACACAGATGACTTCAAGGGTTTCTTCTCAAAATTCGGAAAGGTAGTTGAGCATGAGATAATTCGAGATCACGTGACAAAGAGGTCTCGTGGATTTGGATTCATTGTGTTTGACAATGAGCAAGTAGTTGACAATATATTAACTGATGGAAATATGATTGATATGTCAGGCACCCAGGTGAGTTTTGCATGTTACTAGTTAATTCATTTATGAAACTTTGCTAATTGTTAAACAGCTGTAAGTCATAGCTCCCTTCAAGTGATACAGTCACTAGAGCCGAAACTAATTTGCCCGCCCATCATATAATTTTAGTGATTCTGCTCCCTTTATAGAATCAGGATATGGTCTTCCTGATACAAAATGTAATTTATGGTATTAGCTGGAACTGTTTGCAGGTGTAAGTTCTAGGTTAACATGCTTCTTTGTTGTAGGTTGAGATCAAGAAAGCTGAACCAAAGAAACCCTCAAACCCACCACCTGCTCCTGCATATGGTAGTGATTCTAGGGGACGTGGCTATGGTGATAGTTATGGTCCTTTCAGCAGCTCATATAGCAGTTTTGGCAGTGGCGGTTTCGGCCCTGCCTCTTATAGGTCGATGAGTTCAGGGTTTGGTGGTAGGTTTGGTGACTATGGTGGATATGGTGGTGGAAGTGATTTTGGTGGACGTTATGGAGATTATTCTAGTAGTGAGTTTGGCTATCGTGAACCTCCACTGAGCTACTCTAGCCGATTTGGTTCATATGGTGGAGGCTTTGGTGGAGGGTATAGCAGTGGGCTGGGTGCCTATGGTCGTGGTGGTGGTTATGGAAGTTATGGTGGAGCTGGGGCAAGTGGTGGATATGAGTCTGGCCCTGGTGCTAGTTATGGTGGATCTGGAGGGGGTATGTATGGAGGTAGAGCAGGTTATAGTGGCAGTAGTCGATACCATCCTTATGCAAGATAGACATCCTTAAGCATCTTGTAGGAGTTCACATGTCTCTTGGTTATTGCTTCTTGTGGCTCGGAGAGTTGACTAGATTTTCCAAGTACTAGCAAGGAGATGATCTCTAGAAGACTGGAGGAACCTTAGTATTTTGCTGTTTCTTATTTACTGAATTCTAAGTTTAAAGAACCTCGTTGAGATGCTGTTAAGCTTTCTAAGCTAGACATCTTATCCTGTAAGAAATGTACTTTTTGTTCTATTTCTAGTTAGAATGACCTTTTACTTTTAAGTTCTAGTTGCTGGAATTTTATGTTTATCTAGAATTGAGTAGTCATGCTCAAGTGATTTGTGAGATGATGCCTTCTGACTTAGCCCCTTTAGCTGTTATTTCAAATGTTTGATTATGATTAAGCTTTTATCCTTTGTTCTTGGAGTATCCAACTATAAAAGCCTCTAGTGAATGTAGCTTCTCTTGATGCTTAAATGGTAGGACTATAAAGTTTTAACCTAGTATTCTTGGGAGTGATCAACGATAATTATGAGGGACATTTAATCTTATGGGCTTAGGTTTGTATAGCACTAATTCTCAGCTGCAGGTAATTGGCTATCTGATGACTTGTGCGGTGAGTATGTACATTGCAATTGTGTATTTATTGCTCTATTCATCACTGCTGGAGACCTGGAAATCTTGCTGCCAATTCCATTTTTGCCATTGTAAATCACTATTCCTTCATATTATCTTTTGTAATGACTGCTGGAATTCTAACTTTTTAATGCTTTCAATCTTTTTGTGCCCATGCCCCCCCAGCATGTTCTGTAGTTATTATCGTTTTTCATTGCCCTCTGCGTGGTCTACAACTCGACTTTTTCGTGTTTCTTGGTGAGCTTAGGCATGTTACTAAGGTTTAAGATGTGTTTTGTGGTCATGATTTGACATATGATTATGCATAAGTTGGTCTGTTTGTGTAATTGTTATATTCACTTCCCTTTTGGCGACGTTTGAATTAATGAAGAACCTTTTCTTGTTCTAGTCGATGAAAACAGTTCTTTCTGTGAGATGTCAAAACCTTTTTCTGTGTAAAACTTTGAAGTGGTGGGACCCCATGTTAATTTATACTCCTGTTAATCCTGATGCAGTGTTTTGTTTTGGTAACAGTAGTGTATTTCTTTAACCTATTGAGTGTAATTTTTGAAACATTAATTGCTACTGGTGGAGTTAATAACGTTTGATTTGTAGCATGGTTTAACGTTTGCAACGGGTTAATATAGCTGAGTTTTTATTTCGTGTTTACAAAGTTAAATTAGCGCAGAGAACAGAGATTACATTGTTCATTTTTTAATTGTTCCTGTGACCTATTAAGTGCGTTATTTTTTGTCGATGAATTAACAACAAACATGTATGATTGCAAATGTTAAAGTAGTTTGATTTCACATGCGGATGCCTTTAAACATAACTGTTGCCAATGTATCTTATGACATCAGTTTGATTTGTTAAATTAAGTAGAATACAAAACTACTCCATTACATGCTTGTAAAAATTCAAAATTTGTTTCTTAATTTTTTTCCTTTACGTCGACAGTATCACAACAAAATAATCTAATTGTTACTACGGGAATGCGCCATAAAGGGAACTGTAAAATCTGATAAGGGAAACTGAGCTCAGCTTCCGATTTTATTAGCATCTCTCCTCTTTCATTTCGCTTTACTCGACCTTGCTGATTATTTCTGTTTAAAGCGAGGGGCAAATTCTTCTATTGAATTGTGCATTACGTGTCTATTGAAGTTTTCAACTTCTTTTTTTGTTTTTTTTTGTTTTTTTTTTAATAATCAAAATGAAGGATATAGGATCTTGATCGACATAAATTCCAATTATCGCCATTTTCTGCCGCACCATGCACAAGCCGTGGTTTCATTGAGCAAGGCATCAACATATTAATATACTTCATATACTTAATTCGTGATTATGGGCGCTTATAAGAAACTAAGTAATACTCCCTCCTTTCACTATTTATTCTACTCCGCATTAATTTTGTTTTGGTCTTTCATGAACCTGCTATTTGCTTATCACAAAATATTAAATTTGTACATAAAAGTTGGAGAACATATACGATAGACGGTGGAGTATGCATACAATATATTCTACGTTGCTAGAAGAATATACGGATACACCACTATCATTACATGTTAGGTTTTTAGATATTAATTTCATTTTGGTTGGTTCGTCAACCTACTATTTTTTATTTATTTATGATAGATACTGAAATACGTTCATTAAAGTTGAAGAATGAATATGGCGGAAGGAGGTAATATGTACACAGTACATCTATCATTAGAAAATAGATTGTGTGGACGTGACAATGATATATTTAAAATAAAATATTATAAATATATATCCTAAAATTAAAAAAATAAAATAAAAATAAAAATAAATTATATTTTGAAAAGTTAAAATTTAAATAAAAAAAAGTTAGTGATGGCCTACCACGGTAAGGGACGGAGTGTTTTAGATTTAAGTTATGTTGGGACACTTGTCGAATGGGAACTTAAACAAGCATGTAAATTTAGCAGCATGGGACGACGTCGTCATAGCTGATACCTGGTTTAGTTATTTTTGTTTAAAGGCTACTCGAACGCATCACTTTTCTGATTGAAACTCTCTCTTCTCCAAATTCCAATCCTCTCTAATTTCTTGTTGATTCTAATCGTCTTCTACCCATGCCTAAGAGTAGCCTTAACGGAGTATTTTCTCCGGCAAGAGTGGATTTGAGGGTGGATTTGGGCGACCCATTTCTCAATCGCGTCGCTGACGGTTTCCTCAAGATCGGCACTGTAAGTGAATCCCATTTTGATTTACGATATACACATATATATATATTTCATCATGATTCATTTGGTATGTGCTGGGATTTCAGGTGGCGGCTGCAAAAGCGGCTGCTGAGGAAACATATCATGTGGCTAATCGAGGTTCTGTTTTCAATTTTATCCCTTAATTTCTTGTTTTGTTTTAGTTGGATTGGATCTCTCTTTATAGGGTAATGCTGCCAGAATCTCTTACCTGTTTTAGGAAACTGCAGTTTTCAATCTTTTTTCAATTTCATACTTGATATGTTCTAGCATGGAAATAATGACTATGACAAGCTAAACCTTTCACACTCATGCATAGCTAGCCATTAATGTTTTGTCTATTGGTTCTGATTCATTCTTGATGATCATGGTTCATGGATGTATATAGAATTACAGCAATCCCTAAAATTCAAAGGAAATTATTGTCGACTCGATTACATTCCGAGTCTTGGTCATCATGGTTCATGGATGCCTTTTTCTTGTGATTATTGGAGTTGATCAGACATCCTTCATATTGTTGCACATGTTATTGTTTACCGTCTGACAGTCTGTTAATATAAATCTGACATGGTGCTGCTTGCACATTGCAGGGAAAGTCTCAAAACACAACTTCGAACACTCGGTGAGAGACTTATCCCATTATTCTCCCCATTTCTTGTGATGACAGTCCTTGAGAAACGTACTAGTGTATGACTGTCTCGAAATATGAATCTCTTTTAGATACGTGCATACCAAGAGTCATTGGGTGAATACTATGAAGCATGCCTCGATCAATGCCTTTGAAGCTTTTTCTGTTGTTTCCTGATCAGTAGAATCCTCCCGATAACTGCTTAGGTTTATAAAAAGCCAAAATAGAAAATAGTGACAACATTTAAGGTCCTTTTCGATCCTGTATGTTGAGAATATCTTATGGGTCCTTAACCTATTTCTCCATTGTGAACCTTAAGAATATGAGATGTTTTAAGTGTGCATATGCATGCATGCGTTTATCCTTGCATGTATGATTATGAACTCAGTAGTAACCTGATCTTAGTTTGATTTATGGCCATAAAAAAGAAGGTGGATATAGGCACAGATGAATGCTCTTGCTTTGTGATGTAAGCACCTTACTATATTGTACTTTTATGCTATCTTAGCCAGTTTAAATAACAATTAACCAAAGTTTTACTTCCACAGCTGAAGAAAATGTGCAAAGAAGGCGCCTACTGGGGTGAGTGACACTTGCATTCCTAATTCTTGTATATTACGAAAGATGCAAGCATTTTTGAAATAAGAATCTGTTTCTTTCGACTGCAGGTACAGTTGCTGGACTTTATGTTGGAATGGAGTATGGAGTGGAACGAGTCCGTGGAACCAGAGATTGGGTAACTTCCTCACACTACTACTTTTTGGAAACAAATGTCGAAAGGAACTGAGAATCTCAATTCCCATTTTTCGTCACATGAATCTTTGATGAAATAAGCTGTAATCGTGCAGAAAAATGCGATGATCGGAGGAGCTCTGACTGGTGCAATTGTATCAGCAGCAGGCAACAATGATAGGGACAAGATAGTATTGGATGCCATAACTGGAGGTGCTGTTGCCACTGCTGCAGAGTTCCTCAATTATCTTACATGAACTTCTTCTTTTCTCCTTTTTTTCTTTTTTGGTTTTTTGTTTTTTGTTTTACATGAATAATGAAATAATAAATCATTGAATCTATACTCCCAGTTTCTTAGAATAAATGGTGGTTTTCTTGTCTTTGTTTTTGCTTCTAAAATTTTGCAGAATTACTTGCCTATCTGGAGATTGCTTCTTGGACTGGGCTTTAAAACTCTTTTCATTCTAGATTTTATCATAACCTTTACCTTACGTTTCATCACAAAATAAATAAATAAATTGTGATTTAAGTCATTTTTCATCAATCTCCATAACCATAAGTTAGAATTCAACTATGATACCAACACAAATAGTTGTGGGAACATGCACCTATCTATACTGGGAGTAAAATTTATTTTAAGATAGCTTGATTTTTAAATCACCTATTATCATCATACTCTAAATTAGTGGAGTTGGGTTAATAAATGGAGATAATTTTGGTCTAATTTTAATGAATGACATTAGTTTTAGTTTTTGCCGTTGATTTATACTTAAAACGGATAAACCATTCTCATCCGTCCGAGGTTTAAAAAAAAAAAAAGAAATAAAAAAAAAAAAAGCGAGGCCGGTGCTGTCCAAGTTTTTCTCACGTGCGGTGCAGATTACTTCGGCGGAGGCGCTGCGGCGTCGGAAAAAGGAAATATAAATTAAGATTATCGATGATTCTCGTGGGCCCACGTGATGCATGACTTCAGGACACTTGTCAGAGTAAGATTTGTACATGCAATTTTGAGTGGATAATCAGCATGGAGTTTAGTGGTACCGACATCGAACGACGCCGTTGAGGCGAAATAACCAGTTAGTGATTCTACCTTAAAGCCCACTTCATCATAGCACGAGGTCACTGTGTTCTATTCTCTCTCTCTCTCTCTAATTTCTGCTTGATACTTATCGTCTGAAGATGCCTAAGACTACCGTCAATGGAGTGTTTTTTCCCGCGAAAGTGGACTTGACGGTTGATTTGGGCGACCCATTTCTCAATCGCGTCGTTAATGGTTTCCTCAAGATTGGCACTGTAAGGGCATCTCATTTCCGCTGTGTTAATTTTTTTCTGTAACAATTCATTGTTTATGAATGAATAAGGGTTGCTTATCACATTTCAAAATGTTTTGCTGTGGGATGATAATTCAGGTGGCGGTTGCGAAAGTGGCTGTAGAGGAATCGTACAATGTGATTAATAAAGGTTCTATTTTCATTTTCTACTTGTTGAAATTCTGGGCACAATTTCTTGCGGTTATTGGGGTTTGGTTGAGAGTTTTGGTTGGATATTATAATGCTGCTGGTGTGGGATGCTTGAATCTAACACATGTTTTAGCAAACTGCACTCATGAATCTTCTAAATTTCATTATTGGTCTGATGGTTCTTGAACAATGGATTATGTAATATGTACTATCCATTTACAGTTTATAGATGCTATACTACTCCCTCCGTCTCTTCTCATTTGACACCTTTATTGAATATATGGGTGGTATAAAATAATGAAAGGTGTCAAATGAGAGGAAACAGAGAGAGTATAACATAATCAAGTGACTGTTGGTGAATTTGGCATTCCTTCACCCTTAGAAGTTTTACTCTGCCCTATTTTCCCCTTCCCTTTCGTTTTTCGTATTGTTTTAAGGCGTAGGCCTCTGTTCGAGGCTGGCTTAGTTTGAGATGAGAATTGCAGGGTGAGCTTTTCTGTACCTAAATGAGAATGAACACAGGACTTTTACTCTGTCCTATTTTTTCTTCCCTTCCTACTTTGGAGTTTTTTTTTATCTGAATTGTACTTTAGGTATGTGCTACTATTTCTTTTACTTAGTCTGTCAATATTCTTGACATTGTGCTACTTGCAAATTGCAGGGAGTGTCTCTAAACACAACTTTGAACACTCGGTAAGAGATTTATCCCGTTAAATATTCCTTATAATTGAGATGACTATATGCTATCCTTGTGAAACTGCTGATGCATGATTGTCTCGAAGTAGAATCTCCTATTTATATAAATGCATAAGAGTCACTTTTGCGAATGCTTGAAGCATGCATCCAGCAATGCCTTTGAAGCGTTTTCTAGCTGTTTCTCGATTAAGTACAATCCTCCACACATCTAGAGAGCCCGGAATAAAATAGCTGCTATTCTTTATCCAAACCTAGCATCAAATGCTCCATTCCTTCTAAAAGAAGCTTGGGGATTCACTACTTGTATGCAAACTTTCAAAGAAAATAGATAAAAGTGATGATAATTTGGAGAATCCTTTTTCCACATGCATCTTGAATATAATGTTTTGGCATCATCACTCTCTCCATTGTGAACCTTTTATGGTTTCATTCAAAGATACAAGAATTCGCAATCTCTTGAGTGTGTAAGGATGCTTTTATCCAAGCATATCTAAAGTTGGTTACTTAATTTGAATGACAATCAACCAAATTTCTGCTTCTGCAGCTGAAGGCAATGTGTAAAGAAGGTGCATACTGGGGTGAGTGATAACTGCATTCATGCTTCATGTATATTTACTGAAGAAGCAAATATTTTCTAAATAAAAATCTGATTTGCTTGGACAACACATATGCAGGTTCAGTTGCTGGAGTCTATGTTGGAATGGAATATGGGGTGGAAAGAGTCCGTGGAATCAAAGATTGGGTAACTTTCTCCTTTAGCATTAAGCATTCACTTCGACTTTGAGTGATAGACTAGGTTGACATTACATATGGAGTATTTGAAGGATTAGACACGTTAAAAAATGCTCAAAATTATCCTGTCCATCGAAGTACATGATGGATTGGCCTATACAAATTTTATCTGTGTAAAGTTCACCCGAAGTATACTCCCCCATACTATTTTATATCAATCTACTATTGTTTCAGAATACATATCCAAAGGGATTTCATGTTTCAATGCCTATTTATATTGCACATATCATGTCAAGTGTATCTATTGCCAATTAATTATAACATGTGATCTTTGATGAAATGTGCTGTAAATATGCAGAAAAATGCGATGATCGGTGGTGCGTTGACTGGTGCAGTAATATCGGCAGCGTGCAGCAACAAAGGGGACAAAATAGTAATGGATGCCATAAGTGGAGGTGCTATTGCCACTGCTGCAGAGTTCCTCAGTTATCTTACATGAAGTTGTTCAGATGAAACAATAATCATGCAGCCTTCTTTGTATTCCTATTGTTATTTCTAGCATTTCCATCAAGTTGTTCACTAATCACTACAATGTTTACGTTTATTGATTTGTAGTCGAGTTCGAGCCTACTAGGGCGCGTGCATTTGGTCTATTTGAGATTTATATCACCTCCCAACTTCATTCTTTAGACTATCAAAATAACTGCCAAGTTATTTCTCAAAAACTCGACCCTGGAAAACCCGGAAATGTGTATTTATATTCTACTAATTCTAAGTATGAGAGTGCTGTTGTGATAAAGATAAAAATAAAAATATGAGGTGTAATATCATTTTTGAAACAAAAGATACCTTTTGCAATGCAACGAAAAAGACTCAAAAATGCTACTCTTTCTAAGAAGAGGCTGAAGCAATCAAGGTTTGAACTGTTCTATGATCTTCATTAAGCTATAGGTCTCTGCATCGGGCCTACAACCTCCCAAAATCATCCTTCTTAAAAGATTAGGCTTATAAATCTTAGCCTTAACATAAACCTTAATCAATGCATTGTACACGAAAGTATACCTAGTATAATTTGCACTCTTCAATTCTTCAAACAGCTTCTCAACATTCTCAACGTCGCCATTCTCAGCAAAAGCCTCGATTATCGAAAGGGTAGTTTCCAACCACGGTGTCGAGCTTCTAATCTTCACACTCGCTACAAACTCAGAACCTAATTCAAGGGTTCTAATGGCTTCATTCAATAGCCCAGCTCTCGAGCACCCAAGTGCGAGATGCCTAAACGTAATGGCATTAGCTTTGCGCCCACTTTTCTCCATGTCTTTGTACAGTTTAGTAGCTTTGGTAACTAGCCCTTTCTTGCAGTACACACCTATCATCGAATTATATTGCTCGGTCGATTTCAATCCTTTCTTCTCAACCATCTCGAGCCACAACTCCTCTACACGGCCAAGATTTCCAATCTTACCAAAGGCTTCAATTGCCAACAAGAAGCTCTTACTTCTCACATGGGGAAGTTCTTGAATCACCGTCCACGTTCTTTCAAGCTCTTTCTCATTCCTCAAATATCCATACAGTATCACAAGAATGTCGAGTGTGGACCAGTTATCCCATGTCATGAGTTTCTTGATCGTCTCTACATAAGCTTCGCATGCAGTGTACAGCCTCGCTACAGCATGGGATACGGCCAAAATGCAGTAAGAAATCTCATTCGGTTCCACCATCATCCGCTTCATGTCACCAAAAACCTTTACAAGGCCTTCGATGTTGTGATCACTAGCTTCAATCTTCATCAAGATGTTAAAGGTAGACACATGACGTACCACTTTATCAGCTTTCATCTGAACTAAGATCTTTCGAATTGCTTTCCTTCGACTAGGGGAGGAATGGAGTATGATGAGACGGTTGAAGGCTAGGTAAGATATGGAATGCCCAAGCTCCCTCATTTTTTTCATGTATGCTAACGAGAGCCTTATCAATCCTTTCTCCAAGCATCCGAGCACAAGATTGTTGTAAAGAAGCTCATTTTGGAACTCGGATGGGATTCGAGAGAAGAGGGTCTCAGCCTGTTCAACCCCATGAAATTTCATGGTGAATTCTAGCAAGTAGGAGTAATCAAGCTCTTTTGGCTTGTAAGGTCTCTCCCTTATAACCCACTCCATCACCTGATATTATTAAACAAGATCATTACATTCTATTCCAACAGCAGAAATCATATTGCTAAGAATTAAAAATCTTAAAGCTAACTTAACAAGAGATGGGATGAAACCCCAATTTAATTAGATTAGACTTTCAACATATTCACATCTTCATTAATACGAGGAATTAGCAATAGTGAAAAATATGCAATTAATCACACGATTTGAGAACGGATAAAGAGGCATTATTATTATGAAGAAGAAACAAAAACCTGGTAAAAAAGCTATTTAAGCATTTCATCAAACAGTTGGAGCGCATAACAGCTTTGAGCACCAACCTCAAGAGCCCGCTTAGTGGACTTAAGCCGCCGCAAACGGTTGATCATATGGAAAACATCGCCTCTGTGGATGGGCAGGCCATCGCCCATCCAGCTGCGGAAGGCGGAGGAGACCGAATCCCCTCTGGACAATTTCTCAATTCTCCAACTCAAACTCTTGGCTTCTCCTTCTCCTTCTTTCGGTTCATTTTCAGTAGGAACTGCGGCGGGTTCCGGTGGTGTTTGGGTGTAGAAACTGAGAATGTGGCGGCGATTAAGTGTTCGACGAAAGGCTCGAAAGGTGGTCTGTTCGTGAAGAACAAAGGCGATAGCTCTCATGCTTTAGTTGGCCACTATGAGCATGGTGGAATCCAAATACCGGAACTTACTGTTCTATCTTTCTTTCTTTTTTTTCTTTGCTCGCACTTTGGTTTTAATTTTTTCATACTATTACGATATTTTATAAAAGTAGCTAGACTAAGCTTTCTAATCTTACGACTACGGAAAATACTTGATCGATCGTGTATTTTAGGGTGATTATACGAGAGAGAGAGAATGAAGAACACGAGAGGTTTTTTACGTGGTTCGATCTTTGATTAGATCTACGTCCACGAAGGAGAGAATGTTTTATTTTTCGTATTCTAACCGCTATTACAACCTGGCTCTTTCTTTACAAATGATTCCTTTTTATAGAGGATGGAGGTCATGGGTGTTCCAGGAGTGGTTGGGGGTCGTGGGTGCTCCTGTCTGCAAGTCTGCACTGTGGAGTGGTTGGGAGCAGTTGGTTGACTTTCTTGACTTCCGCTGGGCCTGTTGGGCCGGGGGAATTAGGAATGGGCCGAGCTGATCTGGGCCTGTTGGGCCATATCCTATCACATCCCCCCCCAAAAGACCGGAGCAGCGAGGTCATTGTGGGGAGGTGTAAACTGGCCGAGGTCGAGGTTGAATTGTATTTGCTTCGTCGGGAATGTGGTGTTGACGAAGTCGAAATGTATACCGCCTCGTTTTGACGAGGTCGAGCTTGAACTTCATTGCTTCGTAGGAAATGAGCTCTTGACGAAGTCGAAATGTATACCGCCTCGTTTTAACGAGGTCGAGCTTGAATTTCATTGCTTCGTCGGAAATGAGATATTGACGAAGTCGAAATGTATACCGCCTCGTTTTGACGAGGTCGAGCTTGAACTTCATTGCTTCGTAGGAAATGAGCTCTTGACGAAGTCGAAATGTATACCGCCTCGTTTTAACGAGGTCGAGCTTGAATTTCATTGCTTCGTCGGAAATGAGATATTGACGAAGTCGAAATGTACACCGCCTCGTTTTGACGAGGTCGAGCTTGAACTTCATTGCTTCGTAGGAAATGAGCTCTTGACGAAGTTGAAATGTATACCGCCTCGTTTTAACGAGGTCGAGCTTGAATTTCATTGCTTCGTCGGAAATGAGATATTGACGAAGTCGAAATGTACACCGCCTCGTTTTGACGAGGTCGAGCTTGAACTTCATTGCTTCGTAGGAAATGAGCTCTTGACGAAGTTGAAATGTATACCGCCTCGTTTTAACGAGGTCGAGCTTGAATTTCATTGCTTCGTCGGAAATGAGATATTGACGAAGTCGAAATGTATACCGCCTCGTTTGACGAGGTCGAGCTTGAACTTCATTGCTTCGTAGGAAATGAGCTCTTGACGAAGTTGAAATGTATACCGCCTCGTTTTAACGAGGTCGAGCTTGAATAGTCGTGACATGAAAAGGCACGACTGTTGGTGTCAGAGTAAGTAGGACACGCGTCAATTTTCTGTTGGAGTAGGCGAAGAGGCGGGATTTGAAAAGGCGTGCCTTCGCTTATAAAAGCTTCCAATGTACGCTAACAAATATTTTTCCCTCAATCATCTTCCAATCGCGAGCGAGAGGGAAAACCCTAGACCTCAAATTCTGCGACCGCCGCCGTCGTCCAGTTCAATTTCCCGGTGATTTATAGTCGGAAAAAGACTTTGACAAGTAAGTACTTTTCCCGTAATGGATTCCTCCTCTTTTTCTCAAGTAGATACTGGTAGAGCCGGCGTACAGATTTCGCCCTCGCCGTCCAGGGGTTTTCCGGCGAGGGTCTGGCTAAATGTATACACACGCATGCTAGTTCCACCGGCGTTTCGAGAAATCGAATTTTTGCCGCTGGTCGGGTCCACTTCCTCACTGGCATGTGCCTCGACCATGTCTGTGTCGCATATGCAGGACTTGGCTCGTCATTTTTTGTTTTCTGAGTCTGTCGAGCTGCTCCTGCCTCGTGATATTGACAGGGGTAGTTCGCCTCCCGTAGGTTTTTTTACCGTTTATGAAGATTATCTTCATTTTGGTCTCCGGTTTCCATTAAACCGTTTTTTTGCCGAACTCCTAGAAGAGCTCCAACTGCCGTTAGGGCAGTTACAACCTCCTTCCATCAAGCAGGTCGTCGGTTTTTGTTTTGAGGTCAGCCGACGTGGTGGTACGCCTACTGTGGATTTATTCCTTAGGTTTTTTAGACCTAAGCTTGGTCCGACGGGGTGGGCTTACCTCTCCCCGATTAGTAGGTTCAAGTTAGGGACTCCCACTAAGGTGACGAACTGGCAGAAGAAATTCTTCTTTTGCCGGTGTGAGGGCGTGCCATTGTTTCCCTGGGCCACGGCCAAGTTCGTACTTCGAGATACTGGGAAACCAACCAGTGAGCTTGAAATGAGCTTGGTGAATCTCGGCCTCGTCAAAAGGGATTATGCCGAGGCCGAGCTCGCAACTCACGGGTTAAGCCCGTATAACTCCGTGTCCGATGTGGACTTGGGTGAGGCTCTGCTTCACTGATTTGTCCTGTGGTTTCTTTCATTTTTATTGATGAATCTTTTGGTTTTTTTTTTTTTTGTAGTGGATGCTCGAGCTATACAGGCTGCTCTTCAGAACAAAAACAAAAGGAAGAGGCAGAAGCCCTCCTCTTCGGCGAAGGAGAAGACTTCGGCGTCGTCGGAGAGGACAACCGACCTTCCATGGTCGGTATCCGTGGACTCACAGTTGGACGCTCCCGTCCAAAGCTCCTCTCCCCTGCAGCTGGTGGGCCAACAACCTCGACGGACCTTGCTTCCGTTGGACGACGAAGTGACGGTCGTCGAGAGTGGCCCAATCTCGGGCCAAGTGTATGCACGGGAGATGTCATTTCCCGAGGTAAGCATTAAACTAGAAGTATTTGTACATGGTGATTTGTACTTTCTACTAAAATCTTGTCCCTGGTTTTGTGTTTTAGGGAGCCGAGGCGGCTTTAGATGGGCTGCAGGGCTTGGCGAACTTCATTAGAAGTGGGGTTGCCAAGTTCCAGACCAAGGCTGCCGAAGTTGCGGCGGTAGAGGACCGGCTAATGGCCCGGATCTCTGCCGCCGAGGTTGCGGCGCAGGCGGCGGCGGAGAGGGAGGCAGCGGCTTCGTCTGCGGCCGAAGAGGAGAAGAGGAAGGTCGCCGAGCTCGAGGCCGAGGTGAGTCGGCTGAGGACCCAAGCTGCCGGAGTGGTGGCCGGACAGGGAGGGGTGTTCCGCGCGTTGGTGGAACGATTCGTCCGGTCTACCCACTTCTCCCAGATGGCTGTCCAGCTGGTGACCGCCATGAGCACCCCGGTTGTCTCCGCGGTGATTGACGACATCGCCAAGGACATCCCGGACTTGGACAAGGCCAAGTACGGGTATGCTGCCATGACGGAGGAGGAGACACTGCGAGACTTCGCCGAGGTGCTTCTGAAGTACACCTCTTCCATCCCGGTTGTCGAGCGGCTCTCCGCACAGAAGAGTCTGCTAACTGAGGATGTCATTCGGCGATGCCCCGTCGACAGGTACGATCTCCTGGAGGCGGTCATTGCCGACTTACAGAAGACGCCGGCTAGGGAAGAGGATGCCGAGGAGCCAGCTCGGGACGACCCCGAGGAACCCGAGGTCGATCCAGAGGTCGGCCTAGAAGGAAAAAATCGTGGTGGAGTCAATTGACTCCTTTCACGATTTTTGGCTTCTTTCCCCCTTCTCTTTTTTTTTGTGTAGCTTTGTACTTCGTCGCCATTAGGGTGGCGTTTTATTTGCCGTGTTCGGCTATACATAAATAAAAGGATTTCTTTTTGAACCTTGCTTGTGTTTGTTCTGTAGTCTGCTCCCGAGTTTTATGATGCCTCCCACCTTGTTCGAGAAATATCCGAGCTTCGCCGAGCCGTAGAGGTGGCCGAGCTCGATGTATCGAACTGGAAGAAGCGGGCTAATAATATAGAGATCGAGGCCGAGGTGAAACTTCGGGCTTCTTTAGAAAAACTCGATGAGATGCATGCCAGATACATGGAGCTCGAAGACCAGTATCAGCGAGCTCGGGATGACATCAAGGCTTGCAAAGAGATCGTTGAAGAGCATATGGAATATGAGACCATAATTCACCGAGCTGGGGGATCCACGATTTCCGAGACTTACAATAAGGTCAAGGAGCTCCAGGCCCGATGCCGAAGTTACAGGGAGGAATTTGGGAGTGAATCCTGGCAGGTTAGAGGTGAGTTTGAAGAGCTTGTTCGTGTGGCGAGCATTTACGAGACAGTCCTTGATCGATTTCCGAAGCTGAAGCGGCGTCTGTCTTTACAAGCTGGTTCTGCGACTTCAGTTTCTTCCGATCCGGATCCGAAGTTGCTCGACCGTACTTCTAGAGACTTTTTGGGAGGTGAATCTTCGAGGTCTGCTGACCCGGACCCGAAGATTGTGACACGCCATTCTCAAGAAATTTATAGTCAAGAGCGGCGATCGGCGTCTGGACGGGGTCGGGGTCGGGGTCGGGCGAGCCAGCATGTCCGAGGTAGAGGCCGAAGTTCGGCTTCTGGACGCGGTCGGGGCAGGTTTAGTATAGACGATGTTTTGAACTTCAACTCTGGCAGGGATTTTGCTAGAGATTGGCTTAGCTTTAGTAAGCCAAAGCCTCCGGGTTCCTCGCCTTCTTAATGTAACAATGTATATTTATTTCTATTCAAATAAAACAGAAATTTTTGCATTTGCGTTTACCAACTTTCTCAGTCACTTAGGCTGTTAACCAGCCACTTCGTCCGAAGACGAAGTTTAGGCTTTCAAGTAGCCACTTTGTCCGAAGACGAAGTTTAGGCTTTCAAGTGGCCACTTCGTCCTAAGACGAAGTTTAGGCTTTCAAGTAGCCACTTCGTCCGAAGATGAAGTTTAGGCTTTCAAGTAGCCACTTCGTCCGAAGACGAAGTTTAGGCTTTCAAGTAGCCACTTCGTCCGAAGACGAAGTTTAGGCTTTCAAGTAGCCACTTCGTCCGAAGACGAAGTTTAGGCTTTCAAGTAGCCACTTCGTCCGAAGACGAAGTTTAGGCTTTCAAGTACCTTATTTGTCGAGTTTATCGATAGGGGTGGTCCCCTTACGCGCGTTTAGGTGTTACTCCGACGTGGAGTTTATTTGTATCCTCGTCAGGATTTTAAAATTAAGATACTTGGTATAAAACGAGAGAGGTGTATCATGTATGCAAATTATTTAAGTGTACTTAAAAAAAAACTTTAATTGAATGGAATTAAAAAAAGACAGAATTTACCAAGACGACCCGGCTCCTAGGACCTAAATGGACTCGGACACTGCTCTCTGTTTATACAAAGTACCTTTTCAAGTGAGTAATGTGCCATGTACGGGGTATGGGCTCACCAGATAGGTGGGCGAGCTTGTACGACCCTTTTCCGAGGACTTCTTGAACTCGGTATGGTCCTTCCCAGGTGGCTTCTAATTTGCCGAGTTTTTCCGCCTTACTGACCTCGTTATTCCGGAGTACGAAGTCGCCTATTTGGAGCTGCTGATGCTTCACCCGGCTGTTATAATACCGAGCTACTTGCTGTTTGTATCGAGCTTCTTGTATGTAGGCTTGTTCCCGTCTCTCTTCTAGCAAGTCCAAGTTAGTTCGAAGTCCATCTTCGTTGTCTTGGGCTGCGAAGTTAAGCGTTCGGGGGCTCGGCAGACCAATCTCTACTGGGATCACCGCCTCGGTTCCGTACACCAAGCTATATGGTGTTTCGCCGTGTGATGTCCTCGGGGTGGTTCGGTACGACCATAGGACTTGGGATAAGTTCGCAGCCCAGTCTCTTTTGGCCTTGTCGAGCCGGGTTTTTAACCCTTTGACTATCGTTCGGTTCGTAACCTCGGTTTGGCCATTCGCTTGAGGATGGGCTACCGAGGTGAACTTTTGCTGGACGTGGAGTTCGTCACACCATTCTCTGAACGTCCTGTCTGTGAACTGGGTTCCATTATCTGATACGAGGACGTGAGGTATGCCGAAACGACAAACTATGTTCTTCCAAACGAAGTTCAGGGCGTTTTTACTTGTGATCCGGGCCAATGGTTCGGCTTCGACCCACTTCGTAAAGTAGTCGATGGCTACAATGAGGAATTGTAATTGGCCGGGGGCTTTTTCAAATGGGCCGACGATGTCAATTCCCCACTACATGAACGGCCAAGGGCTTTGTATGCTGGTCAGCTCGGTCTGAGGCAACCTCGGAACCGTCGCATGGATTTGGCACTTCGGACACCTTTTGACGAGGTTGGTAGCGTCTTGGATCATGGTGGGCCAGTAGTACCCACACCTCATGATCTTTTTGGAGAGGGCGCGGGCTCCAATGTGACTGCCACAGGAGCCTTCATGGACTTCGCGCAGTGTGTAGTTCGCTTGGTTGGGCCCCGCACATCTTAGGAGAGGTTGGAGGTAGGATCTTCTGTACAACACTCCCTGTTCAAAGACATACTTGGCGGACTTGGCCAGGAGCTTTCTAGCTTCAACCTTATCGGTGGGGAGTTCGCCTATCTCTAGATAGCTGCGAAGTGGAGTCATCCAGTTTGGTCCATCTTCGGTTACTATGTTAACTTCGGCTTCATCGATACTTCGGAGCTGTACTTCTTCCACTGGAGAGATTGTTGATGATGACGCGAGCTTGCTTAGTGCGTCAGCTCGCTCGTTATCCTCTCTTGGGATTCGCACTAACTCGAAGTACGAGAAGCCTTGTTGTAGGATCTTGGCCTTATGAAGGTACTTCTTCATTCGTTCTCCTTTGGCCTCGTATTTACCCAGTATATGATTCACTATGACTTGGGAATCGTTGTGAATTTGAATGGCCCTTACCCGGAGAGCCTCGGCTAGGCGAAGTCCAGCTATTAGAGCTTCATACTCAACTTCGTTGTTTGTGGTCGGAAAATTGAACCGGAGTGCGTGGGTGATCTCCTTTCCTTCCGGGCTGATGAGTAAAACCCCGGCTCCGCTTCCTTTGTTACCTGATGCCCCGTCCACGTAGACCTTCCAACAGTTTCGCGGTTGTGGATTAGGTGCCTCGGCCTTTGGTTTATCTTCAGTAGGTTCAACGGATTGCTGTGCTTCCGTGAACTTGGCTTCCACTAGAAAATCGGCCAGGGCTTGTCCTTTGATTGCTTGGCGAGGTATAAAGGAAATTGTGTGCTCGCCGAGTTCTACAGCCCATTTAGCGATTCGCCCCGACGCTTCCGGCTTCGTAAGTACTTGCCGAAGCGGTAGGTCGGTCAGTACTTGTATGTGGTGTGCATGGAAGTATGGCCGAAGTCTCCTTGCTGCATTTACCAGCGCAAGCGCGGCCTTTTCCAAAGGCTGATACCTCGTCTCCGGCCCTTTTAGGGCTCGGCTTATGAAATAGACGGGTAGCTGATGACGTCTTTCTTCTCGTACCAGGACTGCACTAATTGCCTCGTTCGAAGCGGCGAGGTATAAAGAGAGGATTTCGTCCTTCTTTGGCGCAGATAAGGTTGGGAGATTTGTGAGATACTTCTTCAAACCATCGAAAGCTCCTCTGTGCTCATCGTTCCACTCGAAGTTCGGAGCCTTCTTTAGTATCTTGAAGAATGGGAGTTGTTTTTCGGCGGCCTTAGATAGAAAGCGACTCAGGGCGGCTAGGCAGCCCGTCAGTTTGTGCACGTCGTGGATCGACTTCGGCACTTGCATTTCTTGGATAGCCCGGACTTTCGAAGGGTTGGCTTTTAACCCCTCGCGTGAAACCCAACACCCTAGAAATTTTCCAGATCGGACCATAAAAGTACACTTTTCCGGGTTTAATTTTAGGTTCACTTTACGAAGTAGGCTAAAGACAACTTTAAGGTCGTTTACACAAGTGGCGATCTCCTTGCTCTTTACGACTATATCGTCTACATATACTTCGACAATGCTACCGACGTGGGCTTCAAAAATTTTATCGACCATCCTCTGGTATGTGGCTCCGGCGTTCTTTAGTCCGAAGGGCATTTTTTTGTATGCATAGATGCCGAAGTCCGTGACGAAGGCGGTCTTCGGCGCGTCTTCGGCATTCATGAGGACTTGGTGGTATCCCTTGTATAGGTCCAAGAAGCTGAACACCTTGTGGCCAACAAGAGCTTCGACCTTCTTGTCAATGTTGGGGAGGGGGTAACAGTCCTTTGGGCAGTGCTTATTAAGGTCCGTGTAGTCAATGCACATCCGCCACCCACCTCCCTGCTTTTTCACCATCACGGGGTTGGCCAACCAGGACGGATACTTTACTTCGAATAAAATATCGGCCTTTTGCAGTTGCCGAACCTCGTCGTGAATTACTTGACTCCTTTCGGCTGCGAAGGCTCGTTGTTTCTGCCGAACTGGTTTTATTGCAGGGTCGATGTTCAGGTGATGAGTGATGATGTTTGGTGCCACCCCGGTCATGTCAAGCGGCGACCAGGCGAAGACATCTCTATACTCCCGAAGTAGCCGGATAAGTTGACTTCGGAGCTCGTTTTCGCCGACGAACCCTACTTTGACGACCTTGGCAGGGTCATCTTCGTATAATGCGATGTCTTCTACCGGCTCGATGGATGGAGACGACGTCGGCTCCTCCTCTTCGGGTTTCTGTAGTTGCTATGCCTGGGGGTGTTGGTTCCTATCACCTCGGAGTGCGACCTGCATGCACTCCTTTGCCTGTTGCTGGTTTCCCCGAAGCGTGATCACTCCATTTCTAGATGGAATCTTAATCGTCAGGTGGTAGGCCGAGCAGATTGCCTTTGTCGATATTAGCCAATCCCTTCCTAAGATGATGTTATAGGGGGAGCTGGCTTTTACGACGAAGAAGTGGATTATCTTCGTAGTAGACAACGGGCTTTTTCCAACTGTCACGGGCAGTGAAATTATGCCTTCTGTCGTCGTCTCTTGTTGTGTGAAGTTCTTTAATGGCATGGGTGCTGGCTTTAGACGTGCTTCTTCGATATCTAGCTTATCGAAGCAGTCTTTAAAGAGCACACTCACCGATGCTCCACTATCAACAAATACGCGGTGGACCAGTTTGTTGGCCACCACCGCCTCGATTATGGTGGCATCTTGATGAGGTACCGCATGTGGAACCGGGTCATCACCGGAAAAGGTGACGACCTCGTCTCTCCTGAACCTTTTTTGAGTGGGTTCTTCTCGCTGTGGATTCCGGGCTTCGGCTTTCAATGATGACCTCGTCGTGCCTTCGGGCAGTCCGGTGATGGCCGTGATGACTGCGTCATATTGGGGCTGATCTTCGTCCTCATCCTCGTCGTCGTGCCTTGGCCTTTTGTCATTTTGGGGGGCGCAGTTATAGCCTCCCTTATTTTTCTTTCTCTTGCCCTTCCCTTGAGGTCGGGCCTCTTTCTGATTGCGACTTCGGTACAGTTTGAGGGTACCGTCGCGTATCATGTGCTCTATATCCGAGGCGAGATCTCTGCAATCTTCAGTTTCATGACCGTAGTCATTATGGAGTTTGCAGTATTTCTTCTTGGATCGATGTTTCGACCCACCTCGAGATAAGGGCGGCGGCTTCTCGAACAAGTTCGCATGGAGCTCGTATATTTCGGCCCTTGACTTTGTCAGTGGTGTATACTGACTTCGGTCTTGGTTGGACCGAGGTCCTAATCGGGACTCGAGGGGTCCTCGTTGTAACCTTTCGAGGGCACTTCGGCGGCCTTGCCCAAGGTCGGTGCGCTCCTCTTTCTTTTTCTTATCGTTGTTTTCGGGCCGATCTGCAGCCCGTTTCTTCCGATCGGCCTCGTCCGCTTCGGCGAATGTGTCGGCGATCTTCCATAGCTGCTTGGAGGTCGTAGGACGTGCCTTTACGAGCTCTCTGAAGAGAGTCCCGGACTGGATGCCATTTTGGAATGCCGAGATAAGCACGTCGTCGGAGAGACGATCAACTTTTAGGCTCTCGTTATAAAAACGGGCCAGAAAATCACTGATCGTTTCTCCCCACCCTTGCTTTAAGGTGAGGAGCTGGGCTGGGCTGATTTTTGCCTCGGCTTTTTGGAAGAAACGACGTTCAAAGGCGTCCAGTAGGTCGGCATACGATCCTACGCTGCAATTAGGGAGGCTATCGAACCAGCTTCTAGCGTTGTCTACTAGTAGCTCGGGGAAGACTTTACACATGTAAACGTCTTCGGCCAACCCCTGGTTCATCATGTTGTATTGGAACCGGGATAAAAAGTTGCTGGGATCTTGGGTTCCGTTGTAAGGCGGGATAGGAGGTACTCTATACGTCGACGGGAGGGGAGTATAGAGTATCCTATTAGTGAACGGAGTCGAGATTCGACCGTAGACGGCGAACCTTCCTTGGTAGGCGTTCTCCTCGTCGTGCCGAGGTGGAACGTCGTTTTGACGCGGTGGCATCGGATCGCGCTGAGGTGAAACGTGATCGTTCCCGCGGCGATTGCTCTGTCGCCTTCGGGGAACTTCGGGCTCAACGTCGAATCTTCTTTGATAGACGTTCCGTTCGTCACGCCAATGAGGAACGGCGTTTTGACGAGGTGACGTTGAACCGCGCCGAGGTGAAGCGCGACCGTTCCCACGGCGATTGTTTTGTCGCCTACGTGGAACTTCGGCCTCCCTGCCTCCAACAATCCGAAGACTTGGGGATGGCCTTTGTGACGGTTCGACTTCGTCTTCCTTGCTTTGACTTTGTCGGTGTTGATCGGCGAACCTGCGAAAATCCTGCTCATGGATGCTCAGGTACGCTTTCAGTACGTCTCCCAGCTCGGGTTGGAGTTCGGCATTCCCGCGTCGGCTGCCACTTTGATCTGGTCCATCGTCGCTAGCTGAACCCCCAGATGGGACCTCCTCCGGGTGGCCTTCAGGAGTTCGGCGGATGGGCTGTTGGTCACGCTGGATCTGGGAAGCAGTTTTCTGAGCTTGACTAACATCACCTTCTTCCTCGTTGGCCGGCATGTAAGGTGGGTTGGAAAAGAGGTCAGCTCGTTTCTGTTTTTCCTTGGCAGCAGCGGCGGCAGCGGCGGTGGTGGCGGAGCGGGTTGGTCTTACCATCGTGTTTTCACTTGAAATACGCTGATCGGTTTCACAAAATTCTTTCGTTTCCCACAGACGGCGCCAGTGATCGATCGTGTATTTTAGGGTGATTATACGAGAGAGAGAGAATGAAGAACACGAGAGGTTTTTTACGTGGTTCGATCTTTGATTAGATCTACGTCCACGAAGGAGAGAATGTTTTATTTTTCGTATTCTAACCGCTATTACAACCTGGCTCTTTCTTTACAAATGATTCCTTTTTATAGAGGATGGAGGTCACGGGTGTTCCAGGAGTGGTTGGGGGTCGTGGGTGCTCCTGTCTGCAAGTCTGCACTGTGGAGTGGTTGGGAGCAGTTGGTTGACTTTCTTGACTTCCGCTGGGCCTGTTGGGCCGGGGGAATTAGGAATGGGCCGAGCTGATCTGGGCCTGTTGGGCCATATCCTATCAATACTCAAATGATCATAGTGCGGATACTTCATGTATAACCTTAATGATTATATCTTATAAAAAAAAATATTAAACGGTAATATTTTTATTTCCTAAATCTTGCCATGTGACAAATAACCTTAATGATTATATCTTATCCAAAAAAAAAAAAACAATTAAACCGTGAATAATTTTATCTTACTTAAAACATTGCTACCGTAGCACTGACACATCAACGGCAACAATAAACTCGTAACATATATTCAATTTTAGTTAACTAGCATGGAAGTATTTTTATTTGATTTCTCCTCTAAATATAATTTTGATATGCTGAGCTCCTATTTAGGCGACAACTTCTTCTTTTTCCTTACAATAATGATATTCGGCTATAATGTTGCCGGCCACACAGTAGCATTCTTCTTAATATACATAATTCAAAAAATAAGAAATTAAAAGTTATAATTAATATTTAAATTAAATTTGAATATAAAAATATTTTTTCTCCTCAATAATTACATTTTTTTTTTCTCTCGAAGAAAAAAATAACAAATTCTTTAAAGTGATCATCAAATAAATCAAAGGTTAATTTGTAAAAAATATATAAAAAATTATACTATTTTTGAATTTTCTCATAAAATTAAAAAAAGTTTGGCATAAATATATAAAATATTACATATTAATATTAATTATGGCTGCCACATTATGACTGAATAGCATTACTCTTTTCCTTATTTTCTCATATTTTCTTATTTTATTTTATTTTATTTTCTCTCATAAATTCTGTCATGCTATATCAATTAATCTAATTAATTAAGATTTTTCAATTAGGGTTTAATACTTTCATACTTTATTTATATATGTTTTCATATTTTTTTACATGATTAATCTAACACATAATAAGCACAATTCATAATATATATATATATATATATATATATATATATATATATATATATATATATATATATATATCTAAAAAATATTATTTTCAAAAAAACATAATTGCATATACGCATATAAAAAAAGTATGAAGATATATCTAAATAAGCGAGTTCTCACGAATATAATGGTTATCATGAGAACCCTATATATATATATATGGATAAAAATCTAGAATTGATTTCGTTTGAGGAGTGGCGGAGTAACTCCCTGCTTGATGCTTGGATGATGTTATAAGATCTGTTTTGGTGCTCTTTATTTGTTGGGTATCTCTGGTTCCTGATGTTTGAGTGTTATTTTAATTTGTACGTTGTCCTGTTGTTGTTTCATTAATATAATTCAATTTTTCAGACCAAACAAAAAAGTAAAAAAATTATATTACTCTCTCCGTCCAGCTGAAAAGAACTCACTTTTTCAGCGGGACAAATGGAGCAATAGGTTAGATTAATTATAATTGGTGCTCGAATCATACCAATCTCATGAGATGAATGATATTGGAAGAATGGAGACAGCGTTAGGTGTAAATCGAGTGTTTATGTAATTTTAGTGTTTTCCGTGAGAAAAGGAGGCCCTACTATGTAATTTGAGCCCAAATAGCTCATAATTCTACACTTACTAAATAATAGTGCAAGAAGCCTCGTATTAAAAAAGTGTCATCGCCAACGTATGGTTCCAGGAATATAAACCAAGATGACGACTTTAATATTTTATAAAAAAAATATTTAAGTATACGAAGGGAAACTCAACGCTTGTCTTTAGAGTAATAAACTTTGTTTTTCTTTCCTTGTCTTTTGTAAAGTTTTCTTTAGAGTAATGTTATCCTAACCATTGTACGCTCACTGCTAATGTAATAATATCACATACTCTATCCGTATTGTTTTTCTTGACGCGTTTCTTGAATATATATGAGTATAAAATGATAGAAACGTGTTAAGAAAAACATGACGGAAGTGGTATTAAACACGTAGTAATTTCCATCGTTGTCTCTAGTGATTGCATAGAGATTTCATTGTTATCGCTTAATTGGCCTATATATCAATTAACCTATACTAATCACAAACAAACAAACAAAATTTCAGTACCTTATAAATATAAATAATACTCCCTCCATCTACAATATATATTTTAAATTTGGATTGACAAGAGAGTATTTTCTATTTTAGAAAATAGCGTAACACATATTTGAGGGACGTCCCAAAATAATATTTTCACATATATATTGGGGACTGTGGAGTATATATTCAAGAATAATCTTATTGATCAATCCTTATCAACCAACCTTGATCAATTCAAACCATTTGATGATAATATTAATTATGCCTCTAAAATGTCAACTTGTTTGGAAATTAAAAATTACACATCCCATTTCAAACAATTAGGCTGACGTGCCGATGTTGATTTTAACAATTTTTAACCCATTATCATGCATTTCTTCTGGTGAAGGTTGTTTCTATTGCTACGTCGTACGTAATTTATTAAAAAAATAAAAATCATTGGCGTACACGTAAATTAAATTTGTTGTGGTTAGGAGCTTCGGCTATATATATACATTAACTAGAACAAGATTTGAGAAAGCATACTCACCTCATAATTCCAAACACAAAAGTTAATAAGTGTCAATTTATTTGGAAAAAAAAAGAAGAGAAAATGTCGACCTGCGGAGGATTGTGTGCGTGTGGCTCATGCGGTAGCAGCTGCACGTAAGTAAAATTCTATTGCCGTATTCAATTTAATTAATTAATACGGAGTATCTTCTTTGTACATGTATAAATGGAGTATTTCTTTTCATAATCACAAAAACTTTAATTAGTACTCCGTATATAGTATTGTTGATTTAAATTGTGGGGGTGTTTTGGCAGATGTGGGACCTGCCCAGATTTGGAGAAGAGCACCACTGTTACCATGATTGAGGGTGTTGCACCGGTCAACAAGTATGTTATCAAATTAAAATCTACTCCTTCCGCCCCGATTAAATGACATATTTGTTAAATATATGTAAAATATAAAATAATAAAACTGATCATTTAAGAAGAAAAAAGAAATATATATATTTTTATTTCTAACTTTTTTTTTTTTTTTTTTCGGATTCACGAGCTTATTCACGTCTAAAATTGATTATGTATAGGAACGTGGAAGGATCCGAGGGAAAGTCGGGTGCCGAAGGAGGGAATGCTTGCAAGTGTGGATCCAACTGCACCTGCAACCCTTGCAATTGTTGATCGATCCAATTATCATGAACTATATATGAAAGTACTGTGGTGTGAAAAATGTTGTAATTTTAAATAATACGGAGTAATAGAAAAGCCAATTTCACCTTCAGCAAATTTATTTTGCGTTGGTGGATATGGTTGGCACTTGATTATATGGTCATGTTTGTACGTGTGTAAACGAAGCTTGAAGAGTGGAAGATATGAATATGCTTTATGCATGTATATTTTGTTATTATTGGGTCGAAATTGGTAACTACTTATTTGTTATTTCTCATATCTTTCTTTTACAATTATTAGCGGTATTATATTGTGCAATTATTTTTTAGAAAGTTCTAGATTTAGCAATTGTAGTTAGAAAAAAAGATGAAAAGAATAAATAAATAAATAAAAAAACTTCTTTCTCTTATAAAAAAAGAAAAGAATAAATAAATAAATAAATTTAGAAAGTGAGTGTAAACATGGACATGTGGAGAATAGTCTAGAATGAACTACATAGAAAACTACTCATAAATTAATAGGTCAGGTCTTGCTGTGATGTTGAAATAGAGCAAAACTAATAAAAAGCTACAACCTATAATTACTTTAAGTTTATTCTTACATATTTTAGGGTGCGTTTGGTTGATAGATTGAAGTAAGATTAGCTTAATAATCTGGGCTAAACGGGTATTTGGTATCCAAGAGGCATAAACTTGGGAGCCCGTTATTATATCAAAGCCCGGGCTTCTTTCCCTATTTCACTCGGATAATTAATCCGACCAAAATGGTCGGATAACTTATGATATTTCAACAGTAATCAAGATTAGACAACAAAATTCCTATTTTACCCTTATATACATAAATATTATATTTAATAATATATGTAAATAATACTTAATTATAGATATAAATACCACTTTGCCCTTCTATATATATAAATAATAGATTATAGAAAATAATGCTAGGTAAATTACATTATATATATATATAATATTCAATAATATATAAAAAATTAAATTACATTACAATTTATAGAAAAAAATTACAAAATAAAAATATAGATATGTAAATAAATAATTAAATTAATTTACAAAATACAAAAAAAATAGATATAAAAAAATACAAAAAATAGGGAAGTGTTAGGTTTTTAGAAGATAATTATGTATAAATAAAAAATATAAGGTTATTTTTGTAAATTACCAATTTAATCTTGAGTTTTGTCATTATACCAAACATCTATTTAACTTATCTTACTTTTTAATCTCACTACCAAATACTAAAATAGATAACTTATCTTACTTTCTATTCAAATAGTCTCATATTTATTAATCTTACCAAATCCTAACTTCATATCAAACACAGCCTTAATTACCTACATTATACATTATAACACAACTCATCCAGTAGACTTCTATCAAAATTTTAAGTACACTCACAAACAAAATTTGATGAAAGCCAACAGTTTCAACGGTTGTTTCTATATTTTGTCATAAATTTCATATTCTCTTAAGTCAATATAATCCTCTTATAAACTCATATGCAAAGAAATTTTTAAATTGTTATTATTTACTTTTGTACACACTTATTACAATGACTCTTACTTTGTACACACTTATTACAATGACTCCTAGTATAACTTATGTAAATAGCATTGCTCAAGAACTATACTTTTCATTAAATTCTCAAAATATAGCTATATGATAGCTTGTTTTTATGTCTTGCCGACTTCGAACTAAAGTTCCATAACCCTAAACTCTTGCATTCACCATAATTGACAGATATGTGGTTATAGGGTTCACGATCGTCTGATGAATTGGGAAAAAAATTTAGTTGATTACTCAAGTTTAACTATAGAATAAGCGACCTAAATTCCGATAGTTAATTTAAAAATAATTGAATTCAAGTTTTCTTTTCAGAAAAAAAGCATACAACTATGGAATTTCAATTCGATTAAATAACGAATTAAAGATTTTGCTCATAGAATTAATTACGGAATCCGTAGTTAATCGGCCGTAAATGGTCCATTTTACACTCGGTAGGCGATCAATTGTATTCGAGGTTAAATTGCTTCGGATATAATCGGTCGATATTTCTATCGTTGTATAGCGTGTTGACATCTATTTTTTATTTTGAACAGACAAACACAATACACTTATATACACACGTGACTATTTTAATCAAATCCGAAGTGTTACGAAAGAACATGCGAATCTTTTATTTGTATGCATTCATAAATTATACTTGAATTTGTATTTTTTAAAATATTTGTAGTACCCTTAAGAAGTGCAAATCATTAATTACATGTAAACTCTTTAAAATGAAAGTTTTAGTTTCTCTTCCATTTTTTTCTTCATTTCGGTTTTTGTTAATCGGTTCAATTTAACAAGTATTATTTACATAATTGTTTTAGTCATTGTTGATTTATTTATTTTTCATAACCAATGTCGTCTTTATGATTTTTAATTCAATACTAATTAGTTAATATATATTGATTGAGATTAGTTCCTTGAATTAATTTTTCTTTGACAATAACTACTACTCTTTCTGTCATCCATTTACTGACCATGTTAACTTTTTAGATGATTTTGGAGCTTCATGATGATGGATTTTAAATTGAATTTTTAGAGATTAGTTTTTTTTACATGATACTACAACACTCGTAGTACCTTGTAAAAAATACTAAACTCAAAAAATTCAATTTAAAATATATCATCACAAAGCTTTAAAATTATTTTAAAAGTCAACATGATTAGTAAATGGAGGACGGAAGAAATATTAAAATGAGTATTCAATTTGAGGACATGACAGTAGGATACTAAAATTGTGGGTTTTAGAATACGATGGCCAAAAACATATCGTTCGATAAGTTAAAGTAAGCAACATTTATTCTTTAGAAAGGAAGCACTTTAAGAGGTCTAGATAGAAATCAAGTTCATTAGGCCGGCAGAAATCACTATTATCGCCATTTTTGTTGGCTTTATAGCTTGGGATGGAAAATTATAATATTCCACGTCCACAAAATTAGACATAATCTATTTTCTAACTAATTTTAGGACAACGAACTATGTCTAATACTACAACAAAAATATTTAATAGTGACATAATTTTAGTGACATCATGAGTGGGTGTCACAAAATTTGCTACACTTTTAGTGTAGCAAAATTTAGTTACATCCATACATGCATCTATAATATTTTATGACACATAAAAATATAAGTAAATTAGTTATATCTAGAAATGTACAAATTTTGTGACATCTATACATGTCATTAAATTTTGCTACACCTTAAAATGTCATAAAATATTTTTTATTACACACGTAGGTGTCACAATCTTTCTATAACACAAACAACTATATAAATAAGAATTGTCCCACATAAAAAAAATATAAAAAAAAGACATGCATTATATGAGAAGGATCATGAAACAATGATAAAAACTAATTCCTCCAAGTGAAAATTGGAGAACACAATTAAAAATTGAAGAAGAAAACACACACGCTACAAGCATACATACATTCACATACATATTATAATCTATATAAGCATACATACATTCATATACATATTATAATCTATATAGTATATACATATACACACGCACACACACACATGAGAATATATATATATATATAATTTTATTATTAATAAAAAAAATTAAGCAATAATTATAAATAAATTGTTAAAAAAATAGCTACACTTTCACATGTCACAAATATAACTACACTTTTATATGTCACAAAGTTAGTTACACCTTCAAATGTCACTAAATTTAGTGACATGTTTTGTTTTTGTAACACGCATATTAGTCGTTCAACCATAAAGTGTCACAATTTTTTTAGTGATATTTATAAGTGTCACAATTCCTTTAAAATTGTGTCACTATTTGAGCATTTTGTTGTAGTGTAATTTTCGTAACTTGAGAGAGTAATTGAACTGAAAATATTTTTAGAAAAGTGTATGGCCATAGGAAAAGTTCAATTGTATTGTTCCTTTGCATGAAGCAAGAAGATTGCATAAAATTTTCTATTTATTATTTCATATTTCTGAACCATAATATGGTTCAAGATTTAATATCAATATTACAAGATAATGCTCTTTGATAATACAAAGTGAAAATTTCCCCAGTTTCCTTTCCTGTCTCTCATCTCTATGAAAGGGAGGAGAATACAACTAAATTACGATGCTTCTGATAAGAATATTTATTAGTAGTAATAAGCAAAGCGAGTAAGTTAAAGCCTTCATAATCATGATCTTAGTATAAATTGACTTCTTAATATTTTAATATGTCCTTATTTTAAGGTAAATAGTGTTAACATTATATTATACTGTATTTGAGGAAAATAAAATAGCATTTTTTTGGGATATAAATTTCATTTTCAAAATAACGATATAAGTATAATTATACCATTATAAATTAAATACAAAATTTAAATAAAATTATTCTATAAATCCATACACTTCGCGTGCTATTTTGCTAGCTCTGCCTCAAAAGACGGGCTTGCAAGATGCGTTGAATAACCACCTATTCTAAAAACTTAAAACGGGCATCCACTGTTCAATAAAAAAAGGTGTTAGAAAAAATTAAATAATATTGAATACTCTATCCATTTTATATAAATGACATTTTTCTTTTTTATCTTTTTTGACACGTTTTTTCACGCTTTTCGTTGATAGTTTTAAAATAGATTTTTGAAGAATTCTTTCTTATACGGGATACTGCGACAGTCTTAGTATCCCGTAAAAGAAAGAATTTTTCAAAAATCCATCTTAAAACTCATCAACGAAAAACATGAAAAAACGTGCCAGAAAAGCTACTATTGAAATGTATCATTTTAAGTGAAATGAATGGAGTATATCATTTGACCTTATTAAATAAAACCCAATCCAAAAATTAAAATTGCCAAAGCCGAGTAAGAAATCTTCAATCGAACAAGAGAAATCGATCATGTACCTGAAACTGCAAGCTTCATGCCTTCTCCTAATTTATTGAATCTTTAATCATCCCAACTGTCGAATTTTTTTAAAAAAATAATAATAATATTGGTTGGCTTATTTGATACTGACATTAACTAATTAATTATCATTTTATAACACGATAGAAATCATAGAATCAATCTCTCCGCGGAAACATTCATTCGTTCTTCGATGTGAACTATGAATAAATATAGATATTTTTTTAAATAAATGAATAAATATTTAAAAATGATAAAAGTAAGCATCAATACCCACACGCAACGTTACTTGCTCACTGCATTATAAATAGGAGGCAACAACTCTACATATATCTCCACCACAACAAAAATAATTATAAGCTTCTTATTCCAAAATTAACCTTCTTTTTTAACTCTCTCTCTCTCTCCAAAATTTGAAGAACATGTCGTCTGGTTGTAAATGTGGCTCCAACTGCAGCTGCGGCAGTGGTTGCAAGTATATCTTCTCTTCTTCCTATTGCTATACATTTTTTTTTTTTTTCCTGTCTTTTTAAAAATATCAAATAAAAATTAATCAATCATAACAAGATTTTTATCATGCATGTATAGTAAATAAATTGGTTACTATTTTGATGAAATTTTGCAGCTGTGAAATGTATGTGGAGAAGAGCACAAGTGTTGCCATAGTTGAAGGGGTTGCGCCAGTGAACATGTAAGTGGAAAAAAAAAAGCACTTTGATTTCAAAGTTTTGAAAAAAAAAAAAGGTTTATTTCCATATTTGGAAAGTGGCTTAAATATAATTTGGGATGTTGAATTATTAGGAATGTTGAAGGAGTTGAGAAAAGCTTTGGTGCTGAAGGAGGGAATGGATGCAAGTGTGGGTCCAGCTGCACCTGCGATCCTTGCAACTGTTGATGAGTTTAACACTGGATTAGGCCCCATGATTATCAACTCTCTCAACTCTGCTTTTATTAGTATTATGCAAATTAAGTGTGTGATGAAATAAGACAGGATATATAGCATATGTCTATGGCAAAGGCTAAATATATCTGTACTCAGTGTCATGTAAAATCTGTTGATCGCGTCTATGGCTACGCTTGGTTATGTATCGGGGCCTCGTTCGTTATGTTATGCGTGTGGAGAGTCTTGGAGTGTATGTAAAGGACAATTCATATTTAATACAGAAGCTCCTTCTCATTATGGCTCAAAGTCTTTAATTATATATAACACCTGGTTGATGATCATTCATATATATAGTTCATTACAATTAACAGTAGATCATGCTAAATTCTGCTACACGAGTTCGTTGGAGGATTAATGGATTTTTTTAAAGGTAAATAGTGTTAACATTATATTATACTGTAAGGAAAAAACAGCATTTTTTGGGATATAAATTTCATTTTCAAAATAATGATCTTAGTAGCCACTCAAGTACGAAGACTTTGTCAAGTTCAGAAGTTTGCTCGGGATGACAAATCAAGTTTAAGGGGGAGTGTTGGAAGAACTAAGTAAACTTGATTTTTAGAAGATATTTAACTAAGAAATATCTAGAAGAGATATTTTGAATAAAAAATAGTAAGAATTATCTAGAAATTAGATATTTTGAATAAAATAAAAGAAAATGGAAGAAAAATCTAGAATGAAAAGCCTAGATAGGCCTAGTGTAGAATTCTCTAGATTAGCATATGAACACTATAAATAGATGTACTTGTGTTGATTTGGAAGTGAAGAAAAGAAAATTAATTAGCAAATCCACTTCTCATAATTATCTCTACACTTTCAATATACACACACGTCCATACACACACTGTGCACTCTTTCTCCTATAGTTCATTAGCTAAAATTCGTCATATATATATACATATTTTTTCCAACAAAGTGGTACCAGAGCCACGTTGATCCTCCGGCATGGCTAATTTGCAATCGTTCCAAGTCCCTATGCTCAACAAGAGCAACTTCGACAATTGGAGCATAAAGATGAAGGCGCTATTGGGAACTCACGACGTGTGGGAGATCGTCGAGAATGGTTACGAGGAACCGCAAGACGAGATCGGACTATCCCAACAACAAAGGGATAAGTTACGGGATGCGAGAAAGAGGGACAAGAAAGCTCTCTATCTCATCTACCAAGCGCTAGGGGACGATGATTTTGAGAAAATCTCAAGTGCAAGCACCGCCAAAGAAGCATGGGAGAAGCTTCACAACTCTTGCAAAGGAGCCGAGCAAGTAAAGAAGGTACGTCTCCAAACTTTAAGAGGAGAATTTGAATCTTTGCATATGAAAGAGTCGGAGATTGTTTCGGATTATTTTTCCAGAGTGCTGGCAGTCTCAAATCAAATGAAAAGAAATGGTGAAAAATTGGAGGATGTAAGAATTATGGAGAAAATTTTGCGATCACTAACTCCAAAATTTGAGCATATAGTGGTGACAATAGAGGAGACTAAAAATTTGGAGGAAATGACTATCGATCTCTTATTGGGATCGTTACAAGCATATGAGGAGAAACAAAAGAAAAAACAAGAAATCGTAGAACAACTTTTAAAGTTGCAAGTAAGCCAAAAGGAGAAAGAATAAAGTTCTAGCTCAAATCGAGATAAACAAGGGAGAGGTCGTGGCCAAGGACAAGATCGAGGCCGAGGATGAGGACGTGGTCATGGACGTGGACACGGACGAGGTGGTTTCACCAACTATGAAACAAAGGAGTTCCTAAGGAATGGTCGAGGAGGGAGCAATTCGCAGTCAAGGTACGATAAATCTTCAATAAAATGTTATAATTGTCACAGATTTGGGCACTATGCTTCCGAGTGCAGAGATGCAAAATCAAAAGTTGATGAGAAGGCTAATTATGCCGAGAACACAAGCGAAGCAAATGGCAGTGTGCTTTTGGCATATAAAGGAGAAGCCAGAAGCCAAGAAGACACATGGTACCTTGACACTGGTGCAAGCAACCACATGTGCGGGAAGAGAAGCATGTTTGTAGAGCTCGATGAGTCGGTAAGTGGAAGCGTCTCCTTTGGTGATGAATCTAAAATTCCAGTCAAGGGAAAAGGCAAGATTTTAATTCGTCTAAAGAATGGAGATCACGAATTTATTTCAAATGTTTATTACGTGCCCAATATGAAAAATAATATCTTGAGCTTGGGACAACTCTTAGAGAAAGGTTATGATATTCACATGAGAGATTATAACCTTTCAATAAGAGATGTCAAAAATAATCTCATCGCCAGGGTGCCAATGTCTAAAAATAGAATGTTCTTATTGAATATTCGAAATGACGTGGCAAAATGCTTGAAAGCTTGTTACCAAGATAAGTCTTGGTTATGGCACCTTCGGTTTGGGCACTTGAATTTTGGTGGATTAAAATTATTATCAAGTAAAGAGATGGTGAAAGGATTACCTTCTATAAAGCATCACGATCAACTATGCGAAGGATGCCTACTCGGGAAGCAGTTCAGGAAGCCGTTCCCAAAGGAGTCAAGCTCAAGAGCTCAGAAGCCATTGGAGTTAATTCATGCTGATGTTTGTGGGCCAATCAAGCCAAGCTCCCTTGGTAAAAATAATTATTTTCTACTTTTTATTGACGATTATTCTAGAAAAACGTGGGTGTACTTCTTGAAGCAGAAATCAGAAGTTTTTGAAGCCTTCAAGAAGTTTAAGATTGTTGTAGAAAAGGAGAGTGGGCTAGAAATCAAAGCTCTAAGAACCGATCGAGGGGGAGAATTTACATCCATGGAGTTTCTAGAGTTCTGCAAGCAACATGGAATTCGACGGCCTATGACAGTTCCAAGATCTCCCCAACAAAATGGAGTTGCAGAAAAGAAGAATAGAACCATTGTGGAGATGGCGCGGAGCATGCTTAAGACAAAGAATCTATCAAGAGAGTTTTGGGCTGAAGCAGTGGCGTGTGCAGTCTATCTAACCAACCGATCTCCAACACGAAGCGTTTGGGGAAAAACTCCACAAGAAGCTTGGAGCGGTAGAAAGCCAGGAATTGCCCATCTCAGAGTGTTCGGGAGCAAAGCATATGCACACGTTCTAGATCAAACAAGGAATAAGCTGGATGATAAAAGCGAGTCTTTCATCTTCATCGGGTACGATTCAAACTCTAAAGGGTATAAATTATACAGTCCATCCACACAAAAAACTGTGATAAGTCGAGATGTGGAATTCGACGAAGAAGGAGTATGGGATTTTGGCTCCAACAACGACTATAACTTCATCCCTCAGTTTGAAGACCATATAATGGTCGAGCAAGAGGAGAATGTGCAACAAGAGCCTGCCACTCCACCCACTTCACCTGTAGTAAGTGTTGAAGACTCACCACCTTCTTTCTTGAATGAAAGAGCCGCACCACGTGCAAGGAGTCTACACGAGATCTATGACGACACCGAAAGGTTAGAAAATCTTACCTTGTTCTGTCTATTTGCTGACTGTGAACCTGTTAGTTTCAATGAAGATGCGCAAAGTACGAAATGGCGAGATGCAATGGAAGAAGAAATCAAGGCCATAAAAAAAATGATACGTGGGAGCTTGCAACACTACCAAAAGGGCACAAAGCTATTGGAGTCAAGTGGGTGTATAAAATTAAGAAGAACTTCAAAGGAGAAATTGAGAGATATAAAGCAAGGCTCGTTGCGAAGGGATATAGCCAGAGAGCTGGAATCGACTACGATGAGGTATTTGCTCCAGTCGCTCGCTTAGAAACTATTAGACTAATAATTTCTCTCGCAGCCCAAAATAGATGGAAAATATATCAAATGGATGTCAAGTCAGCCTTTTTGAACGGAGTTCTAGATAAGGATGTCTACATCAAGCAGCCGGATGGCTATGCTGTGAAGGGGCAAGAAGATAAAGTTTTGAAGCTGAAGAAGGCCTTATATGGATTAAAGCAAGCACCAAGGGCATGGAATAGCCGGATCGATAAATACTTGGAGGAAAATGGCTTCACTAAATGCCCACATGAACATGCCCTCTACGTTAAAATAAAAGGTGAAGATATTTTAATTGTGTGCTTGTATGTAGATGATCTTATCTTCACAGGAAACAACCCAAGTATGTTCGAGGAATTCAAGAAGGCCATGACTAGAGAGTTCGAGATGACTGACATTGGGCACATGGCGTATTATCTCGGTATGGAGGTCAAGCAACTAGAAGATGGAATCTTTATCACTCAAGAAGGTTATGCAAAGGAAATCCTCAAGAAGTTCAAGATGGAGGACTGCAAAGAAGTCAACACACCAATGGAGTGCGGAATCAAGCTATCTAAGAATGATGGAGGAAAAAAAGTAGACCCGACATTATTCAAGAGTTTAGTTGGAAGCCTGCGGTACTTAACGTGCACAAGACCGGATATTCTTTATGCTACAGGGCTCGTGAGTCGCTATATGGAAAACCCTACCACGGTCCATTTCAAAGCAGCAAAAAGAATACTCCGCTATCTCAAAGGTACGATTAACTTTGGTCTATTCTATACAAGTACTAATGATTATAAGCTTGTCGGGTATAGCGATAGCGACTGGGCTGGAGATAATGATGATCGAAAAAGTACAAGTGGGTTCGTGTTCTTCATGGGAAATACTGCCTTCACCTGGATGTCAAAGAAGCAACCCATAGTCACGCTGTCAACTTGTGAAGCAGAATATGTGGCTGCCACATCTGCTGTATGCCATGCAGTTTGGCTTAGAAGTATACTGCAGGAGCTCGGATGGCCACAATGAGAGCCTACAACCATCTGTGTAGACAACAAGTCAGCAATCGCGCTAGCAAAAAATTCGGTGTTTCATAATCGGAGCAAGCACATCGACACGCGTTTCCACTATATCAGAGAATGTATCACAAATAAGGAGGTTCAAGTGGAGTATATAAAAACACAAGATCAAGTCGCCGACATCTTCACCAAGCCACTCAAGTACGAAGACTTTGTCAAGTTCAGAAGTTTGCTCGGGATGACAAATCAAAGTTTAAGGGGGAGTGTTGGAAGAACTAAGTAAACTTGATTTTTAGAAGATATTTAACTAAGAAATATCTAGAAGAGATATTTTGAATAAAAAATAGTAAGAATTATCTAGAAATTAGATATTTTGAATAAAATAAAAGAAAATGGAAGAAAAATCTAGAATGAAAAGCCTAGATAGGCCTAGTGTAGAATTCTCTAGATTAGCATATGAACACTATAAATAGATGTACTTATGTTGATTTGGAAGTGAAGAAAAGAAAATTAATTAGCAAGTCCACTTCTCATAATTATCTCTACACTTTCAATATACACACACGTCCATACACACACTGTGCACTCTTTCTCCTATAGGTCATTAGCTAAAATTCGTCATATATATATACATATTTTTTCCAACAAATTATACCATTATTAAATACAATAAATAAATAAAATTATTCTATAAATCCATACTCTTCGGGTGCGTTTACTTTTTATACCGTTTTGTATAAATGACATAATATAATGTGGTATAAAGTGGCAGGACCCACATTTTTTATATGATGTTACTTTGAATAATATTTGGTGTGTATAATTGTTTATATTATAAAACTGTATTTTCTTTGACTGATAATGATGTAAAAGGAAGTACAGTATAAGAAAGTATAAAAGTCATTACCACTATATAATGCATTTACGTTGATGTATAAAAAATCCAATCAGGCGATATAAAAAATCGGGCCAGTCCATTGTATTAATTTATGGGATAATATTATACTTCTTATAAACACGTGTGATAACTTTATACCTCCTTTTACCACTTAAGAAAGAGGTGCAATAATAATAATAATAATAATAATAATAATAATAATAATAATAATAATCTTGGTATAAAATTATATTATACCATCTAAAAGATATCGGGCTGACCGAAATATCATACGACCTAATTAGATTTTTTATAAATCAAAGTAAACGAAGTATAAAGTAGTATAAAAAATTTTATACTCCTTTATACTTCCTTTTATGATCTTATACCAGAAAGTAAACGCAACGTTCATGTGCTAGTGCTATTTTGCTAGCTCTGCCTCAAAAATGGGCTTGCAAGATGCATTGAATAACCACCTCTTCTAAAACTTAAAATTGGCATCCAATGTTCAATAAAAAAGGTGCTACAAAATTAAATAATATTGAATATATCATTTGACCTTATTAAATAAATCCCAATTCAAAAATAAAATTGCCAATGCCGAGTACGAAATCTTCAATCGAACAAGAGAAATCGATCATGTACCTGAAACTGCAAGCTTCATGCCTTCTCCTAATTTATTAAACTAGCAGAGATTACGTGAGTTGCACGTATAATTTTTTATTTTACTTATTTTTTTTAATTTTGAATAGTAATATACTTAAAGTTAAAAAGAATATTCAAAGTTTAAAATAATATTGATTGTGAATTATTATTTTCAACACAATATTAGCAAGCTGATGTAAACAACAGACAAAAGATGAATCAAACTATTTTTTTATATCCTACTTATCTTTGACTTAATACCCCAACTTACCTATTCTCACTTAATAAAATTAAATTTTAACTCTCACATAAGAATGGACAAAATTTACCCATATTTTTACTAATGGGACTAAAATACCCTTTGCATATATATTTTAAACCCCCCTCCTCCTCCTTCACTCTCTATTTTTGAAGAACATTTGAATTCATTCCTGTACGTGTTCCCCCTCCCTCTCTCTCTCTCTAATTTTTCTTCAGCCAAGGATCTCTCTCTCGCCGGCGATTCTGCAGACGCGGAGGCGAGGATGTGGAATGGATTGCGGCGTCGTTGGCTTAAACGGAGGGGAGGAACGTCTCGGCGCTGCTGCGGTGACCTCGACCATCGATCTGAGTATGCTGCTCTACAGGGCGGCAGAGTTCCTAGGTGGATGCGGTGGCGGCGTCGGGATCCCGCTTCTCTTTGCCGGACATAGTTAGATCAGTTCTCTCTCTCGCTCGTTCTTCTCTTGTTTTAACTAGACAAAGACTTTGAGGGATTCTCACAGCCATTCTTCCTGCCTTTCATTAAAATTGATATTTTTTCATTTTTTTGTTTTTTGAATCAATTAACTTTCTTTTTCTTGTATTTTGTGTAAGTGAATTGACCGATAACCTATGTTTGGTACTCTTGATTTTGTGTGTGTGTATTGATGTGCGTGTGTGTGTTGTTGTTTGTGTGTGTGTGTTTATGTGCGTGTGTGTTTATGTAATTTGATTATTTGCTTAATTGATAAGAATTCTTGTCATATAATTGGCAAGTGGTGTCATATCTTGCCATTTTTTTTCATAAATAGACAAGATTTAGTTGTTGTATGTATGTGTATGTTTTGCTCTGTGTGTGTATTGCTTGTGTGTGTGTAATTTGCCCATTTTTTTTTCTTTTTCTTTTTCTTTTTTGTGTATATTTTTAGTTATTTATCATGTATGAAACAATTGAAGACTGACTTATGCAAAATGAATCATTTACAAATAACGAGGAAATTAATCAATTCTTGCCTTAGTTTTGGTAATAAGTTAACCACATCTTGCCTTGTATTTGGTAAAAAATTAACCATACATTTCCTTGTATTTAGGGTGGGGAATACTGTATCTTGCCATGTATTTGGTAAAAAATTAACCATATCTTGCCTTTTTAGGTAATTTTACTTGCCAATAAGTAGTTAATGATTTTTTCATACCCGCAATAATCATTCGCAAGATTTTATAATATCTTTCCAACCCTAAACCTGAATGGCATGAATTTATAATTCGTTTAATATTTATAAACGTTCGCAAGATTTCAGAATATATATATATATATATATATATATATATATATATTTTTTATCCATTTTATTTAATTAGCAATATGTAATATACTTTCTATAATATTTGGGAATTAATTTAGATATAATGACTCAAAACTTCATAGTGAATAAATTATTTTTTGCAATACACACCATTAACGTTCGCAAGATTATGCAATATCTTACCAAATACTAGCCATGAAGAGTAAGAAGTCTGCATATTCTTAAATACTTGTTTCATTGCATACATATCAAAATAATATCTTGCCATCAACAACATAGATGGCAAGAAATCACCTCATGTCTTGCCTTCTGCGGGCAAGTAACTAACGATTTATTACCATCAGTAAGTAAGAAATCGTATAATTTCTTGCCCCGTCTTTTTTGCAATTAATGGTAGATTACATCAATATCTTACCAACTATGCAAAATCTGATGGTTACATTCGAAACTCACTTACAATATATTTTTGGCAAGACGTTATTGACATCTTGCCAACTAGCTTACCATAAATGACAAGATTTCATCAATATGCAAAACCTGATAGTTTCATTCCCATTTACTATAAATTCGAAACTTAAAAAAAAAAAAAAAGACGAGATAAGGAAATGAAAAAAGGAAAAAAAAAACTGAAACAAAAAAATTTAATATACATATAAAAAAAAATAAAAAAGAACAAATAAGAAATAAGCTAGAAAAAATAAATGAAAAATAAGAAAGAATAGAAAAAATAAAAAAGAAATAGTGAATGTGTGTGTGAAAGAGAGAAGCGTGAGGGGGGGGGGAAGAGAGATCACGTGGTGCAAGGTGAGGTGGAGGAGAGAGGAGAGAGAGGGGGAAAGTAAGGGTAAAGTGGGAAGAAAGTTAAAAATATGGGTATATTTTGTATAAAGTTATAATTGTGTTAAAATTTGATTTTCTTATACTAAAATAGGTAGAATAATTCTTCACTCCTTATCTTTTTCGTATAAGAAAAAATTATCTGTTTTACAAAACTGAAAAAAAATATTTGACAATGATATCATCGTAATTATGATAAATCAATCAAATTAAACAACCTTAAATAAAGAAAAGTAAAAAACACATGTTGTATTATTCAAGTGGATAGATGCATGATTGTAAATAGTAATCATCAATGAATTATAAAATTACCTTGATCAATCAAAACAACTTCGAGTATTATGCCGATAAAATTGTATAATAAAAATAGAGTTCTATAAATATTACTAATATTTTGGAAGTTTGACTAAAGTAATAATATGAAAAAATCTATTTACATTCATTTGACTCTCTTCCTAATTACCGCATAGTGATTCTGTAGTAAAACCATTCATATAACCAAGGAATACATATATCTTTAATATAATTAATTATCAAATTTATAAATAAGAACATGACAAAATCAAATTGATTTACTTGAAGATACTTATATTCCTCATACTTTTTGTATTTGTGGATATTCTCATAAAAAATACATATATATTCAATATTTTGAGGAACATGCTGGGCCACGATGAATTCTAATGTGTAATAATGATAAGTTCCTTAAAACAACAAAAAAATAGAATTTAATTTTATAAATTTTTCGTCTACTTGTAGATGAATACCAATTCGTGTGGACGATAATTCTGATCAAAGTATAACACTATTGATATTATCATGAGTATAATTTAATATTAATTTTTTTAAAAGTATTTATAATTATAGAGTTGCATTGTGTCCATAAATAAAAGACATAAAATAGGTAAGAAAAAGAAAGAATATATATTAAAATTTAAAGAAAAATATATTTTTCACCATGGTGATAAGAACATGCTTCATGGTGTCGTAGAATAATTGATTCATATTTATATCACAAAAACGTCAAGACAAAAAATTTAATATTTACACCTCATGGCCGATAACGTTTTAGTTAATTAAGTAACTTTAACAATATTTTATTTTGTGTTGCATCCCCTTTTTTTTTACAGTAGGGAAGTAATTAAAAAAAAAAACTAAAATAACTAAAATAATTGTGTCCCAAACATAAGGATATGGTGTATTTAAGTGACAAGAATTTAATTTTTATAAGAGTTTTAATAGAAGTACACTACTAATATAACTACAATTTGAAAGTAAATAACATTAATAAATTTAGTTCATTTTAAATTACAAAGTTATCCTTAAAATAAATTTATAATAAGGACATGATGGGCAAATCAAATTTTATAAAATAAGACTCTTTTATAATAGGGTATTGATCGAACTTATTTTCGTAAGGTAATTAATGCACGTAGACAAGGAATTAATGAACACGAAAGTAAACGGAACACAAAGGAATTTACGTGGTTCGATCTATTGGATTAGATCTACGTCCACGGGCCGAAAGAGTATGGATCTTTATTGCTTGTATGAGTAGTAATTACAAGATTGTTCTCCCTCCTTCTCAATCTATTCTAAACCCCTATTTATAGGTAATTACACGGAGTTTGACTATAACACAAAGTCTTCTCCTATTTGGACTCTGGCTTGATCCTCTTATTAGGGATAGAAACCGAGCTTCTATATCTCTCTTGGAGCTTGAGTTGTAGTCGATGTAGGAGTCTTGATTGCCTTGGTGAAGAAGTTTCTCTTAGTTGGGCCGAGCTGCGTAGGCTGAGCTTAACTGTCGGGGCCCAATTATATTGGGTTTGATGCTTGGGCCTAGGAGATAGGCCGTATCCTATCACACCCCCCCTCCAAAAATATGTAAAAGCGAGGGTGTGAATTAGGGGAAATAGTTGAGGTAGGAGTAGTTTAAAGTACGTTGCCCCGTCAAAAGTAGAATTGATGAAGTCAATCGTGTGCCGCCTCGTTAAGACGAGGTCGAAAGAAAGTCCGTTGCCCCGTCGAAAAATAAATTCGACGAAGTCAATCGTGTACTGCCTCATTAAGACGAGGTCAAAGAAAAGTCCGTTGCCCCGTCGAAAAATAAATTCGACGAAGTCAATCGTGTACTGCCTTGTTAAGACGAGGTCGAAGAAAATTATGTTGCCCCGTCGAAAAATAAATTCGACGAAGTCAATCGTGTACCGCCTCGTTAAGATGAGGTCGAAGAAAATTCTGTTGCCCCGTCGAAAAATAAATTCGACGAAGTCAATCGTGTACCGCCTCGTTAAGACGAGGTCGAAGAAAAATTCGTTGCCCCATCAAAAAATAAATTCGACGAAGTCAATCGTGTACCGCCTCGTTAAGACGAGGACGAAGAAAAGTTCGTTGCCCCGTCGAAAAATAAATTCGACGAAGTCAATCGTGTACGTACTACTCATACAAGCAATAAAGATCCATACTCTTTCCGCCCGTGGACGTAGATCTAATCCAATAGATCGAACCACGTAAATCCCTTTGTGTTCCATTTGCTTTCGTGTTCATTAATTCCTTGTCTACGTGCATTAATTACCTTATGAAAATAAGTTCGATCACTAGCGCCGTCTGTGAGAAACGAAAAATTTGTGATTTTCGAACAAAAGTTAGGTAAACTACAGCCATGACAGGAAGACCAACACGATCAAACGCCGCCGCTGCTGCCGCCGCCAACAAGGAAAAGAAGATTCAGCAAATCGGACAAGACCGGCAGCAAATCCCCGAAGGCGAGGCAAGCCAGGAGCAAGATTCTAAACCCGGCAACATACCGGCTATCTAGGAAGGAACACGCCAGAGGCCAGACTCCGGACGGACACGTTGAGCATGTTGGATAAGCATAGCAAGATTTTCTCCAGCTCGCCAAAAATAACACAACGCTCAGCCGTGAAAAAGGACAACCCTCACGCAAAGATGGTGGAGAGCACGAAGCTTACCTCCGGATCGCGGCATCAGCAAAAGTCCCCTAGCGTCAGGATCGTAGACGCATGGGACGCCAGGATCCGCCAACGGGGCCACCATCGCATCTCACCTTGCCGCAACGTCATCTCACCTCGGCGCGACACCATCTCACCTCAGCGCGACACCGTCTCACCTCGGCGTGATGAGGACAATTACCTCGCACTACGAAGCCATTATGGATCATAGCAGATCGGTTCGCAAGAGCCGACAAAGCTGATAGGTGCAAGCGCGAAGCCGACAAGGCCGAACTATCGGATCGGAAGGAGGATCAGAACGACCGAGGCCAAAGTCGGCAAAGTGCCTTCGACAGGCTCCAGCATACATCCCTGGAATCCAGGCTCAGACCTCGGCAAAACCAGGAACGAAGCCAACTCACTCCGTTGATGAGGCCGAAGCCAACTCACACCGATATGTTCGAGAAGCCTCAGCCCATGTCAAGTGGAAGGGAAAAGCGCCGATCAAAGGAGTACTGTCACTTCCATGAGGATTACAGGTGCGATATCGAGGAATGCAGAAAGCTTGCTGCGGTCATAGAGCAATTGGTGCGTGACAGCACCCTCAAGAGGTACCAAAGTCGCAGCCGACGTTCTGACTAGTATGAAGCCCACACTCGAGGCAAAACGCAATAAAGATGACGAAGTACACTCTCAAAGCTGAGGCCCGAAGTCCTAAAACGGACGAGCCCTCACATAAGAGCCCCAAAAAGGACGTGGCCATCATCTTTTACGACAAGGTGAGCACGCTATCAAAGGCCAAGACCTAGCATACTTCCTAGTATAATCCAAATTTACGGAAACACCGAAGCCATCTGAGCCCCCCTCGAAAAGCACCGAAGCCGAACCCGCAAAAGAACCACCTAAAGATTGTTGAAAAGTATACGTGGACGCGACTTTGAGGAAATCGGGAAGCGGGGCAGGCATCATACTCCTCAGCCCAGATGGACATGAGACAACCTATACACTTCGGTTCGACTTCCCTACAACAAATAACGAAGTAGAGTACAAAGCTTTAATCGTCAGACTTTGCCTAGCTCAAGGTCTCCAGATACGAGCTGTACAGATTTACAACAACTCTCAAGTCATAGTGAGCCACATGCTAGGAGGTCACGAAGCTAAAGGCGACATGATACCTCCACAAAACCAAGAACCTACAACAATACTTCTCGTATTTTTAGTTGGTTCACATCCCAAGGGGGCAGAATAACGGAGCAGATGCACTAAGCAAGTTAGCCTCGTCATCCACAAGCCCTCCCGTGGAAGAAGTTAAACACTAAAGTATTGACGAAGCCGAAGCAAGCCTAGTAACTCCATTAGGCAAAGCTCTTGGTCAACTCCAGTTCCCATCATAGCCATCGACTACATCAAATGGGTGGAAGCCGAACCCTTGGCAGAAATCATGAGCAAGAACGCCCTCAACTTCATCTGGAAGAACATAGTATGCCGCTTCGGCATACCCCATATCCTCGTCTCAGAAAATGGGACACAATTCACGGACAGAACATTCAGAGAATGGAGTGAAGGGCTTCATATCCAGCAGAAGTTCACTTCGGTAGCTCATCCTCAAGCGAATGGCCAAACCGAAGTTATGAACTGAACTATTGTCAGGGGACTCAAAACCCGCCTCGACAAAGCCAAAAGAGATTGGGCAGCAAATTTACCCCAAGTCTTATGGTCGTACCGAACAACTCCCCGGACCTCGAACGGCGAAACACCTTATAATTTGGTGTATGGAACCGAAGCAGTGATCCCGGTAGAGATCGGCCTGCCGAGCCCGCGCACTCTTAACTTCACAGCCGAAGTCAACGAGGAAGACCTCCAAACCAAACTGGATCTGTTAGAAGAGAAACGAGAGCTCGTCTACATAAGAGAAGCCAAGTACAAGCAACAAGTAGCTCAGTACTACAACCGAAGAGTGAAGTACAAACAATTCCAAGCAGACGACCTCGTACTTCGAAATAACGAGGTCAGTAAAGCAGAAAGGCTCGGCAAGCTGGAAGCCACATGGGAAGGACCTCACCGAGTTGAAGAAGTCCTCGGCAAAGGGTCATACAAGCTCGCCCACTTATCCGGTAAGCAAATACCCCGTGCCTGGCACATTACTTATTTAAAGAGATACTTTGCATAAGTGGTCGAGAGTAATGTCCAAGTTCATATAGTTTATTTAGGTCATTTAGGTCGTCTTTTAGGGTCTTGCATACATCTTGCATTTGCATACATCTTGCACATCTCTCTTTACTCCACTTATGCATATTATCTCTACAAATAAGGAATGTAAAGCCAAAACCTCGTCCTACGACGAGGTAGAGCTATTTAAAGCCAAAAACCTCATCCTACGACGAGGTAGAACTATCTAAAGCCAAAACCTCATCCTACGATGAGGTAGAGCTATTTAAAGCCAAAACCTCATCCTACGACGAGCATCCTACGACGAGGTAGAGCTATCTAAAGCCAAAACCTCGTCCTACGACGAGGTAGAGCTATTTAAAGCCAAAACCTCATCCTACGACGAGGTAGAGCTATCTAAAGCCAAAACTCGTCCTATGAAGAGGTAGAGCTATTTAAAGCCAAAAACCTCATCCTACGACGAGGTAGAGCTATCTAAAGCCAAAACCTCATCCTACGACGAGGTAGAGCTATCTAAAGCCAAAAACCTCATCCTACGACGAGATAGAGCTATCTAAAGCCAAAACCTCATCCTACGACGAGGTAGAGCTATCTAAAGCCAAAAACCTCATCCTACGATGAGGTAGAGCTATCTAAAGCCAAAACCTCGTCCTACGACGAGGTAGAGCGATTTAAAGCCAAAAACCTGATCCTACGACGAGGTAGAGCTATCTAAAGCCAAAAACCTCATCCTACGACGAGGTAGAGCTATTTAAAGCCAAAACATCATCCTACGACGAGGTAGAGCTATCTAAAGCCAAAACCTCATCCTACGACGAGGTAGAGCTATTTAAAGCTAAAACCTCATCCTACGACGAGGTAGAGCTATCTAAAGCCAAAACCTCGTCCTATGAAGAGGTAGAGCTATTTAAAGCCAAAACCTCATCCTACGACGAGGTAGAGCTATTAAAGCCAAACCTCATCCTACGACGAGGTACAACTATCTAAAGCCAAAACCTCATCTTACGACGAGGTAGAGCTATTTAAAGCTAAAAACCTCATCGTACGACGAGGTAGAGCTATCTATAGCCAAAAACCTCGTCCTACGACGAGGTAGAGCTATCTAAAGCCAAAACCTCGTCCTACGACGAGGTAGAGATATTTAAAGCCAAAACCTCATCCTACGATGAGGTAGAGCTATCTAAAGCCAAAACCTCGTCCTATAATGAGGTAGAGTTATTTAAAGCCAAAAATTTGTCTTGTGACGAAGTGAGCTACTTAAAGTCAAAACTTCGTCTTGTGATGAGGTCGAACTACCTTCGTTTAAAAATGAGGACGACCTACTTTCGTTTAAAAATGAGGACGAGCCGCAAGGCATTTCTTTTTAGCTCATCTTTTGAAGGGACGAGCCGAACTTGACTTTGTCGAATTTATTTTTCGACGGGGCAACGGACTTTTCTTCGACCTCGTCTTAACGAGGCGGTACTTCGATTGACTTCGTCAAATTTATTTTTTGACGGGGCAGCGTATTTTTCTTCAACCTCATCTTAACGAGGCGGTACGCGATTGACTTTGTCGAATTTATTTTTCGACGGGGCAACGTACTTTTCTTCGATTGACTTCGTCGAATTTATTTTTTGACGGGGCAACAGACTTTTCTTCGACCTCGTCTTAACGAGGCAGCACGCAATTGACTTCATCAATTCTATTTTTGACGAGGCAACGTACTTTAGACTACTCTTATCTCAACTATTTCCCCTAAGTCACACCCTCGCTTCTACATCTTTTTTTGGGGGGGGGGATGTGATAGGATACGGCCAAGCTCCTAGGCCCAAGCATCAAGCCCAATATAATTGGGCCCCGACAGTTAAGCTCGGCCTACACAGCTCGGCCCAACTAAGAGAAACTTCTTCACCAAGGCAATCAAGACTCCTACATCGACTACAACTCAAGCTCCAAGAGAGATATAGAAGCTCGATTTCTATCCCTAATAAGAGGATCAAGTCAGAGTCCAAATAGGAGAAGACTTTGTATTATAGTCAAACTCCATATAATCACTACTCATACTAGCAATAAAGATCCATACTCTTGCTCCGTGGATGTAGATCTATTCTAATAGATCGAACCACGTAAATCCCTTGCGTTCCATTACTTTCGTGTTCATTTATTCTTTGTCACCGTTTATTAATTGCCTACGAAAATAAGTTCGATCAGATATAGATATAGATCTTTAATCATCCCAACTGTCTAATAAAAAAAAAACTTGGTTGGCTTATTTGATATTGACATTAATTAATTAATTAATTAATTAATTGTCATTTTCTAACACGATAGAAATCATAGAATCAATCTCTCCGCTGAAACATTCATTCGTTCTTCGATGTGAACTATGATAATTAAATATATAAAAATGATAAAAGTAAGCATCAATACTCACACGCAACGTTACTAAACTTGGCCACTACTTTATAAATAGGAGGCAACAACTCCACATTTATCTCCACCACAACAAAAATAATTATAAGTCTCTTATTCCAAAATTAACCTTCTTTTTCAACTCTCTCTCCAAAATTTGAAGAAAATGTCGTCTGGTTGTAAATGTGGCTCCAACTGCAGCTGCGGCAGTGGTTGCAAGTATATCTTCTCTTCTTCCTATTGCTATAAAATTTTTTTTCTGTCTTTTTAAAAATAACAAATAAAAATTAATCAATCATAACAAGATTTTTATCATGCATGTATAGTAAATAAATTGGTTATTATTTTGATGAAATTTTGCAGCTGTGAAATGTATGTGGAGAAGAGCACAAGTGTTGCCATAGTTGAAGGGGTTGCGCCAGTGAACATGTAAGTGGAAAAAAAAAAGCACTTTGATTTCAAAGTTTTGAAAAAAAAAAAAGGTTTATTTCCATATTTGGAAAGTGGCTTAAATATAATTTGGGATGTTGAATTATTAGGAATGTTGAAGGAGTTGAGAAAAGCTTTGGTGCTGAAGGAGGGAATGGATGCAAGTGTGGGTCCAGCTGCACCTGCGATCCTTGCAACTGTTGATGAGTTTAACACTGGATTAGGCCCCATGATTATCAACTCTCTCAACTCTGCTTTTATTAGTATTATGCAAATTAAGTGTGTGATGAAATAAGACAGGATATATAGCATATGTCTATGGCAAAGGCTAAATATATCTGTACTCAGTGTCATGTAAAATCTGTTGATCGCGTCTATGGCTACGCTTGGTTATGTATCGGGGCCTCGTTCGTTATGTTATGCGTGTGGAGAGTCTTGGAGTGTATGTAAAGAACAATTCATATTTAATACAGAAGCTCCTTCTTCATTATGGCTCAAAGTCTTTAATTATATATAACACCTGGTTGATGATCATTCATATATATAGTTCATTACAATTAACAGTTGATCATGCTAAATTCTGCTACACGAGTTCGTTCGAGGATTAATGGATTTTTTTTAAGTAAGTAAACATAAAAGCAAGCAAGGCATTAGGTCTTCTAGCTAGTTTCTTAATCTTTTTTTTTTTTTTTTGTTTAAATGTGTTTCAGTTCTTGATAATGTCTGGTTTTCTATTTTTATTTTTATAGGTGTTTTCTGTAAACATATGATTGAAGCAACTCAAACTTTAAGTCCAGAGAAAACACTAACTTAAAAAGTAAGGATAAATCTTGAGTTCTCATCTGCAGAAGAAAGTTACTGAGTTTGAGGATCAGTAGTGAAAACTGGTTTTAATTTCCTAGAAAACATGATCTTTCCTTCAAGTAAAAAAAGAAGAACGAAACGGTGTAATCGATGATAATGATGGAGGTGATGATTCTTTTTTTTTTTTTTTCCTCTGTTACAATTTCAAAGATGAGAAATGAGTGTTTGCTGCAATGAAATTAACTTCAAGAAGAGGTCCTTTACTTCAGCTTCTTAGTATTGAATCAATAATGTCATTATCTAAGGAAAAATATAATACCTTTATGTGTCTTTCACTCGTTTTATCTTCTGCTATTAAGCTGAAACATTCACCTACTACAATAAGCATTTCTTTAATTTGACTTTGTACAAGAGATTTATCACTTGGTACAAGAAAACAATATCTTAATATTTAATTCATTATGAACACATCACATGTATAAGAATAAGTTGGAATATCTAACCATAGCATAGTCCTTGATCATTTCAAGCCATCAAATTAAATAAATATATATGATGTGAAATACTATAACAATTCATTGTTAAAGTAGTGGGCAAAATATGGTTTTATAATCTCATGCAATGCAAGATACAAATTTTATCTAATCATAACCTTATACACAGTCTAATCTACTCCCTAAAATGAATTTCATAATACTATATATCTATATAGTATTTACACAGAAAACATGACCTCTTCTACAAGTTCATCAAAGATCAATTCTTCAAGATAAAGTGTTACCGACTCGCTCTCCAGCTGCAGATTCATCCAGCCTCGATCACGATCCAAGTCTCGACCCACAATGCTGTCCAACACCTGCTTCTCCTCAGGCTCTACATTCATCAACGAGCCAACGCTCGTGCACACCTCCTCTATAATATGCTCTCCCATAGGAAATGGAGGAACATGGCAATTTGATGACAAGGCCTTAGGATAGTAAGGAAGTGAAATGTCATAAACCTCGAGCAGAACCTCGTTCACAGCATCAAACAGCATTTGATGGTGCCAGCAGCCTTGGAACTCAGCGTATCCGTCTAGCTCGTCTTCTTCATGGGGCCAACCGCCTTCTATTTCCTCGAATAGTTGAGGGCTCAATAGCTGGTCCGAGGCATGCCATGTCATCTCAGAGGCATCTATCGCAATCTCTGATCTCTCAAGAAGGTCCCTCACATAATCCAAGTCTGAGTTTTTCTTTTGAGGGTATGAGATTTTCTCCTTTATTTCACCATAATCCAAGCCTGAAATGGTAAAAAGGTAAATATTAGTAGTCAGTCATTTCCACTTGTATCAAAAATTTAACTTAAAACATTTCAAGAATACATGTGAATCCATGTAACTATGTAAGTACCTTTGGGAAGTTGAATCTCTGCTTCCGGAGATTCTATATTCTTCAAGTGAATCTCAGAATCTGGAACGAAGAACTGATCTTGAATCTCTTCAAGACTTTCATCATTTTTGAGTTGTTCATTGCTTGCTTCCAACCTTAAGCTTTCATCATCTTCCCTAGTTTCCATATTTGCATTTATGGGCACAGTTTCTTCCTCCTCACTATTGTGTACACCAAAACTGCTATCTTCTTCGATTACAACCAAGCTTGTTCCTGAAGGATTCTCACCCGAGACCTCAAAGTTCATGCTAGAATAATAGGAATCGGCATTAGAAAGAGAGCGTATCCTTTTGAACTTGGGTGGAGCATAGCCATACTCACTTGTTAACTTCAAGCTCTTGGAAGAACTCAACTTCACATCTTTCCCTAAACTGTTCTCAAACAAACGAGCGTACTTATCCATGGATTCGTTCAACGAAGAACTTCTTCTGTGAGTGTGTTTTCTAGTACCAATATCATCATCATCAATCCTGTCCACTGCATTGTCTTCCTCTCGATAATCCAAACTCTCCGAAGGCTGGGATGTATCAGCAGTTCTTTTAGGCTCAACAGAAAAAGAAGTGCTGGGAAATCGCCAAACTTCTTTCTGTTTGCTTTCAATCTTCAGAGGCTTAAGCTTTCTCCTCTCTCCCGAATCCGCCACTGGAAATGATCTCGATTTGCTAAATTTCCCCTTCGTCTTCAAACCAAACGCACTACGCGAGAAATTAGCAATGCCCTCGTCCGAATCTTGAAGATTCTTTAGAAACAACTCCTTGTCTACCTTAAATATCTCAAAAATATCAGCTCTCACTTTAGAATCTTTAGGACTGTGACTATCACATTCTTCTTTAATGGCAGCTGTCTTCGACTGAGCTGCTGCATCGGGTGATTGAGAGGAGTAATCCTCCGAGTTTCTTGGTAGGAAAATGATCGGATGAGTCCAGTCTTTGCGTATTTTACCGAAAAAGTCATCCACAGATTCGAGGTGATGGATAGAGTAAGTCCTCTGCAAGGCAGGATCCTTGTCATCCATGGATGTTTCTTCGAAAATCATTGCCTTGAAGCGCGCTCTCAGAGACCGTTTCTTAGAAGAACGAGACTTCTTAGAACTCTAAACCAACCAAATATATGCTATAAATCAGCTATTGAGGCATAGATAAAGCAGCTGTAATTAATAACAAGAGATCTTGATTCTTACATGGGGTGAGCTCTTTTCTTCATCGATCAGCTTTTCATAACCATCATGAACACTCGCGTCTGGACTCCACTCATCTGCAAATAGTAATGTAAAAATCCATTGTTTCATGATTCTCAGATATATATATATTTATATAGAGGGGAGAGAGAGAGAGAGGAGATGGTTACATTGAAGAGGAGATGGGCGGTGATACTTGCGATGAGGGATGATCTTCTTAACATTAGACTGCCATTGATGGTAGTCAAGCACATGAACTAAACCCCACATGCATCCACTCTGCTTATTACTCTGAAATTCATCATGCAAATCCTTCCCCATCTTCAAACCGATTGCAGACTTCTACTCTTTCTTTGTCACCTTTTTCAACAAGATTATCTCATACAATTAGCAATCCGCATAAACAAAACAAAAAAAAATAAAAATTGATGAACTTTTGTTTTCTTTTTCTTTATTTCTTTACTGTTGTTTCTATGTTTCAACTGAGCTTGTTTGCATCTTTATTACGCTGCATATATGATAATTTGCCATATTCATTACTGAAAAATCAGCTCAAGTGTAGAAACGGAAAACTCTGTTTAATCTCATGTTTGAGGAAAATCAAAAGGAATTCATCAGCAGTGATAAACAATTAAAAGCTCATTAAATACTACGTGATTCTTGACTGGAAACAAGTGCACATAGGTTTAATTAGAAATAATAACTTAAGAAATCACCAAACACGGAGATCAAATCAAGAAAACCTGTTCCACCCAAAGTAGATAAAAAGAATCAAACCGCCCAAAACTTTTCCCAATATATATCAATCTTTTCCTTTCTTGAACAAAATATAAAGATTCCGAACTAACCAGAATGAAGAGGTAAGAAAGAAAAGAGATGAGAGAAAGGGGAATTCTGATGAAACAGTATACTGCCACAAAACCCATAACCAAAAAAAAAAAAACAAGTAAAATTTCAATTCTTACCTTATGAAAACAAGATTTTTTCTCCACGAGAAGATCGTTCATCAATTATGGCGGGCACGAGTGAGGATATATGCAGAATTTTTAAAATGAAAAGAAAAAAACTGCTAATATTATACTATGTATTATTATGTGGGGTTTAATGCAGATTGCTGCAGTGTTGGTTTAACGTATACGAAAAACAAGACTGCGGAAAAAGAAGATGGTTGAATTGAATTGAATTGAACAGAATAGAAATATACTAGTAGAATAGTTTGAAGGTGGCGCCGGGAGGGAGGGGAGGGGAGGGGAGGGGAGGGGCCCCACCCCCGTCTAGAAAACGACTATTGGAAAGCGGTCGTTGAAGCCATTACCCAGTCAACCTCCTGTCCTTTTGGGTGTTAGATATGTAAATCGAGTTAAAATTTGGAATTATTTTATAACTCCAACAAATTTTATAGTGTCATCTAGCTTTTTAAAATTCAACCCTCATAATTAATTTTTAATAATTTGATGGTTTATTGTATTCAAGCACTACCATGTGGCTCTCATAATACAATTCTTGTTGATAATTTTTCTTTGCAATTTTATTATGTAAGACTACATTAGTACTATAAAGTTAGTGAAAGTCATCATTGTTATCTATAATATATAAGGAAAAATTATTGTTTTTTTAGTGCAACACAAACAAACTCAAACACACACTCGCTCGAAATGACTCGAATTACCGATATATTGGTTAGAAGGAAGACGTCTTAGCATCAGATTATGCTTCGTTATTAGAAAAATATGAATATTTTCTCAATTATATTCAGATTTAAAGAGTGTATTAATTAAATAGAAACAGGTACTATCTATTTTTTCCAATTAGACCATGAACTGGATTTCCTTGTTTAATACTCTCTCCATTTCATGGAGTTTGACACCTTTGGTTTTTTCACAAAAACCAAGGAGGGAGTACTAATGGTAATTAGTGGTTACTTAAGCCATTGAGATTCAGTTTTAACAATACAATCAATCATTAATATTTACAATTTTTTATGAAATAAAACTTGGGAATTTTTTTAAGTTAATAAATTTAAAATTTCAAAATTTTGTAATTACAGTTTATAAATTTGTTTTTTAGGTTTTTTTTTTTTTTACGAAAATTTTAAAATCCTGCAATCTTGGAATAAACATTACAGAAATTAGAAAGAATAATTAAAAAAAATAAAAAGAAATCATCAATTAATAATATCCCAATCACAAAATAGAGTTATGTCTATTCTAAATCACCCATGTGATCACATACTCCCCTAAGCTAATTTCCCACCCTAATTCAAATTTGAAATTTAGTGGGAAATTCTAGTACAATAACAACATAAAAATCCAGCAGCATAACATCAGTTCCTTCATCAAAAGAGGAAAAAAAAAACAGAGAAAAGAAGATGGCGAGGAAGCAGGCGTCGGCAAATGATCGAAACTTGATCGCCCAGTTTCTTCTTGTGCAGTCCAAGAATGGGAAGCCGGAACATGGGAGGATGAAAGAAGCAATGGTGAAGTGGGAGCTATTCAAATCAACAATCCACCGCATGTGGAAATCTGCAAAACAACAACAAATACAAGGTCAGGCCATAATCAGTGTGAGTGGACACAAAACAAGGAAGAAGGTAATCAAACACACACCTGATCCAGCTAAAATAAAAGCTCTTCATCTTAGAGATAGGACTACTTATGAAAGAATGGGAAGTGCTTTAGGAATTAGCCCTAGCACACTTTGCAGATGGGAAAAAATAGGGATTTTTAGGGCACATACTTCAGCCATAAACCCTAATTTAACAGCTGATAATAAATTCTTAAGGGTCAGATTCTCACTTGAATCCTTAGAATTAGACAGAATTCTGAACAAGCTTCAATTTCAGAATATGAACAATATTGTTCATATTGATGAAAAATGGTTTTGCATAACCCAAGGATCAAACAGATACTACATCACTAGTGATGAAGAGGACCCTTACAGAGCCACACAATCAAAGAAGTTCATAGGGAAAATAATGTTCATGTGTGATGTGAGTAGGCCAATCCTAAATGAGGATGGCAATGTATTGTTTGATGGGAAAATTGGAATATTCCCATTCACTAAACAAGTTTAGGCAAGGAGGAAGAGCAAAAACAGAGCAAAGGGCACATGGGAAACAAAAGTCATTGATTCAGTGACAAGGGAAGTTATCAGGGACACCATCATTCAAAAGGTAGTATTTATACTCATGATCTCAGAAACAAGTTCATCACAAATCTCTAATCCCCATACAATTGTGCAGGTATTACCAGCTATCAGAGCAAAATGGCCACAGAATGCAAGCAAGACAATTTACATTCAACAGGACAATGCTAAACCACACATAACAGATTCAGACCCAGAGTTCAGAGCTGAAGCAGTAAAAGAAGGATTCAATATGGTACTAGTACAACAACCAGCCAATTCCCCTGATTGCAATTCAAAGTTTACAACAGAAAAGAGTATGCAAGACAGTTGATGACTTAGTGAATGATGTGGTTCAATCATTCCATCAACTAGAGCCACAAACACTAAACAAAGTGTTCCTAAGCCTACAATGTGTTTTGATAGAAATCCTTAAAGCAAAAGGCCACAACAATTTCAAATTGCCTCACATGAAAAAGGATTCACTGATTAGGGAGTGCCACTAGATTTGGCTATGGAATGCATTTAGTTTCTGATTGAGAATGGGCAGATCAATGGCATACAAGCATTGAAGAGCAGATTTGGTTTAATGCAGATAACAGGAATTCTCTAGAAACAGGGACATAGTTAGGGGCTAGTTTTTTGTTAATGAAGAAGCTTTTGTTTGCACTTTGGCTATCAAAAGTTCAATTTTTGTAAAACTTTTGAACATGAAAGTGCATATTTTAATGTAATCTCTCTCTATTAATGCAATGCTACTTTATCTTATCTGATTTGCAATCAAAATTCAATTAGATATGCAACAAACAATAGCAATCATCAACCAACAGCATGATCATCACAAGCCCTTTCAAGTAAATATTAGAGCCCACATATTCAGTTAATCAGAGCATGCATCAATATGAAACAATTCTGCATCAACATCATAAGCCCTAGAACTTGCCTCAACCATCAAACAGACATAAATCAAGGCCTAGAACTTGCCCTAGAATCATCACAGATCTGACATCTATCAAGTAAATCATCAATTGCAGCAACATAAAAATCCAGCATGCATTAACTAATCACAGAGAGAGAGTTATCCAAATTTCAGACATAACCATCAACATCATAAGCCCTAAAACTTGCCCTAGAATCAACACAGATATGCCATCTATCAAGTAAATCATCAATTGCAGCAACATAAAAATCCAACATGCATTAACTAATCACAGAGACAGAGTTATCCAAATTTCAGAAATAACCAAAACCAACAAATTAATCACAGAAATCAGACAATCATAGGATCAGCAAAGGATAGGATACTTGCAATGCCTTTAATGGACACTGAATCATTCATCATCCGATGAGCTCGGAAAATCAAGGCCCATTTTCAGCATTTGCTTCTTAACGGCATCTTGTGCCAGAAAGTAAGATTCAGTTAACCCGTCGCTCTCAGAGGACCGGTCAGATGGAGACCCCTCGCCGGCAGCCTGCTCTACCGTCGCTGTCATGGGATTGTTAGTGGCGGAGACTTTGACGGGTTCATGAAAGATCGCCCAGAATGGCAGAGGGTTACTCGTGGGGATCTCCGCCGCGGACGATGAGGCAACAGATCTGGGGAGGGGGACCGTTGCCGGCGCAGAGAGCCCCACCTCTCCGGCTTGTAAATATGGCGTGGGGATCTCAGCGGCGTTGGACTAGGGGACGGTGTTTCCTCATAAACCCAGCCGTCACCGCCTTCCCCACCACTCCTTTTCATCATCGCGGTGGGAGGCCGGCGGATTGACACCCAATTCCCACTCAGATCTGGTGAAGTGGGTCGATCCATACAAAGAGATCGAAAAAAAGGGAGAGCGAACAGAAATCCCTAGATCGAGAGAGAGATAGATTTGTAGAAATCTGGATGGATTTTTGGGGAAAAAGGGGAGAAGATGGGTAGAGGAATTAGCCCTAAGTGAGAGCGGCGCAGGTTGGGAATTAGGGTTCTTGGAGAAACTTCGAGAGAAAGAGAGTGAGAGAATGATCCGAAAAATGAATTCTGATTGAATGAGGGTGTGGGAGGAGGTAGGTAGTGGGTCGGGTGTTTAATTTTATTTTTTTTTGGTTTCAGATTTAAATAAATTAAGGCCATAAAACCCTACATTAGCAACACCTAATCATCCCTAATATAGACTAATCCTTTCCTCTTTAGGAAATGAGTCAAATTGGATGAAATGAACTAAAGAGGAAATAGTGTCAAATTCTATGAAATAGAGGGAGTACTGATTAAATTCAATCATTCCAGTTTAATATGTGTACTATCTAGTATTACGCATATTATACAATATATTGTTGCGAGAAGCTTATATCATCAATTGTGAATTATAAATGCAGAATAGCTACTTAACAACTCCTACTAGAAAGAATTATCAATGTACAGAATAGCTACTTAACAACTACTAGAGAGAAAGCAATCTCAGAGTTAAATGTATGTGTATAGAATAATTTTTTTATTAATTTTTATTTATTTATTAGAGTTAGGTAAAGAATTATACTTTTGGGTGCAACTGCAAGCCGTAGTTTGCAAACAGTGTATCAAAAGAGTAAGGATGAGATTAGATTACCAACTACTATAATGGAGAAAGGATACAAGAATGTTTTTTTTGGTTAGTTGAGAAAAAGTCATACGTACCCCAACTACCTTTGCTTCTTTTGATTTTGTGCCCCCTATAAGAAACATAATTAATTATTGGGTTAGGTACATTGTGATAATAAGCTAGTGACATACATTTAATTATACATATTATCATGTCATCTTTTATGTAATCTTGCTTGGTCTTTAGTTTTGCCGGTATAAAATAAAGTATTTCATGTTCATGAACATCGTATCTCTATTTGAAGGCATCCTTATATGTATACTTCTCTAAATATATTAGCTAATAGAGACCTCTCTAGAGTTTATAAATAGCGTATTGACGGTCCTTATAATTTTCAAATGGAATAAATATCTTATCAGAATAAACTACAAAGGCATTCCAACCAGAAATACACCCTTGTAAGTTTAATCTCACCATACAGTCGAATTTGAATTGTCAATTTCCTTTTTCATGACAATTGTCACTTTTAAAAATTGTTTTAAAATTAAGACATTTCTTTATGACAATCATTATTTTTAAAATTGTCGAATCACCGTCACTTTTGTTTAGGATAATTGTCATTTTTCTTTATAATAATTGTCATTTTAAGAAATTATCATTTTTATTCATGATAACTGTCACTTTCTTCGTGATAATTTGACACTTTATAACATTACTACTTTTCCCAAGAGGAATGTCACCTATAAGATTGTCATTTTTCATTATCACTTTTGATTCCTTTCAAATTTTTGTCCAATTTTTTCTCTTTAAAAAAATATTGTAAGAGTTTTAATTGTTTAAATTAGTTCAAGTACTCTTTCTTTTGATATTTTTGTGGATAAAGATTTGTTCATTAAAAGTCAATAATAATAATAATAATAATAATAATAATAATAATAATAATAATAATAATAATTGATAGGAACTAAAATCAGCTTCTACCACTGTCATCTTAATACGTGGCATCGCTATTTGAGAATAAGCGAATGAGGATGAGACACTTGTCATTCAAACGAACGCAAGGCATAAGCTTTAAGCGTGGATTAAGCCTTATATGAAAACACTATAGGAAATGAACCGTCGTGTCGGAAGTTAAGTCTGAAAAGTTATCAAAAGACTAGGCATCTTCCCTTAGGATCTGGCATCTCCACTAAGGATCTGCATCTTCCCTCGGGATCTGGCATCTCCGTTAGGGATCTGCATCGATCTGCATCCCTCGGGATCTGGCATCTTCCCCGGGATCAGGTATCTTCGCTAGGGATCTGGCATATTCTCTTAGGATCTGGCATCTCCGCTAGGGATCTGCATCTTCCCTCGGGATGTGGCATCTTTGCTAGGGATCTAGCATATTCCCTCGGGATCTGGCATCTCTGCTATGGATCTGCATCTTCTCTCGGGATCTGACATCTCCGCTAGGGATCTGCATCTTCCCTCGGGATCTGGCATCTCCGAGAAGCCAGCATCTACCTTAAAGATCTAGCATCTCCGAGAAGCTAGCATTTACCTTAAAGATCTAGCATCTCTGAGAAGGTAGCATATTTCCTAAGATCTAGCATCTTCCCCAAGGATCTAGCATATTCCTTGAAGAGCTAGAATCTCCTCTAAAAATACTAGCATAATTAATATTGTCCTTTACAACAAAGGAAATTCACAAAAATGCCACCACCTCTTCTACAACTATAAATATATGGCAACCACTACATATTTGGTAACAATTATCTCACTATATACTTTACACAAAAAGATTACATGCTTTAGCGCGAATCAACACACACTCACTCTAGAGGTTTCTTCTCCAAGAAACCTCAATAATTTTTCCAGTACTTGATACTGACTTGGGCGTCGGAAGTTCTTCCCGGAGGACCCCCATCCGCTCCTCGGCTTTGTTTTGCATGAATTCTTCAAGGTTCCCGGCGATACGAGCTGGAATTGAAGGTCATTCACTAGGATTTATAAGATTCGATCCTCTTCCCCTAAATTCTCATAATCATTTCGAGGACTTGATCCTTCACGAACTTAATTCGTATTTCTATTGTTGTTGATCTTCAACCCGGATCTAACAATAATAATAATAATAATAATAATAAACTAACTACTTTTTCAAGAAAATCTTGAATAATTAAGTATGCCGCGTGGCTCAAGGATTTTTTTTTTAAAATGCAGCCGTATTAATTAATTTGTTGTACCGGTTGCCTACCAAAATTGACGGTTTATCACTTGTAATAATATCTTACGAAGGCGATGAAGACATGATAGTAATCTTGATAGAATTATTATTAGTCATCATAATCAAACTTTGTCAAAGTTGCTTAGCTTCAACTTTACCTCATAAATTGGTCTAAACATTCAGTTTCTAGACTTTGTATAAACCCCTTTTCCCTTTGACCATTACGAGTTTTTGTGGAATTTTCAAATGTGAAATGCCTTCGTCGATTATTTGCGTATGTTTTGGACATAATTCTTGATTTCTCTTTAGTTCTTTATTCTTTAAAGTCTAGTCTCAATATCTTTTTTGCCACTCAGTTGAAAGAACAATAGTGTCAAACGAATTTTATGTGCTTTAAGGATTGATGATAATGAAAACATTACTCCAAATTCATTTGTAGAATATTTGACCCGTTACACAGTTTCAAATAATAATAATATTATTTATGATAATAATAATAATAATAATAATAATAATAATATATAATAATAATATATATATATATAATAATAATAATAATAATAATAATAATAATATTACACAGTTTAAATATTATTATATTATTATTATTATTATTATTATTGAGATATTACTAATTTTGACATAACATTATTATATGACCTGGGCAGACAAAGGTGGACTTGTGCCCCCAGATAGTATTTATGTTATATTTCATCCCATAATGATACATCTCACAGTTTGTTTATTACCGCTATATTTATTTATTTAATCATTTGGACTAATTCAATTATACCATTCTTTAGATCGATCAGTCATACAAAATATCGAATTGGAGCACTTGCTTGGAACAGATTTCTATCTTAATTGACTGAAAACATACTTAATTAAATTGTGACTTAGTCATAATAAGCATAAATGAATTCAATTTGATTTAAACTATGAAATTTAGCCGCTACTTAAAAGTTATAACATACTCCATCCGATCTCCATTTCTTGATACTAATATTATATTGGGACGTCCTCTATTCTTGACTCTTTCTATTTGGGACGTAAACCCCACAATTACTTTATCACTTTAATACTTTATCAATTTACTTTTAACACTTTAACACTTTAGTACTATTAAAAATATTAGTTGGACCCATAATTATTTCACTTTAACATTTAATTTAATTAATAATATATCATCAAAACACATTAAACTCCGTGCCCAAGATTTTGGGTCAAGAATTGGAGGACGGAGGTAATAGTAACAAATATTATTGTCAAAGCATACTGCAATATATTTTTAATTTGGATACTTTTTATAAAAAAACTTAATTTAGATACTTAAAAAATAAAAAAATAAAAAAATAAAAAATAAAAAAACCCCTTAATTTGGATACTTTTTGATTCGCTTTATTGTTATTGATGCTTCTTTCTGGACAAGAAAATAGAGCAAAATGTGCACTGATTTTCCGCTAGCTGAAACAGGGCCCATATCTGATTTGGATAATATCAAAGTTTAATTAATTGGCAGAAGTGGGCCTTTGTCATGAACACGTTTGGATTCAGCCCACGATTTAATCAGCCTTTTTCTAATACTAGTAACTAGATACGTGGATTTTAATAATTTAAATGTAAAATACAAATGGAGTAAGACACAACTCAAAACAAATTTTCTACTCCACTTGGTAAAACGTCATCAAAATTTATTTCTATAAATATGCTCACTGCAACAATGGTATATTTAAGAAAAATATATAATAAATATATATTCTAAAAACAAATACTATAAAAGAAATTAAATTTTATTAAAAAGTAAATCTTAAATAATTATTTTTATTAATGTAATCACATCAAGTGATTCTACAATAATTATAATTATGGGAACATTTTTTATACCCTAAAAGAACAATAAAAACAACTTATCTTATTTTGTTCATAATCTCATCTCATTCTTCCATTATTAAAATTTAAAAACCAACTTTTATTCACTAAACAAATTTTGAGGATGAGTAGTGTGGTTTGAATAATATTGTTTCCATATTAAAAAAAAAAACAAAATAATGATTATTCTTTTCTCACTCCCACACTCCCACCTTCACCCCCATCACCATCAATTTTACTCTCACTAAAATTTTCTTGAGTGGCAGCTCACTCACACTCCCCACAGCAATGGCCATCTCAATCTCCATTTCCATCTTTACCCCTCTCTCATTCCTCTATTTACTCCTCCTGCCCCCCATTTCCTCCCTCAACATCACCGATCTCCTCTCCCCCTACCCCGATCTCTCCGACTTCACCTCCCTCCTCTCCACCACCGCCGTCACCGCCGACCTCTCCTCCCGCTCCTCCCTCACCATCCTCGCCGTCCCCAACGCCTTCCTCCGCTCCCCCTCCGCCGCCTTCCGCCCCTCCTCGACCAACCTCGCCGACGTCCTCCGCTACCATGTCCTCCTCGAGTACCTCTCCCTCTCCGACCTCCGCCGCATCCCCCCCTCCGGCAAGCTCGTCACCACTCTCTTCCAGACCACCGGCCGCGCCGCCGCCAACTCCGGCTCCGTCAACATCACCTTCGACGCCTCCTCCTCCGCCGTCACCTTCCACTCCCCCGCATCCAACGCCACGATGCTCTCCCTAATCAAAACCCTACCTTACAACATCTCCGTCTTCTCCCTCAATTCGCTCCTAAACCCTTACAATCTCGACCTCATGGCCTCCGAGACTCGCCCGCCGCCGGGCCTCAACATCACCAGAGCCCTAATCGACGGCCACAACTTCAATGTCGCCGCCTCGATGCTCGCCGCCTCGGGTGTGGTCTCGGAATTCGAGGCCGACGAGGGCGGCGCCGGGATTACCCTCTTCGTCCCCACCGACGGCGCCTTCGCCGATCTGCCGGCGTCCGTCAAGTTGCAGTCGCTGCCGGCCGACAAGAAAGCGGTGGTGCTGAGATTCCACGTCCTCCACTCCTACTACCCTCTAGGCTCCCTCAAATCGATCGTCAACCCGATTTACCCCACATTGGCGACGGAGCAGAACGGAGCCGGTAGCTTCACCGTCAACATCTCCCGCGTCAACGATTCCGTCGCAATCGATACCGGAATCGTGATGGCGTCGGTTACTCAGACCGTTTTCGATCAGAACCCGGTGGCGATATTCGGAGTGTCCAAAGTGTTACTTCCGAGGGAATTCTTCGGAAAGAATCCGATTGAGGTGGACAAGCCTAGCGACGGCGGGGGAGTGATGTCCACCGCTCAGCCGCCGGATATCGCGCTCTCCCCGGATTCCTCCAGCCATTTATCCGCTCCGCCGGGGTTGGAACTCCGGTCGGCCAGGGCGCGGAGGCGGTGGCCGTTCTAAGAATAACAATGCTGTGTATGGTGATGAGTTATCTATCGCTATGGCTGTGAGAATCGTTCCTGCAGCTGCAAATTGTATCATTTTTTTTGTAACACGAGCAGCAATTTTTCTACTGGCATTCATCATGAGGTAAAGGAAAAAAAAAATTATTGATGTTCAAATTTGTATTTATTTATCTAATGATAAGTTTTATGGCTCTAATATATTCTCCATTCTTGTGTATTGTAAAAAAATAAAAAAAAGAAAGAAAATGGGAATTTCACATTTGTTTTAGTGTAATATAGTGATCAATTTCTAGTGTTGTAGAAAATATTGGACTTGGAGTTGTTGTGTTGGCCTAATTGAGTAATGTTAGTTTTGTTTTATTTAATTTTATATGATTGGGTTGCTGAAAAAGCTGAGTGAATGTGTAAAAAAGTTTGATGGTGAGAAATTTGTGTTAGAAAAAGAAGATGGAGGGAGGTTGCTGGATTTTAGGAATTCAGACAAAGAAATCGGTGGTGCATGCGTAGTAGTAGTTACAGAAGTTGTACAATGTTTTTCTTTTGTCATCAAGGGTTAGGAGAAAAGCTTTTTTTCTTGCAGTATTTCTGTTGCTGTTGTTAGTGTTTGATCTCTGTTGGATTTTCAAAGACTTGGTACATTTGTTTGTGTCCCTAGATTTTCTTGTCTGATTTTATTTTTAATTTTTTTAACTTTTTTTTTTTTATTTGTACGTGTTTTGGATATTTTCGGTTTTTTCTACAGCCTTTTTTTGTTGGTCAATTTCGTTTCTTTAAATTGGATTGTATAGGAAATAGGTTTCTTGAAAGCAACCTTGTTTTGGCCTTTTCTCTGCTGGGGAGGAGTTGAGGTAATTGCATTGCACTAGGTGTTCATCCATGTTGTTATACTTAAAAAAAAAAAAAAATGAAGTAATTATTAGCTATACTCACAAATACTAATAGACTGATGGGTTTTATACTTGCATGTATTTGGGGGGGAAAAATACAGAAAACTTAGAAATAGTTACATTTGAGTAGAAATAGAAGAACGCAGCATTTTGAGTTGAAAGAAATTACTATTGATGAATTCAACCGGAAGAACCATCTTATAAAGATATATGTAAAAAATATTGCTAAAAGAAAAGGATACGTAGAATAATTACTGGGTGGGGTTGATGAGTGATGACAAATGTAATGATTAATTATGACTCACTCCTCAAGAAATTTGACATCATAGAAAATGCACATTATCAATTCAATTCTGTTTGATTGTTGTTGCACTTGCAGGTATGCATGAATATGGTCATTCTGTAAAGTTGTTACTCATCATAGAAAACACACGCTATTTATTAAGATTCTAATGGCAGATTTAGATTAAATGCCATATTATAATGGCTTAAAGTAATTATTTGGTTTTTAATTGTTCGAAAATGTGTTTTTACTTCGATCATTTCATATGTACATCATTTATTTTTGAGTCGATTCGTCTCCTTATTTAGTAGTTAGGGTGAACATTCATGTTTCGGTTCGTGTTTTTTTCGTAAATTAAAAAAAAATAAAAAATAGAACCCGAACCGAATTTCAGAAAAATTGGAACTCAAAGTTAAATTCGGTTTTCTCTCAAATTATTTATAAATTATAAAAAAATATACTATTTTACTTTATTCAATTCTAACTTTAATCGGCATACTTGATTTTTATCCAAAAGTAATAATAATAATATTATTACCACAATAAAATTATAATACCAAATATTAATTAATTTTGTATCAAGTACAAACTAAATATTATTTTAATATTTTTATTTATAATTGTTTATAAATTTATAAAAAAATTAAAAAAATAATAACAATAATTATAATAAAATATATTTCGGTTTTCAATTTATTGGGTAAAATTCACCTACCCGAAACTCGAAATTCCCCACAAAAGACGAAAAATAAAAAAAATCTGAATAATTCAAACTGAAATTTTATTTCAACTCGGTTTCAGTTCATTTATCGATTTTTGACTAATTGTGTTCACCCCATGTATTTAGTGAAACATAAATAAGATAAATTTTTTTATACAAATTGAACTTTAAAAAATACTAGTGGTGCACCCGTGCGATACACGAGTCATACAACAATCGAGATTATAAGAAAAATTAGAATAATAAAATGAGATGTACTATATTGAATTATAAAAAAAATACTTTGAAATATGGAGTTTTTTAGAATTGTTAGTTTACTATTAATTTACTACATGTATAATATTTTCTAAATTTATTAATGGACCATGCAATCCTCAAGTTTTAAATAAAATCGTGTGAAATTCAATCTGTGCGTTCGATCTTAACATTTTGTAAGAGAACAAATGTTTGGAATTTTAGAATGAGTAATGCTCTCCTACCCACCGTAGGCATACTTAATATGTCCATGGCTGAGGTGACAACATTATATTTAAGGAAAATAATAATTAATATAACTTATATAAATTAATATAACTTATATAAATAAACTTTACCATAAAAAAACTAAACCCTACTAAAAAAAAGCAAACCCCGAAAGGAAAAATTATTGACGTGGCATTGCCACGTCAGCCGTGGGCACACTTGGCACATTAGTGTGCCCACGGTGGGTAGGGGATCATTTCTGATTTTAGAATTATATGTTTTTCTAATCTTTTCTCATACTGTAAAAGAGTAAAACCTCAGTTATACGCACACTTACTAACCATTAATAATAAGTATCATGTTTATGTTTATAAAATAATTTTTAATTTTTTCGATTCAGTGAGTGCAATTCAATTTGAATGTTGTACAATAAAATAAAATAAATATATGTAAGAGCCATTTCTTTCAAAAAAAAAATATATATGTATAAATCTCGAACAAAATTATGTATGCAGTTGAGTTGTTTCGGTATATGTATATCTATTGCAAACGTAATATAACACTATCAAAGCTGCCTAAAATATATACAACTGTGATGATAGAATAAAATAAATAAAAAAATAAAAATAAATACGTCACACGTTTTTTCAGAAGAAAAAATTAGAATTTGGACAAGAATCATAGTGTTTGTTAGAAGAAAAAAAAACTTTAAAATGAGATAGTTATGATTTAAAAAATTAAAGAAAAAGTAACGGCACATTGAGTGATAATTTTATATAATGCAAAATTGTAGTATAGAAAATTTGGTGAGAATAATTAATAATGCATGAAAATCATCCAACTCATGCCTAATTTGAATTCTAATTTAAATAAGATATTAAGCTTCAATTTAGTATAACCAAGTTAGTATCTATCTATTCATTGACGTATATTAACCTTAGGATATATATTTTGTTACTTTGACCTTATTTCTATCAATTCTATAAGTTAGTTAGTTTGGACGTCATACTTATGTCATTTTATTTTATTTGGATATAGCTTATTCGGCAAGTTTACAGCTTTTGGAGGGTTTTAAAATGGAGAGATACGGACTCGCTGTCCGAATAAAAAGAAAAAATTTTCTTTAAAATCAAATAAGCGTGAAAAAGCCAAACTTGCCAAATGAATAGCTATTGAATAATAGATAGGAACCAAGTTAAATGAGTTTAATATGAAGAGTTTTTTACTCGCTTAACATAGTAGTAACAAGCCAAAATAATATATATAGAAGGGATAGGTAAAAGGTAAATTATGCATACATCATGATATAATATGGCATGTTCCAGTTTCTACTTTTATATTACCAGTATTTTTTACTGTATATTACAGAAATGTTTATTCAATTCGGATTAAAAGCTAGCGCTTTTCCGAGTCCTGCTCTGAAAAATAATTTTCTTTTTTTGGTGAATAAGGCTGCAAAAGCAATCTTAATTTAACAGAGAAAAGAATGCCCATCTTCCGTTCATTAAAGGGCAAAAGAAAATGCCCATCTTTGAAGTTTGGGCTTTTCTTGTTCATTTTACGTATCCCCAACTAGCCCACAACGATCACCAGATTTAATTTTTTAGTCCCTTGCAGATTAATTTATTTGCACCCTTAAAAAAAAAAAAAAAAAAAAAATCTATATTTTCCTATAGTAAAAGTTTATAAACATTCAAATCTCTAAAGAAAATTCCCTTGGATGAATTGCACGTGATGATTTCTAATTTTTCACTGGAATTAGGGATTTGATTTGATAAGATCATATCTTAAGAAAATGAGAAAAGAAAAGTATTTAGCGGTGAATGGGACATTCATGAAAAATGATATAAAATGAAAAATTGGGGAATGGGTGCAAAATAAGAACGCGGCTTCCTCCCAGTTGCCGGTTGAGATACGTAAGTTAGTGTTTATTGAATCAAAGCTTTGACATTTTGCTTCCTTTGCAGACTGGATTTCTTCTGTCCAAGGCCCACTCTTTGAACTGTCTCACCCAACAATTCAAGAAACTTCTCTTTCAGGTTTTCACATACTAGATACTACATCTTTATTTTTTTTCTGTTTAAAAAGATTGAAGATTTATTATGTAGGTTAATTGATATCAAGTATCTCAGTAAAAAAAAAAGAGTTATAAGATCAGGGTGAACGTATTATTTGTGCCCTAGAGAGTATTTCTACAATAGTACTATATACAAAAACGTTTTACTGTTCCCTATAAACACATTTGATGTGCCCACAACAGATGTGGTAGAATTACGTTGTCAATTTTTTTAATTAGAGTTTAATTTCTTTAAGTACTTTTTTTTTTAATAGGATCGGACGAGGGAACATTTGTCGCAACATATTGAAGTTTCACACAAAGAGTAAAGAAAAAAAAAACATCTTCTTTTATTTACCCAACAAACAAACAATAGAATGAAGAATGTGCCTCTTATAAAAAGGAAGAGTGGGAAGCATAGAAAATCTTAATATATCTGTAAATGGCATATGATGTGTCGGATATATGAAACCAATTTAATCATAATTAGTGACGACTTTTTTAATTAGTGCGTAGTGAATATTACACTTGAAATTATTATTGACGCCAGCTATAATAAAATTGTACTTAGTAGATTAGATGGTCGGGTTTTTCTCATTTCCCTGCCATTGATATTGCCTATCTATATTTCATCCAAGTCCAAATAAATATTTCATGTTCCTATACAACACTACAAAGTTGTGTCTTTTCATGATCGTGGGGAGAAAGAAACATGAAATATCAAATCTTTTCGTGTCACGTTTGCTATAATTATCTCAGTGCATCACTTGGGACACCTTTATTTGGCTTACAAGAATATAAATTAATAATAATATTCTTATTATCTCGAAAGTAAAATAAATTAGAGTACTCCTACCGGCATTATAATTTCGGGCTTTATTTATTGATCTTAAATTTTATAAACATTTATTTTTTTTAGCAATTTAGAAGTTGATTCCTAAATTCTAACTTCTAGTTCTTTCATTTTTTTTATTTTTTTATTTTTTATTTTTTTGAAATTACTTTTCAATATAGAGATAAAATGGGTGGCAATTTAGAGAAGAAGACAAGAGGAAAATGGAAGAAAAGGATGGTCAGCAGATTGATGAGTTGTGGAGAAGGTGGCTTACGAGGGCTCTCCACTTTCCATTTTCAATCATTATTTATTTGAAGATTTAGATTAATTATTCATTTCACGACAGTGTAATTTGGACTTATATTTTGTCAATTTTTGTTTCAAGAATAAATGCAAATCTACTAGGGTACATTAGTCACTTCACTCCAATTCAAATAAATATAACCATAACCATGAATAATCAGTTTAGTCTTAAAAAACACATGAATAATGAGTTCCAACCTAGTGGGAAAAATTAATTATTATATTTTGCAATTCATGAGGAGTCCCAAAAATTAGATTGTGAACACTCTTCTGGAATTTGTATGCTTCAATTTGGGACTAAAATTCCCCGTTAATGCTTGGAAAAAAAAAAAAAAAAAGTAGTTAAGATAATAGTATAATATATTTTGAGAGTTTTTTCTGGAGTAATAATCATAAAAACCGATGCTAAATAAATTTCTCAAGGAAGACATTGAGAAATTTAAGCTACTAGTCAATATTTGGCTTAGTTTTTCCTCTACGTTTATAAAATTATATAATTGTAATTTCGTAGAATTCCACCCTCTCAAAATTCAAAGAATGGTTTGACTTTTGCAGTAATTTTGGGTGAATTCTTGTAGTATGTCATGATTAAGACTAGAATGAAATGGGACAAGTTGTCAAATTAGAGTCCTAAAAAGTCAAATCAAACATGCGTTACTTCTACTTAATTTGTTTACCCCTTCATAGCTACGTATATTATTGATGTGAAATTGTCCCAACTTGTTTTAGGGAAAAGCAAAATTCAACCACATCATTTTTTTTAAATAATACTTTTTCCGTCTTTCATTTCTTGACACTGTTGACTTTTAGCTAATTTTGAAGCTTTGTGATGATGTATTTGAAAATATATTTTTGGAGTTTAGTTTTTTTATAGGGTACCTGGAGTGTCGTAGTACCCTATAAAAATAATTTACCTACAAAAATCTATTTTCAATTATTTTTAATCACAAAACTCCAAAATCAACTAAAAAGTTAATAGTGTCAAAAAATGAAAAACGGAGAAAGTATAATTCAAATTTAAAAGACGTGCATAGGATTCAAACTGTTACGGAGGTCCCATAAATTGACCCCATTAGCAATAGGCAAATTCATTCATATACACTCAACCACATCAATCTATATTGAACATAATGTTACACACACATTAATTGATTAATTAAGAGAAGGGTGAGATGAATTTCCAGGAGTAAATTAAGTACCAAATCATTTTATAATATACTCTCTCCATATCTTGTTTATAACAAGCTTTTTCTTTTAGACATAGATTTTTAGGATATTATTAATTGGAAATAAAGTGTAATATTTAATATTTCAATGCAAATTCTTTTAATAGAGCATCATAGATCCATAAAAACATATTAATATTTAATCTTAAATAAATGATAGTATTTGGTATAAAAAATCGTAAAAGTTAAAGAACCAACGGGCAAATTATGATATTTAATATTTTTGCAATTCAAACTATTGGGATAGATGCATAGATGTGTGTAGATGAAGATTTGGTAGATTATATTAATAAATAGTTTAATTAACATAAAAAGCCTTTAATTATTTCTTTATTGGGAAAAAGCCCAAGATTAATGACACGTCCTAATAAGGAAAATAGCTCTTCATAAAGGGGACGAAAAGAGTAACATACAATTAAGTTAATATTCCCTTTGCATACTTTATATATATATTTAACAAACGTACTTCTTTTTTGTTAGATAAAAAGACAGTCAATTATCCCTTTATAAATAAGACGGTTAAGACGTGGGAGGAGGTTAAACTAATCTATATATATATATAAAGAGGGAATCTTGAGTGACAATTTTATGATTTATTTCAATTTGAAGGTTTATTTACATCTGCAAACTTCAGTTTTAAAACTAACGCATTATTTAAAAATTAAAAAAAAAAAACAAAAAAAAAAAAAACTGCCATTATATGCACGTCCCAACATCACCCCCTTCCCCCACCCTCCAAATCCTTTTTTACTACTATTATTTATTGCTTTGATGTAAATTTATTAAAATTTTATAGGAAATGAGTATGTAGTGTTATCTTTTTTCATTTTGTTTTTTCTAAAAAATAAAAGTTAAATTCATCTATTCGTTCTCAATTCATTTGACAAAACATCCCAAAGTAAAAAATGAGTCACTTCGAAAAAAATGAAAGGAGTACAAGTCAATTAATCTTTTAAAAACCTTTATCAGTCAAATCGGGTTAGCATTTTGTGAGACAAAGGTAGTATTATATTTGGAATAGTTTTTAAATTTTATGAAAGTAACAAATTTGATTCAATAAATTATATTCTCTGCAGATAAACAAATTAAGCATATGTCCATAAATCAATAATTAAATAGGTCTTTCAACATATTATAATTTTGTTTTTCTATTAGAATATTTTTTTTCACTCTCTTCAATCTCTTTAAATTATTAATTATTTTTTATCCCTAAGAATATTAATTATTAATTGAAGTACTTTTTTACCGTGCATTGCACGGGTGCAAATACTAGTAAAACTAAATAGTAATTAAACTTATTATCACTAATCACTGGTTTACATCGATGTAAATCATCACAATACAAATGAAATACAGAGTAGTAAAATACTCGTAATAAACGTAACTTTCAAATTCAATTAACTATTGTGTTATGGTTTTTGAATCTAGACAAATAAAAGACTTTAATTAATTAATTGAAGTCCTATAAGTAAGGTCAATATATATCATGAGGAACATGTACGTACTGTTGTAGTCATATACACACAGAAAATCTAGCTGTAGCAAGTATGAATTAAAATTGAATATTTGCGTTGGTCATACGATTGCTACAATAAATGTTATTAGGAATAATTGCTACCGAGGAAATTATTTTTGCAGTTGGTATATGTATACTGTTTAAGGAAAATTTGCTTGTAATTCTCTACTATCTCTTGCAATAACAATAATACGAATAATTTATTTATAAAAAACAACGACAAAAAATAATAGTAATTGTTGTTGTTATTATTATTATTTTTATTAAATACAGCTAAAGCTCGGGAAATTTTGATGTATATTTAATAATAACCAACTTCAACTTGCGGGAGAGGCTGATATGGAACAAGAAAATGAATCAAATATAAAATTGACTCTTCTTTAGTGCAACTTGCGTTTTGCTACTTCATTAAGTTCATAGTGCTTTCCCCACGTTAGGGTCCACTAATACATGGTAAAATAAATAAACGTAAAGTGATATATATATAGATATATAAATATATATAATCATATATCGAAATTTGATGAAGTAATTATAAGGATGGGTCTACGTTTTAGTCAATGTCGTAAAGTCAAAATAAAGACAACTACATGATAGTATTATAAAACTTCTACCCACCTAATTCAATAAAAAAGCATTAAATGTAATATATTTAGTGGGTCTCGCAACCACTCCACCTCGCAAAATTAAATATATGGAACTAATCCTCATAAATTAGTCCAAGTACATACAAACATACAAAAATTAAAATCGCACAGATTGTGAAAATCTGATTAAATTTTATTTATTACTACTAGATGCGGAATATTGAAAATAGTATGCGGTGAGATTCAGATACATAAATAATTTATCGTATGTATATATTTATGTTGTTTTTTTAAGATAGATTAATAATAGAAGAAAATCTAAATTGACGGTGCAGTGCGTGAATTAAGAGGGACACGTGTTGAAAAGGTGTCGTATTATAAAACAGTGGTGCGTACCTCACTAGATCCAAGCTGTGGGCATATGGAACTGTTTTCCCTTCCCTATTTAAACACTTAAACTATTGCTCCGGTTTTGACTTTTGGATTTCACATTTAGCCATCGCCTATTTCTTTTCTTTTTGTACCTCAACTTTCAGAGTTTATTTTAATGGGTTAATCTATGGAGCCATAATATGGCTAGCCATAATGCCCCTTTAAATAGATTATTTTATATAAGGTATGTTGCATTATTTTTCTAGACTAATATGCCCTTAATTAAATGCAGTAGATTATTAATAGATTAATAATGAAATTTATGTCAACCATGACTTTTATTTTCTTTCCTTTTTATCGATCTAGAAGCTTACCTGATCCGGATATATGCTAAAAAACGAGCATTTCGAATAATGAAACCAAATATCTTTATGAATCCACCTTATACAATAAATTTAGCAATAAAATACTAATAATTATTATTATTGACCTATGAAATGAGTTTCTACCAATTTCATAAAAAATATATATAATAAAAATAAAGAAAATGATAGACTCTCTGATTCTAAACAATTACGTACATAATATCAATTACTTTTAAATCGATGTAATTTACTTGAAATTTAACACTGCTAATAACACATAAATTAAATCACAAGGCTATTAGACAAAATTATTGTTCAAGCTCATATCAATTACTATTAGTAACAAAATTCTAGAACGCCACCTCTGCATATGAGTGAACATAAAAGACCGAAAAATCGAGCCAGATAACGAAATCGTATTGAAAACATATAATCGGAATGAGTTGATTCAATTTAATTTATAATTTTAAAAAATAAATATTTTGTACATTTATGCTTATGGCAATAGTACACTCATTTTCAACCCACAATACATACAAAAATTAATCTTTTGTTACGCTAGTGACTATATATATAAAAGTAATATTTTTTTAAATCAACTTATGAATTATATAGTTTTTAAATTGTATATATTTTTAAAACTTGTACCTTGATTTGATTTTGGTTACTAGAATATTTGGTTAAATCGATTACTAGGCTACCCGTAGTAATATTTTTTAATTTTATTTATTATTAGTTAAATGAACCGATTCAGAAAAAACAAAAAAAAAAACAAAAAACAAAAAAAAAACCTGGACCATATATGCATGGGGATAAATTAACATATTTTCTAAATAAATTTATTTTGTATGAATCTATGCAGTCTCACAATATTTGAATTTACTATTAAAATCAATCGTTTTAATATTAATTTGGAATTTATAGTATCATTTTGATCTGTATAATATATTAAAATAATTGTATATATATATATATATATGTATTAAAGTTATTTTTTTGAAAACATATTAATTCTTTTGAACTGTCATAAGATTTATACAAATGCAAATAGGTTGCTCTTCGTATTGATTAATTAATTTTTATGTGCTTCAAACCATTATATGTAAATTTATTTTATATATTTTAATAGTATTATTTATAAGTTTATCCAACGAATTTCCCACTAAAATATAGAAAATGTTTGACCAAATTTATAAATAATATATACTCCATATTAAACTATTTACCAAAAGCGTAACTATGCTATACTTTAAATTTAATTATGGAAACATATATCTCTAATTAATGTGGGAAATATATGATTTGTAATTGGAAATTGTTCTAAATGAATTTCTTTCTATAATAGTTACAAGGTAATTATGTACACTCATAAACTAAGCAATATGTAATGACAAAAAAATCCTCATATGGCCATCCATAATATGGCCATTTAGCAAGACCCTATTTTAATAACAACAATTCTGTAAATTAATTAATTATGCTTCAAAAGTTTTACAGTTCTAAATCGCTACTGTTTTGTGAGTTTCTTTTAACCATACTTTTTGACCTCGACTGTGTGGCATGGGTCGCACCTACACTTTTGAATATTAAATGAAATATTATCTACTTTTAAAATAGTTGTAAAATTCAAATCCTAATCAAAATGACGTGGATCGTCAGAATCTTAAGCAGATATTCGTCCCCAAAATACGAAAAATGTGTAAAATTGTCCAGTAAAAAAGAATTCGTCTTGATGTCTAATTAGGAGAAAAGAAGGTGAAGGGATTGCTAAAAGAAAAAAGAAGAAATTCTTATTCATTTTCAAATATAAAGGGCAAAGTAAAAGTTTATAGTAAAATATACTACCTCCATCTCATCTAATTAGATACATTTATTATAGATTCAAGAATCAAGAGAGTGAGAAATATGTGGTTGTAATTAATTCTGAGAAGATACAATTAATTGTAGTCAAGTATTCTTTGTCATTTTAAGAAAATAAGTCTAATTGTTGAGACGGACTAAAACGGCAAATGTGTCTAATTAAATGAGATAGAGGTAGTACTTCCTTAATTAAAATCTTTTCCCTTATTAAATTTTTTTTTACAGTAAAATAGATAAAACTTACTCACTCCGTTCCACATATATAGGAATAATTGACTACACTTTTATCTCACTAAAAGACAGTCAATCATCCCTATATAAGTGAGACGGATGGAAGTACTCCAATTTGTTACCACATCAAAATTTAAAGTATTTACACACAGGGCCCACAACCCCCGGAATAAATAGAAAATGAGTTTTTCCTTTTTTACTTGTTTAAAAAAATAAATAGAAAATGCTGAGAAAAACAAATGGGAGAGAGAGAGAGAGAGAGCAGAGCATCCAGCTTGCCTTTGATTCCCAGTCGTCTGTTTTTATTACCTCAATCAAACACTCCTCTACCAAAGTCAACGTCTCTTTCTCTCTCTCCCTCCTTCCTTCAACTTCAACCCATTCCTTTTCATACTCCCAAAAAGTTGCTCATTTTTTACATTTTGGCACTGAAATGAGCTTCAAAAGCCAAGAAAACATCTCCGCTCGTCTCTATATTAACTAATCAATTGCTTATTTTTTAAATTCTTTTTTTTTTCTTCCGTGGATTGAAGATTGAGTTAAATGGGCAACGGCGTGGGGAAGCTAACGGTGTGCTTCACCGGAGCGGGACCCACCGCCGACGAGGCCCGGCGGAGGAGGAAGGAGATGGCGGCGGGTATGGTCATATCCGACCCCATGGACGATCTGGGCCACTCCTTCTGCTACATACGCCCCGAATTGACCCGCCTCTCTTCCTCCAAGGTCCATTCCGAGTCCGACGACCCCCAGACGACGACGTTTAGGTCTATCTCCGGCGCCGCCGTCAGCGCCAACACCTCCACGCCGCTCTCCACCGCCCTACTCGACGTCTACTCCTACAACAGCATCGACCGGGCCTCCGCCTTCGAGGGCTCCACCTCCTTCGCCTCCATCCCGCTCCAGCCCATTCCGAGGCACTCTTCCATCCACTCCGGCCCCTTCTTCAATTCGGGCCTGATCCCGAGCTCCGGCCCCGTCGAAAGGGGGTTCATGTCCGGGCCCATCGAGCGCGCCTTCATGTCGGGCCCTCTGGATCGCGGGATCTTCTCGGGCCCGCTCGAGAAGGGCTCCTCCGATCAGTTCCAGAGGAGCTACTCCCATGGCGGATTCGCGCTGCGTTCTCGATCGAGAAAAGTCTCATTGCTTCGGGCCCTCCGGCGGGCCTTTTCCAAGGGGATTTCCCGAGGTCAGAACTCCATCGTCGCGCCGATCAAGGGCGTCATGGCGATGAGGGAGAGCGATTGGATGGTGGGTTCGGAGAAGCAGAACGAGCTCACCGTCAACAGCAGCGTCAATTTCAGCAGCGAATGCAGCTTAGATGATGACGACGCGGTGGAAACTCAGAATCTGCAGTGGGCGCAGGGAAAAGCCGGAGAGGATCGAGTTCACGTCGTCGTCTCCGAAGAACACGGATGGATGTTCGTGGGGATTTACGATGGATTCAACGGCCCAGATGCACCGGACTATTTGCTCTCGAATTTGTACGCTGCTGTGCATAAGGAGCTCAAAGGCTTACTCTGGGATGATAATGGCAACAACAAATCCGATTCTTCATCGATCACGAATCCCTCCGCTGCACTTGAGAATTCAAATGAGGAAGTTTCAAGGGATAGGACTAAGGATGGATGCTCAAGATGCGTGGAACAAGAGAGTTATCCTTCCCCAAATGGCGATACGATTGGGGATTTATGCTATACGAAGAAGAGGGGAAGGAATTCGAAATACAAGTACCGTGGAGCAGCGAAGAAATGGGAGGAGTATCAAAGGGCGTGGAGGAATGAATGGGATAGGGAGAGAATAGAGCTTGATCGAAGGTTGAAGGAGCAACTGAGATCGAAAGCAACGGGTTCGACTAATCACGAGGATGTGCTAAAGGCTCTCTCTCAAGCTCTCAAGAAGACTGAAGAAGCCTATCTGGACATAGCTGATCGGATGGTAATGGAGAATCCTGAGCTGGCTTTGATGGGGTCTTGCCTTCTTGTAATGTTGATGAAGGGAGAAGATGTGTACGTGATGAATGTGGGCGATAGTCGAGCCGTTTTGGCTAGGAGGAAAGAGCCTGATCTTTGGAGCCAAGATTTGGAGAGAATCAATGAAGAAACATTGTATGATCTTGAGGATTTTGATGATGACGATGATCTGTCCAATCCTCAGCCTAGCTTAGCTGCTTTGCAGCTCACTATGGACCATAGCACTTCAGTTGAAGAGGTATAAATTGTAATCCTCTTCTCTTGTGGTCGGGATTTAAGGTTGCTTTGCTCGTTGATTGATAATTTTATTATGCTTTTTCAGGAAGTTTCAAGAATTAGGAATGAACATCCTGATGATGCTTCTGCTGTGATGAACGATCGCGTGAAAGGTTCTTTGAAGGTTACTCGAGCTTTTGGTGCCGGCTTTCTCAAGCAGGTATGATCTTTTTGAGCATATTCTTGATCTTTGTGGAGAACCCTAGTGATATTTACTTGATAAAGCATTGTTGAATTTCACTGTCGTGCCAATTTGTACTTGTTCTGCATCTGATCCTAGTTGAGCAAAATGAATATTGTGTACCTTTTGGTGTTTGTGTACCTTTTTCAAGGTCCAGGCACAAAAAGAATGCCGATGATCTCGTAGTTGCATTAGCTTTATAGCTTTGCCCTATTGGAATCTTGTAGTGGGAATTGAATGGCCATTCATTCGATGAAAAGTAGATTATTGAATTTAGTTGAAGCTAATAAACTACATGAACGGAGTGGATGAGATTCGTTTATCTCTGTGAAAAATGAGGAGAAAATTGCGTTAGGCCTAAATAAGGAATCTTCCATGCTTTTGGAGTAGTGAACTTGACTGCAACTACTTTTACATCTTTACTTTGTTCATCTAAAATCTACTCTATTAATTCTGTTACTTTGTGCCTTGAGCTCGATTGATTCTGATGCTCATTGTCAATTTTTGAATACTGTTTCTGCAGCCCAAGTGGAATAATGCGCTTCTTGAGATGTTTAGGATCGACTTTGTAGGAGAGGCTCCGTACATAAACTGCCTACCGTCTCTTTACCATCACCAGTTAGGGCCAAGGGACAGATTTCTCATACTGTCTTCAGATGGACTTTATCAATACTTCACGAATGAAGAAGCTGTGACCGAAGTCGAACTTTTCATTTCTTGGTCACCCGAAGGTGATCCAGCACAGCATCTAGTCGAAGAATTGCTGTTTCGAGCAGCAAAAAGAGCCGGTATGTGTTTGTTCTGATGAAAAAGCAAAAATATTTGTTCATCTCTTTATACTGCAAAACTCAGGTTTCTTTCGTGGCTGGTGTGGTGTTTCAGGCATGGATTTTCATGAGTTACTGGAAATCCCACAAGGGGATCGGAGGCGCTACCATGATGATGTCTCGATTATAGTTATTTCTTTGGAGGGAAGGATATGGAGATCATGTGCATAAACTTAGGAAAATTAGAAATAGAATAAATACTCTTTATTCTCAAAAAAATCATCCAGGTACCCAATTTTGGTTCACTTTCTATTGCAAAATCACCTTTCTTGTACTAGCAACTAAGCTCTGAGAATTAGAAAGAACTTAGTTGTTGTTCTTTTTTTTCTTTTCCTTCTTTTTTTGTTGGGTGGCAATGTTTGTAAAGGTTAAATAATCATCGTCTCTCATAAAACTGTCATAGTTAACTGTAATCTTTCAAATAAATGACGCCCTCGCAAAGGGATTTTTTCATTCATATCTACCTCTCACGCTCTTTCATTGCTCGTTTCACGAAATTGGTAATCTCGTGTTTTCGGACTATGGTTTGTGCGCTATGTGGTTTGTATAATTTTGCATTATGTGGGTGATAGAATTAGGAAAAGAGATGAACCTTCGAGTCTAAAGTGTGGGACATATATAGATAGATTGTAGTAGTAATTATGGTTCAATTTTCTTGTAGCATTGTGTTATATAAATAGCTACATTATTTGTGTGGAGATAGGCAATTGTGTGTGTGTGTGTGTGTGTTTTTTTTTTCTTTCTCTCAACTTCTAACAGCTAACTAATTGAGAAATGGAGAAGTAAATGCAGTGTAGGTGGGAAGGTTGGGGTTAGATATAATTAGTGATATGAGGGGCTTGACTATTATCTTGTTATTAATATTGGACCGAGATTTGGTTTGAATACTTAAGTCATAGATGAATTATGGCTGTGGGAAAGTACGTATACTCATTTGTGGTGGTAGAAATAGTATCCCAATCGCATTCATAAATGATCAAGTCAATTTGGAACTATAAAACAATCCCATTAATGAAAATTGATTTGTACCAAAAATCTGGATGTTGACTTTAGGGTTTAGTAATTGATTGCTAGGTTCACTGGAGAAGAAAGACGTAAGAGCCCTTCTAAAATTTTAGTACTTGCTCTGTTCTACAAATATGGTGTCGGATGCTTCCGTCCCACCAATATAGTCTCAGAACTAACCGGAAAGGTATAGTAGTCTTTCAGGCAGAAACATTATACTGTCCATTGTGAACACATTTATTGCTGATGTGGTAGTGTCATGTCGGTAATTTTTCCAGTTAGAGTTATTTTTAGTAGATTTTAATTTCTTTTTTTAAAGATTTTCATTAGTTTCTTTATTTATATCATTGTCACGTCATTCGTGTGCCTATTAAGCGTGCCCACAATAGGTACATTGGAGCATTCATCGTCTTTCAAAATTATTTTGTCAAACAATGAATATGAAAGATAAATTTGGATAAAGTGCGGTTAATTACGGTGAGCTACTATGAAATATTGTGTAATTAAAAAATATCTTGAGGGTGAGCTACTATGAAATATCGTGTAATTTTAAAAAATCTTGAGATGTTCATTATCGTAGTAGGTTGTTATGATTGCATATCATGCATAAGACTAAATTTGTAAGACTGCCAAATATAATACTATTACTTCCTTTGTACACCAAAAGTATGGTATTTTTGTCATTTTAGTCCGTTAACCAAAATGTGATCTTTTTTTTCATTATTATATCCACCAAGAATGTGATATTTCCATTTTGGTATATAACCACACACGCATACTTATTATATATTCAACTTATCTCATCTAAAAAATCAACACTTTGTAACTCAAAAAATCAACTTTTCTGAGCTTCTTTCTTTACTTCATTTTTTTTTATACCAAATATATATTATATTCTTATTAAAACTCGTACGACTAAAAAAGCACCACACTTTGAGTAGATGAGGGGCATGGAACTAATTTTATGGACTACTAAATATAGTAGGGGATTCGGATGATAATACAAAATTCCCTTAAAGTAACAACGAAGTGCAGCTCAGCTGGTAAGACGCTTTTTCTCTGATCCAAAAGGTCGGAGGTTTGAATCACTCTGGGTGCGTGTGTGTGTGAGTGTATTGTGTTGCCTGATAAAAAAAAAAACAAAACAAAATTCCCTTAAAGTTTTAGCAGATTCATAATAATTTGCTAAAGCGATGAAACCAAATTGATGCTCATTGCTCACGTATACAATGTAATATTTATGTTTAATGAATCGATCCAATATTTGTCAAAAGGAAAAAAAAGAAGAAAAAAAAAGGATAATAGTAAAATTTTGTTGACACAAGGACACGTGGTTTGATTTCCATGTGGTAGATAATTTAACTTTTAAAAATATCAACCTTAAATTGCAAACAGCACTGCGCGCAGCACGCCTCGTGATCATACTATTTTTAGATTTATTATACTACTTGTTAGGGGTGAGTAGAAAACCGAAAAACCGAACCACCAGCCGAACCGAACCGAAATCGAACTGAAAATGCAGTTAACCAAACTGATGGTTACGGTTTAAATTTTTAATTTAAAAAAACCGAGTTAATTGTTCGATTTTTGATTTTTATGTCAAAAAACCGATGATTGACCAAACCGAACCGATATATATTAAATAATTAGAATTATATTTATTAGATATGTATCATATAAGTTTTATTTAATTATTTATTCTCTTTTACTATTCTTAAACTTTTTTTGATCCAAAAATATTTATTCTTCTAAAGTATTACTCGTTTTCATCCCACAACTCACATGTCATTTTGTATATATATACTCTATTCTTATATATATGTATTTGTTACTTGAACTGTTGGATATTTTAGTGTAATTGGATTGACTTATTTAATCAGTATCGTCATATTAATACATCATATAAGTTTGGTGGTGCGGAGTGCACGCTTATATGAATTTATTATGATTTTAGGGGCGAAGCCCCTAAAGGACGGGGGTTTGGGGGCAGCGCCCCCGATAGCGGGGTCCAAGGGGCGGCAGCCCCTGGCTGGGGTCGAGCTGACCTGGCGGGGTCCAAGGGGCAGAGCCCCTGGCTGGGGTCAGCTTGGAAATTTTTTTTTCCGATTAAATTGCTGTGTAGAAAATTCATCGAAAATTTAATTTTCGGAATTTAGAGGGACTATTTTGCAATTTTTAAAAGGTTGCAAAAACCGTATTAAAAACTGATATACGAATCAGTTTTTTGATATGCTGATCAATTTTCTCAATTTTTATTTTCGGTTCTGTACTCTCTCAAACAATCCATACTAAATTTTGAAACTCTGAATTGTATCCGATTGAATAATTCGATAGAACCGTCGAATTGATTCGATCTGAAAGTGTTCTCACGCCTTTCAGAGAATCCAGTTTTTGTTCGTTTGTCACAAATTTTCTCCAACAAAGATCGAATCAATTCTCTGAAGATGGCGAACAAGGAATCTATGAAAGATATGACGAGGAATTTCGAGAAGTTGGACAAGTTTGTTGGGCAGGATTTCAGACGCTGGCAGAAGAAAATGCACTTCATGTTGACGAATCTCACGGTTGTGTACGTTCTGAGTACTCCCATGCCCGAGGCTGTTGAAGACAAAACTCTGGAGCAAACGAGGAGACGCTTGAAGTGGGAAAACGATGATTACATATGTCGTGGACACGTCTTAAATGGTATGTCTGATTCCCTCTTTGATGTGTATCAAAACGTAGAGTCTGCAAAGGAATTGTGGGATTCCCTCGAAGCCAAATACATGGCAGAAGATGCCTCGAGCAAGAAGTTTCTTGTTGGTAATTTTATAAATTATAAAATGGCAGATTCGAGACCTGTCATGGAGCAGTATAATGAATTGCTTAGGATATTGGGACAATTCGCCCAATATGATATGAAAATGGATGAATGCATTTATGTTTCTAGTATCATCGATAAGTTGCCACCCTGTTGGGAAGGATTTTAAGAATAATTTGAAACATAAGAAGGAGGAACTGACTTTGGTTGAACTTGGAAGTCATTTCCAAATTGAACAATCCATACGTGATATGGAAAAGGTTTCTGTTGGTGATACTAAAACAGTGGCTGGTTCCTTTGTGAACATGGTGGAAGAGGGTGAATCCTCGAAGGCTGGCTCCAAGGCTGGTAAAGGGAAATGAAAGTTTCAAGGGAACAAGAGTAAGGCTCCTAATAAGAAGCCTAAACTGACCTGTTGGAAGTGTGGTAAAACCGGGCACTTCAAGAAGGATTGCAAGTCTAGAAAAGGTGGAGGAAAAGGGAAAAACGAGGATGGTTCAAGTGGATCCAAGGATCCCGGAAAGCAATCAGGTCCGTTTTTGGTACCCTATGATCATTCTGTTGAGAATTATGTATCCATAATCTCTGAAGCATTTTATGTGCAAGATGATGATGTCTCTTAGTGGGTTGATTCGGGTGCAACATGTCATGTATGCAAGGATCTTCAATGGTTCAAGGACTTCAAGCCAATTGAAGACGGATCTTTATTAAAGATGGGCAATGTTGCTACCGAACCAATCAAAAGACTAGGAACTGTTAGTCTAGTTTTTACCTCTGGAAACTCTTTGTCTTTAAGTAATGTTCTGTATGTACCTGGTATTCGTAAAAACTTGGTGTCTAGTATTGTGTTGAATAATTATGGGTATAAGCAAGTGTTTGAAAGTGACAAGTATATTTTGTCGAGACATGGTTCCTTTGTAGGATTTGGTTATCTGAATGGTATGTTTAAGTTGAATTTGGATATTTCTTTTGTTAAGAATTCTGTTTGCATGGTTTCTACTAGTTCTAGTAATAATTTTGGCAAAGCAGAATTATGGCATGCTAGACTAGGACATGTGCATTATAAGAGATTGAAAGATATGTCGAAAATGAGTTTGATACCTGCTTTTGAGTTGAATGCTGAAAAGTGTAAAACTTACATGTTGAATAAGATTAATAAACAGCCTTTCACTAAGCATGTTGTTAGAGATACTTCTTTATTAGAACTTGTACATAGTGATTTATGTGATATTCATTCTACTCCGTCACTTGGTAATAAAAAATATGTCGTTACTTTTATTGATGATGCTACTAGATATTGCTATGTCTATTTGTGCCATTCGAAAGATGAAGCTCTTGATAAATTTAAAATCTATAAAGAGGAGGTAGAGCTCCGTCATGGTGTGAAGATTAAAACTCTTCGCACTGATAGGGGAGGTGAGTACTATGATTCAGTGTATTTTCAATCTACTGGTATAGTACATCAGATCACAGCTCCATATACACCACAACAAAATGGTGTAGCTGAAAGAAAGAATAGAACATTGAAAGAAATGGTTAATTCAATGTTGTGCTATTCTGGTCTAAGTGAAGGTTTTTAGGGTGAGGCTATGTTGACAGCCTGTTATTTACTGAATCGAGTTCCTAATAAAAGGAACAAGATAACCCCTTATGAACTTTGGTATAAGAAACCACCAAAAGTGAGTTATCTCAGAGTTTGGGGTTGTAGAGCTGTGGTGAGACTAACTGACCCTAAAATGAAAACCATAGGCCAAAGAGGTATAGATTGTGTATTTATTGGCTATCCTGAAAATTCAGTTTGCTATAGGTTCTATGTCATAGAATCTAATGACTATGTAGCTGTGCACTCTATTATTGAGTCAAGGGATGCTGATTTTGGCAATGAGAATAGATTCACATCTTTAGCTAAACCTGGAGACATGATTGCAAGCTCTAGTAATTCTGGTACGAGTGACCGAGTGACTGATACACCTCCGGAGCCTAGGAGGAGTATTAGAGCATGGAAAACTAAAATATTTGGTGATGATTTCCAACTGTATTTGGTGGAAGGATCAATGACTGAAATTAACTTTCAGTATCAATATTGTTTCAATATTGATGGTGATCCAAGGACATACAATGAAGCTATGGCTTCTAGGGATGCTGCATTCTGGAAAAAGGCAATCCAAGATGAGATTGACTCTATAATGCACAACAATACTTGGAAATTGATTGATTTACCGCCTGAGTGTAAATCATTGGGTAGTAAATGGATCTTCAAAAGGAAGATGAAGGTAGATGGAAGCATAGACAAGTATAAAACTAGATTGGTTATCCAAGGATTTAGACAAAAGGAAGGTATTGATTTCTTTGACACCTATGCTCCTGTGGCTAGGATTTCCACCATTAGATTATTGTTAGCACTTGCAGCTATACATAATCTTGTAATTCACCAAATGGATGTTAAGACAACCTTCTTGAATGGTGAATTGGATGAAGAGATTTACATGAAACAACCCGAAGGTTTTGTCATGCCTGGTAATGAACATAAAGCTTGCCCTTTCTCATTTTTGATTAAAGCCCTATTAATGTTTCATAAGGACTAAATATGTTGTGCTTTATATGCAGATGTCTAAATTTGAATTCAATTATTATGGGACTATTTTTTGGGAATCCTGTGGGCGGGGCTGTTAAATGCAATTGATGAATTTTTCTTCATTATTTTTAGGCAATTTTTGAAAGATTTGATCGAGATAGGAGTAGGAAAATTGATGCTATGGAATTGAGGGATGCCCTATATAGTCTTGGATATGCAGTACCGCCCTCTGTTCTGCAAGTTTTGATTTCTATATATGATGATGGCAGCAGGCATACTGTAGAGCTATGTTTCGACAGCTTCATTGAGTATGCTCCTATTCTTCTCAACTTATAACAATTGTTTTCTTCCTACACAATCTGTATCTTAATTGTGTTCTTGTTTTTTTTTTTTTTTTTCCTTTTCGGGTTCAGGTATGGGATGATTGTAAAGGTGAGCATCAACTCTAACACCTTGAAATCTTTTGTAGCAATTACTTTTCCCTAATTGAATATATGAACATATCTTCTGCTAAACATTCTCATATTCATTGTGATTTTCCCTTCAGTGTTGAACAAGAGATGTTATTTTGTATTGTTACTCTGTATTTGAATCCGTTTTCAGGGTTTGACGGAAAAGTTCAAGGAGAAAGATACACATTACACAGGATCAGCAACGCTTACTCATGAGACTTTCATGTCCATGATCATCCCCTTCCTCGTTGCAGATTAGTATCTCAATCACATAGTTTTTCCACCATTCTTGAGTTGTTTGTGAGTAGGTTTTGAGCTTGAGCTTTGTACATGTGTAAGAAATAAGAAAAACATGCTTTGTGTTTGTTGTGTTTTCACTTCTTCCTGGTTTGGTATAGAATTATGTTTATTTGTATCTTCTGTAAGCAGGATCAATCGTCTATCATGCAAGCGACCATAGCTGAAGAGGAGGGCACTGTTGAAGTTGATGAAGTGTGAATCGAGTTATATTTTTATTTCATTTGCTTTGTTGTTAATAAGGGTCAAACCCGAGACTCCTGTGTTAAGTTGAGTTAGTTATATTTGGAAGAGTCGTGTCGCTATGAAATCACGCTTTATGTGAAGTATTCCTTCACATAAATAGTTGGTCTTAGCTCGTTCTGTAGTAGAATTTTTTTCCCAATTTTCAATGAATTCCTTTTACTGTTTTTTGCCTTCTTCTTCACGAAATGTTTGAGTTCATGTTTTCTACATGGTATCGTGAGCTTCAGGTTACAGATCTGGGGATTTTCCTTTGATTTTTGAGCTGTTCGTCCTTGATTTTAGCTCATCTTCACTATCGATTTGATTTTGCTTTCTAGTCCATCATTTTTTTTCTTTCACTATGCCTCATCAACCTCCACGAAAACCACGATGGAATGAACTGTTCAATCGAAATGAAGATGGCGGATCTTTAGATCCAAAGAATGAGGATAGCTCTACTGATGATGTTGGTGGCTTTGATTCCGATGTTGTGCTTACTCCAGATCAGATTGATGAAATTCTGTTCCTGCAACCGTCAGACCACCCAGGGATGCAATTAGTCATTTCTCCACTAACTGGTAACAATTTTTTGCATTGGAGCAAATCTATTCATCGTGGTTTAGCTGCTAGGAGTAAACTTGAGTTTATTGATGGAACTTTCCCTGAACCTGCGTCGAATGTGGTCTATTACCCTCTCCGTTCCACTTATATAGGGATAGTTGACTGCACTTTTGTCTCACAAAAAGGTACTTTTATCTCACAAAAAGGCAGCCAACTATCCCTATATAAGTGGGACGGAGGACAGTATAAGAAATGGATTAAGGCAGATTATCATGTTTCTGCTTGGATTATTAATTCTATTTCTAAGGAGATTGTAAATGCTTTCTCACACACATGGAGAGTTCTGAGAAATTATGGAATGCTTTGATGCAAAGGTTTGGACGTAGTAATAGACCTAAATTGTATAAGTTACAACATGAAATTTTTCAGTATAGTCAAGGAACACAGAGTGTGCTAATGTACTTTAACAATCTTAATGCTCTTTGGGATGAATTAGACATGCTGTCACCACCACTTGATTGTACTTGTAATGCTAAGAATGCAGCTGCAAAGAGAATAGAGCAGGAAAGATTGATTAAATTTCTGGTAGGATTGAATGATTATTATGAGCAAACTAGAAGACAGATTATGTCCTTAGAACCTCTTCCTACAGTTGATAAAGCTTTTTCTATGATATCACAAGTAGAAGATCAAAAATTCGTACAAGAAGGCATGACAGATGGACCACCTCTTATGACTATGAATGTTAACAAGCAAAAAGTTTATCAATCTGTGCCACAACCATCTAATTTCTATAAACGAAGGCTAACAAATGAGGAAAAGAGGAGATTGCATTGTACTCATTACCAGCAGTCAGGGCATGAAGCTTCTGAATGCTTCAAGCTTCATGGTATTCCTGATTGGTATAAGAAGTATGAAGACACCAGGACCAAGGGAAGAGTGAATTATGTGGATAGTGTTTCAGAGAATGAATCTTCTCATGGGCAAGCTGATGTCAAGGATACTACAGCTGAAATTAGATAATTCAAACTGAAGTGGCCAAGTGCATGGGCAATATGATGCATCAGCTGTCAACTAACAAACCTGTAGTTGCTGATACAAATATGGTGCAAGGTTCTTCAGCTGGTACACCTTTTGAAGGACATTTTGCCTTTAACATTGTTCCTAGCATGGAGAAAACAGTTTGGGTTGTGGATTCTGGAACCAGTTCTCACATTTGTTCTAATGTTGAGTTGCTGTATATTACTTACAGACTAGCCAAGGATGTTGTGATTCATTTACCTGATGGTTCTTCTAGGATTGTTACACATGGAGGCAAAGTGAAGTTGAATCAACATATTATCTTATCAGATGTGCTCTATGTCCTTGGCTTCACTCACAACTTGCTTTCAGTTGTACAATTGATACATGCTTTGGATATTAAGTGCTTATTTTATAAGACTTAAGACTCATTGTGTCTTTCAAAGGAGTTCCACTGATCAGATTTTAGCAGTTGGTAAGGTGAAGGGTAATCTCTATCTGCTTGATATTGTTTCAGAGAATTATTATTACAACTTTATCAATAAAAGAGACCTCTCTATAATAGATTGGCACATTAATCTAGGACATGCTTCTGTCACTGCCATGAAACATATGAAGATGTTCAAAGGAATGCTAGATGATCAAGCTGTTAGAACCATTGAGAGTTGTGATGTCTATATTAGGGCTAAACAAACTAGAGATCATTTTCCAGTTCTCAACCGCAGGACTGCTGATGTTTGAGTTAGTACATGGAGATCTTTGGGGTCCTTATGTGGCACCTAACATCTGTGAAACAAGGTATACGTTCACTTTAGTTAAAGATCATAGCAGAATGGTCTGGACATACATGTTACATAGTAATGATCAAGTCTATGAAGTATTTAAGTCTTTTATGGCCATGATCAGGACTCAATTTCATAAATAACTCAAGGGCTTTCGAAGTGATAATGGAGGTGAGTTTCTCAGTAATAGCTTGGGAACCTTGTTCTCCACATATGGGATTCTACATCAGAGATCCTGTCCTTATTCACCACAGCAGAATGGTATAGTTGAAAGGATGCATCGATCTCTTTTGGAATCTGCCCGAGCTCTGATGTTTCAAAGCAGGATGCCCTTAAGGTTTTGGCCTTACTCTTTACTTGCTGCTACCTGGATCCTCAACAGAGTTCCTAGTCAAGTTCTTGACTGGAAATCACCACATGAGGTGCTATTTTCTCAAGAACCAGATTATTCTATGATGCGGCCATTTGGTTGTTTATTATATGCAATGGATCTTACACCACATAGAGGTAAGTTTGATGCTCGAAGTATTAGATATGTTTTCCTTGGTTATCATCATGCACATAAAGGATTTCAGGTCTATGATTTGGAAAATCACAGACTATTTGTTACTAGAGATGCCAAGTTTATACATGATAAGTTTCCTTTTTCATGTCCAGATACAATACCTGTAGCCATTGACAATGGATTGCTACCTTCCTATCCTACTGCAGAGGATGTTTTTGTCCCTGCATCTAGTAGTTCATCTTCTTCTGAGGGAGATTCTCCTCCTACTCTTCCACCTACTGATCTGACTGTTGTTGCACCACCACTTAGGAGAAGTACCAGAGTTAGCAATCCTCCAGTTTGGATGCAAGATTTTATAGGATCTGTTAATACTGCTATTATACCTGACATTGCTTCAGGTACTACACCTCCCACATTCCCTTATCTAGTGAATCATAGTCTTCACACTACCTATGTGGATTATTTGCTTAATATTTCTGTGGAAAATGAGCCTTTTTCCTTTAAGGAAGCTAGTTCTAACCCCAAGTGGGTGCAAGCTATGGAAGCAGAGTTACAAGCATTAGATAATAACTGTACTTGGGAAATTGTAGATCTTCCTCCTAACAAGAAGCCTATAGGCTGCAAGTGGGTCTATAAGATTAAATATGATGCTCAGGGCAGGATAGATAGATACAAGGCTCGTTTAGTAGCTAAGGGGTATACACAAGAGTATGGTGTAGACTACACAGAAGTTTTTTCTCCAGTAGCCAAGATGGCTACAGTCAGGTTTTTGATTGCTGTAGCTACTCTCTATTCTTGGCCTTTACACCAATTAGATATCAACAATGCATTATTGCATGGATTTATTGGTGAAGACATTTACATGACCATTCCACCAGGTTATAAAGGTACACAGACAAGACAAGTTTGTAAGCTTTTGTGGAGTTTATATGGATTAAAGCAGGCCTCTAGAGAGTGGAATGCAGAATTCTCTAAGAAATTAAGGTCTTTTGGCTTTCAGCAATCTGATGCAGATCCATGTCTCTTTCTCAAAGGGATAGGAGCTTCTTTTGTGTGCCTCCTTGTTTATGTACATGATGTTCTACTCAGTGGACCATCTCTCTCTCTTCTTGAGGAAGTCAAGTCCTTTCTTCACAGTGAATTCACTATTAAGGATATTGGTGATGCTAAATACTTTCTGGGCATGGAAATTGCTCGTACTTCTGCTGGTACTAGTTTGAATCAACGCAAGTATGTGTTGGATATCCTTTCCAACACTGGTATGCTTGGTTGCAAGCTAGCTCTCCCTTCCTCCTGGGCTCATTCTCACACAAGGAGATGATGCCCCTCTTTCCACACCGGATGTGTATCGCCGTCTTGTAGGTTAACTCCTCTGTCTCAACCTCACATGGCCTGACATTTCCTTTGATGCACAACAGCTCAGTCAGTTTGTAGGGCGTCCCACCTCAGTGTATTGGAATGCTGCAGTTCATGTGCTTCGATATCTCAAAGGAAGTCCTTCACTTGGACTATTCTACCACAGTGTTGATTCCATTTCTTTGCTTGCTTACTCTAATGCAGACTAGGGAGCTTGCAGGGACATCCGCCGTTCCATCAGTGGTTTCTGTGTGTTTTTGGGCAAAGGTTTGGTATCTTGGCGCTGCAAGAAGTAGGATACCATCTCCGTTTCCTCGGCTGAGGCTGAGTATCGCGCACTTAGTTCTACTGCACGTGAGCTTACATAGTTGGTACAACTTTCCAAGGATTTTTCACTTCCTATTTCTCTTCCCATTCCGTTGCTGTGTGACAATCATTCTGCAATTCACATCACAAAGAATGCAGTCTTCCATGAAAGGACTAAGCACATCAATATCGACTGTCACGTGGTGCGTGAACGATTCCGATCTGGGCTTCTTCTTCCTCATGCAGTTGCTTCTCGACTTCAGCTCGCGGATCTCTTTACCAAACCTCACTCTAGTCCTCATTTTCGCTAGCTCTTATCCAAGATGTGTCTGCTGGATATCCATCAGCTCCATCTTGCGGGGGGGTGTAAGCAGGATCAGTCGTCTATCATGCAAGCGACCATAGCTGAAGAGGAGGGCACTGTTGAAGTTGATGAAGTGGGAATCGAGTTATATTTTTATTTCATTTGCTTTGTTGTTAATAAGGGTCGAACCCGAGTCTCGTGTGTTAAGTTGAGTTAGTTATATTTGAAAGAGTCGTGTCGCTATGAAATCACGCTTTATGTGAAGTATTCCTTCACATAAATAGCTGGTCTTAGCTCGTTCTATAGTAGATTTTCCCCCAATTTTCAATGAATTCCTTTTACTGTTTTTTGCCTTCTTCTTCACGAAATGTTTGAGTTCATGTTTTCTACATCTTCCTCTTCCCATTTATGGAAAAATTTGTTCAACTAATTTGAATTCTCGATTTAATTTATCGTGCAAGAATTTTCTTTGAAATAGCAATCAACTATTTTGTAATTTAATTTGAATAAATTATTGAAATAATTTATTCAATAATTTTCTGGGATGTGCTATAATTATATGTTGGTTATTGTTTCCCTTAAAATGTTACTCCTATTCAACTTTATTATGTTTGAAATTTTATATTCTATATTCAAAAGAAATTACTAGTACATTTTTTTAAAATAACTGAATTAATCGAAATAACCAACTAGTTATTTTTGTCATTCGGTTCCATTTTTGAAAAATTGTAATTTGGTTTTGATGCACTTTTAAAATTTGATCGAATGTTCACCCTTCAAATTTGATAAGCGTGACGAGACAAAATAATGTCATCAAATTTCTTCTTCAAAACTTATTAACTCTGAATTTATATTTCGGTTTGTGTGTAATGTACAATTTGAGGCGATAGTTACGAAACGAGTTTTGATTACTGTATATAGATTTAAGAGTAATGCTCCCCTACCCACCGTGAGCATACTTAATATGCCCATGGCTGAGATGACGACATTATATTTAAGGAAAATAGTAATTAATATAACTTATATAAATAAATTTTACGATAAAAAACTAAACCCTACTAAAAAAAAGTGAACCCCAAAAGGAAAAATTATTGACGTGACATTGCCACGTCAGCCGTGGGCACATTAAGTGTGCCCACGGTGGATAGGGGATCATTTCTGATAGATTTAATAATTTGGAAATCCGATGAATTTTATAAGTTTTTATATCATTGTGAGGGTTTTCTAATGGATTTTGATACTGAAGAAAAGAATAATTTATTTTAAGGAAAATAAATTGAATGAGTAATCCTTCTTGTTGTTTCATTTAATAATAAAAAAGATGTAGAAAATTCAGAGAGTTAGAGCCATAATACTTAAGCAATATGAAGGTACCGCCATCTATTTCAATAGTTATATCACTTGGAACCATCTCGAAATACCCTATATTAGTTATTTGATTAGATATTAGAGAAGATTGGAAAATAACAAATACAACCCCTGGAAATCAAGAAAATAAATGAACTACTATAATGCAAAATTCATAAGGAATTAACATTAAAGCATAAAGCATGAAGAAACGTCAATTAATTTGGCATTATAAATAATCTCAACAATTAATTTCAATGTATCTATAATATATAAACCGGAAGGTAAAACGCTTCAAAGAACCCAACCTAATATTTTATTCACAAAAATACGAGAGAAATTCAGGAAAAATAAAGACGAGAGAAAATTAACAACGCGCCGTAGCCCTAGCCCTATTCCCAATCCCAAACAGCGAGAGGAAAATCGGCCACCAACTCCGCCTCCCCGCCGCCGCCGGTGAACTTTACTTACAACATCTCAATATTTAGATCTTAACTTTTAGTAAATTTGCAAGATTAGTGGAATAGGTTGACATGTTATAAGTAGTTGCATTGTTATCCCATATAGCAGAGCCTGATCATCCATGCAAAAACACATGAATTGTTAAGAAAAAAGGAAAAATAAGTAGAGATTAACCCGTGCTATCTCTGTAACTTGTTCAAATTCAATGCTTTTGTCCACAATTCTGTTCATATGGCTATAACCCAGTTATTCATATTTGGTTATGTAAAGCTCTTGATAGTATAAAAAAAAAATGTGTAAATATAGATGATAGCATCATACCACTTTAAACTTTCCAAGAGGCTTTCATGTTGATTATGCTTGTCTTTTATCCTTTATTATCGAGAGCTATGGTCTCTATATAAATGTGTTTGAACTTGAAATTCATTATGTAGATGATAAGTATTTTTTTATAGATATGGATGAGCTTGTGGTTGCTGTGAAATCTTCTCGTACAGGGCATCGTTTGTCTTTTTATTCTCTTAAAGATCCGCATGCTGCTCCTAGAGATTATGTCGACCTTCCGTTCCCAGAGGGTAAGTCTGTTGATAGCATGATTTGTCGAGGAGTGCTATATTTTCATGATACTGATGGCAATTCCGCCATCTTTAACTTAAAAAATAGAGAAATAAAACAACTTTCCCCTCCTTCCAATCTGGTATCCCCTGCAAATTTGGCAATTTTTAGTGGATGTGGAATCGGCTATGATGCTAGCCGCAATGACTATAAAGTCTTGATGAATTTTGGCCGAGTCAGTTGTGAAGAGAATGAATCTGGTTTTGATTGTTTTTCTGGTTCCGAGGAGTATACACAGTTATATTCCCTCAAGGATGATTCTTGGAAGGATATTCCAAACATCGATGCTTTTCTACACCCCGGGAACACTGTATATGTTGAGGGGACAGGGTGTTGCTATTGGCAGGCTTTCCTCGGTAATAGCTTTGATGCTCCTAATACTACGGCTTGTGTTTCATTTCACTTTGCACGGGAACAATTCGACCACTTCCATCTACCACCACTGAGCAGACCGGACTATTGTTACATGCTATTCAGTTTCAATGATAGCTTAGGTGTCGCTATTTATCCGAGACGGTCGGAGCCGTTGGACCCGTATTATTCGAGTGGTCCGGGTCCCTGGACATATACAATGTATAAGTGGGAGGGTGAGGGTAAGGGTTGGGTCATCTATCACGAGTTCATTGTTACTGAGCCTCCTCGTATTGAACGGCCGGTGGCTGTGATAAGTGGTCGATTTTTTTCGTAGAACAAGGTGATGAGCAGCTCAGTAATCTAGTAGTCTACGATATGCATACAAAGAGATGGATAATGTTAAATATCGTAGCTGATGCAGGACAGTTCAATGTCTTTCCGGTTAGCAGGTACTATTTGTATAAGGTTTTTTTTTTATTTTCTTATGCTTTTTCCTATAATGGTGATTTAACATAAGTCAGGTGAACAGGGCATTACTATCTCGATTCAAGTAATGAAGAAATATAGGACCATTAGAGCACATTCTACAAAGCGTCGACATCAAGCTTTCAACGAAGTCAAAGACCTTCTCGTCATACGGTGTTCTATCAAACTTATTGTTTTCTTGTTTTGCTTTTATTTTGGTAGTTTGGAGAATTCTTTGAACTTATTGTATTTTCAGTACTGAATGTCCTTAGTATTGGTCATTTTTATATTTCGTCAATTCATCTTGCTTTTGTTATTGATCATTTTTATGTTGCTTCTTCTTTTTTCTTTTCTTTTTTTCCGGAAAATATTACTCCACTATTTTACATAATACGTTTCAGAAAAAGAAAAAAAAAGAAAACTTATAAATATAGCGTTCTGCTCCACTATGTTCAACTAATTTGAATTCTCGATTTAATTTATCGCGTAGGAATTTTCTTTGAAATAGTAATAAAGTATTTTGTAATTAATTTCAATAAATTATTGAAGTAATTTATTTCAATAATTTTTCTGGGATGTGCTATAATTATATGTCGGTTATTGTTTCCCTTAAAATGTTACCCCTATTCTACTTTATTTTGCCCTGCTCTAGAAGGCAGCTTTTGCAAAATTCATAAGGAATTAACATAAAGCATGAAGCAGAATCCTAAAGAAAGCCAAATATGATGGATGCTTATCAGAAAATAAACCTACCTTAACTAAATATGAATCATAATTCTATAAATATAATGTTTTTTTTATTAACAAATAACAGAACTAGTCGTACAAAGGGAAATCAATAGACTGACCATTCACAACGATCTAACGTGGAATCAGGAGTTTGGGAGAGAGAAAGAAAGATTTGAAGAAGAGTGGAAGAAAGTGGGGAGAGAGAAAGATATGCAGCGGCAGTGAGAGATGTAGGTGTTGGCAGAGGTGGAAGAGTCATTTTGTCATACAACTTGTGTTCAAACCATAATATGCAGATATGGTTGTGGGCCATTTTCTAAAGAAGACAAAATTTATATACTATATTACTCTTAAATTCTCTATTTTGAAGTTTGAACACCATTACCGCAAGATTTGTGCGCATAAAGGAATATTTCATGAAAGTCAAGAATGAGAGTAGAAAAATAAGGAAATTTGCAGAGTCAAAAAAGGAAGAAAGATTAGTATGTTTGGGAATCTACATTATTGTCCCTAAATCTTACCATAATGTTACTTTTATTATCCTTTATTTTTCTTTTCCCGCTACAAAAACTCCAACTCGAATCAACTCTTTGTCATAGAAAAATCAAAATCAAAATCAAAATACAATATTAAAACATGAAAGAGAGAGCGGTGGAAGGGTGTCAATTGCTAAGGCATTGGGCATTTGATAATAGTATTAGTAACAAGTAAGAAAAATAAAAATATTGAGGCCACTGCCCCACTCAGTCATGTTATGTCGTACCAGTATTTATCACGATGTTCACAACCTCCACCATTATTATCTGTATAATTAAATGATGCCATTTTATATTTTTGTTGTTATCGCCTTAAATTTCCACGACCACTCTCGCTTCAATTTCAGTTCACATTTGTCATAATAATATGTACCTAAAATTAATATTAAATGAAAGTGCGAATTCTGGTCGTTGAAGTTCTTTTTTTTGTTAAATACTACCTCCATCCCTTCTAATTAGTCTCATTTTATTTGGGCACATAAACCAATAAAGGAGAGGATATGTGGATATAATCAATTCTAAGGAAAAATAGTTAATTGTAGCCACAAGTTTTTTACCATTTTAGAAAATGAGACTAATAAGTGGGATGGACCAAAATGGCAAATGGGACTAATAAAGTGGGATGGAGGTAGTACTAGCTACGAGCAGTGTTTTAAAAGACGTTAAACGCTAGTAGGACGGTTGGGTGAGGATAAGCGTCTAGGCGGCTAGACGGGCTTCTAAACGGTTTCTAGGCGAGCTAGGCGGATTAGAATATTATAATGTACTATTTTACATATGTCCTGACTCCTATAGTACAAACAATATAAAATGTTAAAAATATATAATATGCTAATTAATAGTTCAAATTTCACAAATTTAATAGTCTTTCACATAAACATCAAAGTCTAGGTCAAATTTTCATATATTTAAACATGACTAGCAGAGATTACGTGCGTTACACGTAGATACGTTTTTTTATTAATTTTGAAAAATATGTTAAAAGTAATATAATTTTTCTTATATTTCCCTATTTATATCATACTTATTATTTATTATTGTGAGTTTTATGATATAGCACGTATGAAATGATAAATTCTTCAGGAGATGAATAATGTTCTTGGAAAAATAAGAGCGGATAAGTAGAATTGTAGTTGAAATATGAGACGTTTATATAAATTTGATTTTATAATGAAATTACATTCTAGATTACTATATTACCCAAGGAAAAGGGTACATTAGTCAAAACAAAAATTATAAGAATCGACTCTTTTATAATAGTAATAGATATTCATAAGTTAGAGTATGAAATTCATGATTTTTCAAATATAAATTAATCTTACAGCCCTTCCGCCCCTGACTAGCCCACCTAAACCCTCCTAGGACTGCTTAGACATGCCTAGGACCACCTAGGCACATGCTTAGATGCCGATTAATTCATTGCTGCCTAGAGCAAAACGTCTTGTCATTAATCGGGACGGCCCGACATTTTCTAGTGCCTAGATGCCTTCTAGGCAGCCGATTTGCCTTCTTTTAGAACACTAGCTACGAGTGATCTTGTCACTCACTGCAGGACTCAAAGATTTTGTTTCACTTTTTTTGTTCTTCTTGAGACATCATACGTTCCATTATTTTCCTTGTAGTTCACTAAATCTTACTGAAATATTTTACTATTATCCTCACTATGCAAATATATACATATGTATAAATATAATATATAAGTGTTACGAATAATATATTGAAAGAAAAACGCACACCTCTCTCGCACACACATGTTTATCCACGTGTTTGAGTTTCTTGTACTTGGGATGTCTCAATCAGTCGATTATCAAACACATAAATCCAAACATATTAAATCAAACAAAAATATAAATAAACATAAATACATTTTGGGCTGTTGGCCTGTTTGAGTTGCTTAGCTAATGTGGGCCTAGGCCTACCATAGGGCCCATATAATGTGTGGGCTGCTCTTTTAATATACAGATCCGTATCATCAGAAATCACACGAGAAGTCTTGAACTCGTCATTACTACTATTTTCTAACGTAGGGCATGTTAAAAAAACATAGATTTAATTTATCAAAATCAACTAAATTTGAAATATATATACTAGTACTATATATTTATACAAAGACGTTCATGTAACGGTCTATTCTCAAAATGAGAAAGAAAAAAATAAAAAAACAATACAAGAAGGTCGTTGTCTTTTCAATCCTATTAACTTTTCGATTTTTCAAAAAGTTAATCAATCAACGTTTAAATTTGTTTATGACGTGCTAACACTTGTCTCCAAACAGAACCTCACAAAATTTATGATTTAAACATTAGTTTAAAATAATCGGAAAGCTTGCTTATATACCCATATACTCCCTCCGTCCCAAAGATAACGTCCTGTTTTTTTTACAATAATTTCAAGTTTTTTCGTCCCATAAATTTGGGCACGAAATTAAGGAAATATGTAATATTTTTCCAATTATGAACATTATAAGTATAATATTATTCATAATTGGAAAAAAATTAGACATTCTCTTAATTCTATTACTCAAATAAGTGGGTCGAAAAAGCCTGAAATTATTATTAAAAAAAAGGATGTTATCTTTGGGACGGAGGGAGTATTAAAGTCTTATTCATTATTTAGATTTAACGTTTAGCTAAACTAACATTGTTTGTTGCTTTATGGGAATACAATTTTGGTGGGTGGATAGATTCGCTACTGCCTCACCTCATTCTTGTGCACGTGTAACTATACCATTTAACTAATCTCTAACTTCATTGTATACTCCCTCCGTCCCATTTAAACTGTCCTGCTATTTATTCAAATGAATGGTATAAAATAATCAAATAGGACAATTTAAATGGGACGGGGGGAGTATATGTTTAGAATTTTCCGATAGGTGTTTTAATTTTGAGGGTAGTGACTCTTTTAGCTATTATAGGATAATTTTTATAATATTTATCACTAGGATAGTTTTTTTAACAAAACTACTCAAGTTTGATGTGAAGAGACAAAAATATTCTCATTCCTCTTTATGACACTTTTTTCCCTCTTATGACAACTTTCTCTCTCTCCACTTACTTTTCCTATTTGTCTCTTTGCAGATTTTATTTTTCTTTTATTTTTCTTTCTTTTTTTGTTTTTCTAAATGTTAGAAAATACGAATTTATATTTTTTTGCGAACAGTAATGAGGTACAAATTTGTGAAATTCGTGCCATATTTTGAATTGTTGAAACTTTTTCTCTTGCTGGTTTCAATGAGGTACGAAATGTGAAATTCGTACCAAAATCGCATAAGAATTTTTCATTTACATAATTATTATATAGTAATTGGTACGAATATGAGTCAATTCGTACCTATTACATGTAATATAGTACGGACTGCATAAGTAAGTGAAGTTATTGGTACGAATATGACTCAATTCGTACCATATACCTATGATATATTACAAATTACAAATTACAAAAAAACAACTATAAAACGAATTACAAATTACGATTACCTATGATATATTACGAACTACGAATTCGTACCATCTACTTATCAAAAAACAGCAAAGAAGCGAGAAAAACATCAAACTTTTGCAAGTATGTAATTGAAAAATATCAAAATCTTCAAGTATAAAAATGTTGAAGATTCGTACCATCTATTTTTTTTTATCACGATTACCTATGATATATTAAGAATTACAAATTTGTACCATCTATTTATCACGAAATGTGAAATTCGTACCAAGATCGAGTAAGAATTTCATATTTACATAAATATATGATTATTGGTACGAATATGAGACGATTTATACCAATTAGCTATAGCAAAGTACAAATTGCATACGTATTAAGTTATTGGTACGAATATGAGTCATTCGTACCATTTTATGAGAAAAAATTCTTTAAGAAGATATTTTAAAACTCATCATCAAGACGCTCGAAAACGCTTGAAAACATTGCTGAAAAAAGTGTAACCAACTTGAAAAGGATGGAGGTATTACTTAAAAAGCATATACTATTGATTTTTTTCTTTTCTTTTTTTTTTTTTTGGAAATTTGATCTTTTGATCAAATAAAAATAGACCAAGTAATTTAAATTTTTGAACTTACAAACTAAGAAAAACTTTTAAAAATAGCTTTACAAGTGAATTGAAAAATCAGGTTATTACAAATATTACACTTTATCTAATAATTAAGCTATTCTAAAATATTGTGCCTTAAAAGATGATCATAATAAGTGGGACGACGTGAGTGTATAAGTTAAAAAGAAATTAATAAATTTAAATTTAAATTTTTTAAAAAAGAATGGAAAAATGAAATTTTTTAAATTTATAGTAATTTGTAAAAATCAAATAAAAATGTAGATTGGAAATTTAGGAGTTAATAAAAATAAATTAGCGTTGAGGTAGGGAAGCTGGTGCTTGAGCATGGTGCCGAACTTGTTGAGGCTGATTTGATGGCTTTAAGTTCAGAATTTCCTGTCCAACATATCACTCACATTTCCCAACTGCCTTAATTTCGTAATGTATTCATACGAAACTGATCTTCTGGTGGAATTGGCGACGTACTTTTCAAATAACTGCGTTGCACTTCGGATGATAGATACCAGTCATCTAGATAGTGGCCATCACACAGCGGCTTCGAGGCAAACTACGCAGCCAGATTCGGATGAGATTCCATGAACGAAAGTAATCTAATTCCTAGTAGTTTAATGCCTCGGACGTGTGTATTAACTGTTGAATTTTTAGTTTTTGAATTGATGAATGTTTTATTGTTACTGGGGTTTTATCTATCCTAGGGCATAAAAATGGGAGTGAGATTTTGCAAACTTTTCTCAATTATTTTCCTTATTGTATTTGTGTATGATCAATTAATTTCTGTGGTTGCATAGGATAGATTAATTTTTTTCTTCGTGACATGGATAGTTTTCCTGGGTACTTTTTTGTCACTAACCTATACTAATTAATTTTTTTCCTTAAATATTATGCCACCACCCATTTGTAGGCATATTAAGCATGTTCACGGTGGGTAGGGGGGCATTACTCTAATTTTTAATATTAGTATTTTGCCAATCATTGATACGGAATAATATTTTCCCAACATGTCAAGTCTATTTTTTAACTTAGAAAACATAAAATAAAATCACATAATGAAATTAAAAAAGGGGTTTTGGTAAATAAATACACGAACTTTTACGATGTTTTGGTTTTTCACATGAACTTTAAGAGGTGTCAAATAAATACACGAACTTTCAAATCGTTACGTTTCTCCTAATTCCCAATTCCCCATCCGACGTGGCAATTGGATTGTTGAGCTGGCGATGACCGACGGCAAATGAAACCACGTCGTATAGAATTGAGAAAAACGAAGTCGTTTCGTGTAAAATCACAAAGTACTCTCTACTCTTTCTTCCTCATCTCTCGCCTCTCTCTCTTCATCTGGGCTGACTTATTCGTAAACCCCACTCCCTCACAGCGACCTTCGTCTCCTTCCTTGAATCACGGGCGTCCGATACCAGCCACCGTCACCATTCATCGGCGCTGCCCCTAGACGCCTCCTTTCACTTGAGTTTTCTTAATCGGTGCTCTAGCCCCAAATCCCAAATCCAAATCACCAAAATCAGTCCTCAACACCCTCTACTTTCTGGCGATTTAGCCGGCCCTATGACGGCGGCAAAATCGAAAGACGGTATGGTGGAGGGAGGATGGCCGCTCAGCGAGGCGCTGCAGCAAAATGCTTCAACTCCGGCGTCGCTGTACTTTCGGCCGGATCTAGCAGATCCGCTGTTGTGCTGGGAAAATGAGGGCCGCTTGATAAACACGGATTTTCTACGTGTTCTGTGTGCTTAAAGTCTTATTTTTAATGGAGAAGTTGTGATTAAGTTTAGTGTTTAAATGTGATTTTCTTATATTCGAGGATATTATGCTTGCTCTTGTTTTTGTTGATTTTGTAGAAAAAACACAAAGAAAAAATGCATTTTGAAAAATTGGAGAATCAAGCTAAACAAAAAAAAAGACGAAAGCTAAAAAGAAAAATAAAAACAAATTAAATTAAATTAAATTAAATTAAATTAAAAAAAGAAAAGAAATGAAGCGCTTCATCATCCAATTCCGCGTCTTCGATTTCATTCCGCAGCCCACTATGTAGTTGGCCATTAATGAAGCCCAAATCCATGTTGAAGCATATCATCAACGCCTCAAATTTCTACGGCCGTGCTTCTATTGTCGCCAACTGCGTTTCGAAGTATCCAATTATGCGAACATGGCTTGTTAACCGCGCCTATAAACATGCGCCCACGTTCATCTTTTCTCGGGCCGCGTCTCGGCATTACTTGTGCCATCCGTGTTTTTCTCTTATTTTATTTTATTTTTGTTTCGTTTTCTTTTTGTTTTTTTTATTGAATTAGACCTAGTCTAAAACTATATATAGGATATCGAAGTTTTCCTTCATCTAGTTTTGTATCAAGTTTTTTTTCATCAAGTTTTCTTTCATTTTTTATTCTCTAACATATTTTAGATTTGTTTTTATGAATATGAGTGTTTAGTTTTTTTTTTATTCTAGGGTTATAGATTAGATGGATTTTGTAGATTCAAATTAATTTTTATTAATCAATCACGACCTTCTCTTAATTTTTATATTCTTGTGCTTGTTGTTTGCTTAATTGTTTGATCATTATTTGTGTTAATTCAATAGATGGAAGTAGAGAATTAATATTAGAATTGGAACGTAAGACACACACTTCAATAAAGTCGGAAGATCTTGAGATTTGTGTGAGAACCTTTACTCCTTTGAGCTTTTAGAAGTTGCATGTTTTAGTAATTAGTTGGACACAACAATTCTAGCATGTGATCCACGGTTTAGGCACTACGGAAGTAGGTTTAAACTTATATCGAGATTGTTCTAGTAAGAGTCGAGTCTTTTATGTGATTGATTGATTTAAATGAGTTTGAGTTTGCATGTCCATTGAAACCGAAACCTTAGAATAATATTTTTAGTATTTGGTTTTCTCAATCTTGTTTATTTAATTTATTTCTTTTATTTGCATTATTTTTAGTTTATAAAATTTCCCTATAAATTGGCAGTCTGGATAGAGGATAATAAATCGAATTGGTACTCACTTTGGTTATTCAATCTCCGTGGAATATGACCTTACTTCCCTATCTATAATAACACCCGTACACTTGCGGTTTGCGAAAATATTAGTAAACACCGCCTTGAGGGGAGCTTTAGGGGGGCACTCGAGAGGTCGACACTGTACATTTTCCCTATCTCACTGAATTTCTTGACGTCACCGCCGGTGGAAATTGCCGTCAGAGCTTGGTGAAATTGTGCTCTCATTGCACAATGAGGTGTCTTCCTATTTATCTCTATCTTCATTTCGAAAATTGATTGAGAACTTAGAGTGCATATCTCGATTCTCAAAGACACTGATTGGTGGTGATGGAGCATGTTCAAGCATTGTGTTGGAAAATGAGGTACAAACGAACTTGTCGGCGTACAAAAATTACAACGTAAATTATGAACAAAAACTATGAACTAAAAGTCGAGTCGAGGAAAGCCCTCTTTCCGCAAGACGAAATACGTCCCGGTAGTACTCTCGGTAATAGAGTATCGTCCCCAAAGATAAAACAACTTTCGTCTCTAAGTAGCAGCACCGCAAAACTCAAGAGCTCCGACGAACTGGAAGAAAGGCGAGGAAAGAGCTCGAAAAATGAGGAAGAAGGCTCAAAGATATGCAGAGAGAATGTTTTGGTTGTGTCTTTAAAATGCCTGCATGCAACCTATTTATAGGCAAGTCTCACCTGGAGGGTCATCGATGCCATTATGGCATTAATCAGCCAAATGGCTGTTTTTTACGGTTTCCGCAAGGTGGAGTAATGGCTGAAATGTAACAGCTAACCAACGGGCAGAATGAACCTGGACGTACAGGTTGGCTCGATTTGTTGGGCTAGGGTTAGTCGAAATCGGGCCAAGCTTGTTAGGCCCATTTGCCTTATATTTGGAGGTCCAAAAAATTAAGCAATCAAGGCTCAAGCTCAAGCCCAAAGCCCAAAGGACCACCCAAATGACCAATTGCCAAGATCCAAGTCTACGGCCACGAAACTCGAAACCCAAACCCCTAGGCCCGAGCCGGAGCCATCCGTGCCGTCCGGCACGGATGGCGGGGCCGGATCGAGTGCGTGTTCACGCGAAAGCCCAACAACACACTTATCCACTTACTTAGACCACTTGATACTAAGCCCACATGTTACAGCTGACCAACGGGCAGAATGAACCTGGACGTACAGGTCGGCTCGATTCATTAGGCTAGGGTTAGTCAAAATTGGGTCAAGCTTGTTAGACCCATTTGCCTTATATTTGGAGGTCCAAAAAACTAAGCAATCAAGGCCCAAACTCAAGCCCAAAGCCCAAAGGACCAATTGCTAAGATCCAAGTCCACGGCCCTGAACCCCGAGGCCTGAGCCCACGCCGGAGCCGTCCGTGCCGTCGAGTGCGTGTTCACGCGAGAGCCCAACCACACACTTATCCACTTACTTAGCCCACTTGATTCTAAGCCCACGTGTTTAAATACTTTTAAACATCACACCACATCAATATTTATTCGATGTGGTATACCTTCCACTTCATTAATAATGAAGTAACTTCCACCAAACTTTGAACATTTATATCTCACTCACCGAAAATCGGTTTTGAGCATATAAATATACCACATTGTAGATCAATAATTTAATATTTAATTTAATTAATAAATTAAATATTAATTATTATTTATTTGGTCAAAAACCAAATTTCCAACACATTGAACCAATGAAGTGTTGCATATCATGATTTGCGACCAAATTGCTGCAAAAAGAGGTATAAACTCAGACTTGAATAGTTTCAAATATGAGTTGATAGTTGGAATGAGGTTTCTTCCATTCTGGCAGCGGAAAAGAAGGTGGGGAGGAGGACGGCGAGCAGAAGAGGAGATGCAAGTAGAGGAAGGAGGCCACAGGGAAGTAAATGGCGACTGAGAAAGAAAGAGAGAAAGTGGTGAGGTGAGAGAGATAGAGTGGTGTGGATTTTAAATAATTTTTTTGTTTTTTTTTAAAAAAATTAATGTCAAAACGACGTTGTTTTGGACTTTTGGTCATTGGTTTGCCACGTTGGATCGATTTTGCCAGCTAGGATTCAATTTTGGCCGGAATGGAAAAATCATAACGATTTGAAAGTTCGTGTATTTATTTGACGCCTCTTAAAGTTCATGTGAAAAACCAAAATTTCGTGAAAATTCCTGTATTTATTTGCCAGTATCTTAATACAAAATTACATTATTTGTTTATCTTTTGTTTTTTTTAACATTATTTTTTTTATCTTCTCATTTCATTTTTTCATCCAAGAGAACATATCGTAAAAGAATATAGAAAAAAAAAAACCAATTTTTTTTTAAGAGAATCGACTTTTATCAAAATCTTGAAATACGTATTTCAAGATTTTGATAATATAAATTCTTTTTAAGGGAATCGACTCTTATACGTTTTATCTTTTCTCTTTTTGGGTGGATTTACTTCATTTTTTTGGATAATATAAATTTTTGTAAGGGCTTAACTTAAATTAATCAAAGTTTCTAATGTATGATTGAAATTACTCATCTTTATAAAACACAATTAAATTTACATACTACTATTATCTCCAAAATATTCCTTACCCGTCAGCTTATGAGTCTCGCTTTATGCATCAATTTATTTTACAATTTCATATGTAATTTATTTCTCTTTGTTGTGTATTTAACTATTATCGTTGAAACGTAATTTTATTTGTACAATTTACTATCGTCATGAAATATACTGTTATACCTAAATTATTGTTGATTAAATGTAAATTTCTGTTCATGAAATATATCGTCATGAAGGGTGCGTTATGCAAGATGATGAATCAGTCGCTTCCACTTTCTATCCTTATTTAACCAAAATCTTGCAACTAAATATGATCTAAAAGTTATACTTAGTGACTTCTATAATTAAAAGCTTTCCTTAGTATCATTTTTTATAGGATCTCTGTGATGAGCCATTGGATTTCAAAGAACTATGCTTATGAGAGCAATGAGAATTGCTCAATCACAAGTACTTCATAAGGTAAAGACTTGAAAGGTAACTACTACTCTCGGATTTGTCAGCACAAACAGACGACGGGAGAAATATACAGCAGCAGGTTGCCAAAGAACTAATTATTTTAGAGATCACCAGCTGAAAAGAGAACTTTGCCTATAAGTAGATATTAAATTCAGAGCAGGTTTGGCTGCAAATGAAGTAACTTTCATCTTTCCATCTATGTTCAAAAGTAGCTGCTTGCAGTATGAGTTCGAAAAATCCATATCAATAACACAGCGTTAAACACAAGAGCTGTCATTTAGAGTCAATAAAATCTGAGAATTATTAAAAGATCACCTTTCTTACACCAGATGTCAACCCTAGAGTCAAAAGGGTCTTATCATTTAATAGCTGTGGCTTCTGATTGCTTTTTCTGTATAAATTTTGTCCCTCCTGCAGACCAGATAAAGTATTGCAAGTCAATTTAGCAAGAAAACTATTAATAAGGATCTTTAACTTTCACTACTCGAGTATGGGATTTCGAAGGAGGGGGAGAGAGAGAGAGAGAGAGAGAGAAGAGGATAGACCTGTTACACGCAAGGTCAGCAACTCTATGTACATCTTGAGACGAATGTGTGAAAATATATGGACATATACTCCAACCTCTTCCCTTGAAACTATTTTGCAGGACTTTCTCATGTCTAAGCCAAATGATTGTTTCAAAAACTTGTCGATTGCTTTTCTCCTTGACGTTAAGTCAGCTTCTTCCTCTAATAGCATTGAAGGGAATTCCCACAGTCCAGTCAGCAACCCTTCCTCAGGTCTCTTCACTAAAAGATATTTGCTGTCAGATTGTGATCCCTCATCCTCCTCCACTATCTCCACAACACTAACAGCAGAGAAATCATGTCTTGGTTTGGCCTTTGCAACCTTCGTTGGATAGTCTGTCACTTTAACTGATTCTTGATTCATGGACGGGATATAGGACACTGGGAGCAGCTAGGAGCTGCTACACTGCATATTGTTGTACCAAGTTCCATGACAGCCTGGTTGAAATCCCCAGGCCTCAAAGGATCAACTAACTTCCTCGCCAGTTCCCTGAGCAATCAATATATAGAACAAAATTATTGACACACACAGATACAAACACACTTGTAAACCTACTAATTTCATCAAGTTATTTTTCTTTAACATTCATTTAACTTTTTTTATATGAGAGTATAGAAGTTGCATGTGCATGAGAGAGAGAGAGAGAGGAGCAATTTTAATGATTACGATTTTTAATCTTTACCATATAGTCTTGACTGTTTTGAGTCTTTTGGATTGGCTGATATGGATTATAATCTGGTAATCACTCTAACTACATTTCCATCGACCACTGTGACCGCCTGAATAGAACTATCACGTCATTTTACTACCAGACAAGTTCATCATAGTACAAAAGCAAGATGTACCTAACTAACCTCATCAAAGGCAATAGATGCAATTGCTCCTGCAGTGTAGTTTCCAATCCCTTTGACCATCTGAAGAGAAGATGCTGTTTTTGGGAACTCACTTCCCCCTTCGACAATCATTTTAGCTCCCTACAACATTTCTGAACAGTAAGTCTAATTGAAGAGGAACTTCTGTTTCAGTCCATAAAATAATAAAGATGCTGGAGAAAACACATATTTCTCAAGCTGTATATCATGAAACATGGTAGATTTAGATTTCAGGAAAGAACTCCATTTCCCAGTAAAATATTTCCAAAAGCATAATGTGAAAAAAAAGTTTACTTTTATTACTTTTCTCAGCAATCTAGCAGGTGCAAACATTTTCAACGGGAGAAAAAGGATTACATATATGGTACATGGGGATTCATTTGCTCATTTGAATTTTGTGTTAATCTCTATAGACTCACATTGATGGGAGAATTTATACATCTATAAACCCCAAATTCCCCCTTCAATAAACACAGAACTAGCCACCAATCCCATCTCAACAGCAGTGGATAGAGACCTAGGAAGCTCTTTCGTGGAATTAACAAAATTCGATTGTAAATTAAGGTTACATCCCTACAAACACTTCTTACCTCAAGTAAAAACCGAGCAAGCCTATAGTAGCCCAAACCCGTCCACATCTCATTCACCTCCTGCTCAAACAACAATGGAGGAACATCGCAAATACGTTGTCCAAACCTCTCAAAAAGTGCTCATGAATTAGTGGAATAGTTAAACCAAGAAGTTATTCTACCTAATGAGTCACACTACAATAGTAAAATCGGGGCAGTTATTCAAGTAATTAATGAAATAATGAAGGTTGTCGATAAAACATTAGTGAATAAACTAGCATACGTACCCGTGCGATGCACGACAACCATTAAACACAATAGAAATAAAAAATAAATAGATATAAATATTATAGATAAAAATTACAATTAAATATTTTTAAATTTATGTTAACATTAATTAATACACAAATATCAAACTTTTGTCAAATTTTGTTGCGATGTAAATATTACAGTTAAAGATTAGTTTTAAATATTCGATTCAAATATTCATCTTAAGATCAATTCATCTAAACATACAGAAAACTAAACTCAAGAATGAGTACTAACATCTATGCAAGCAATAGATAAAATCAGATGGCTGAACTTAGCCCTGAATCCAACATCATAGAAGAAACTCACTTTGTAAGAGTGATTAGACCTTTATTTGTGGCTGACTTCAAAAGTAATTATTGCTAATTAGCTTAAATGAGAAGATTTCAAGACTTCATTCTCTATATCTCTGCTACTTACCAGACTATTACCAATCTCGAAATCTTGAACGATGATCTTGATAGAGATTCTCCAAAGAGTGAAATTGTTCGCGCTCTCAAACTCTCCAAAGAATTCAATTGCATTTATGCACAAACAAAATTAATGTATAAATATAATTAAGAAACATCAGTTGAAACACATTATTCTCAATTATATTTGCTAACATAACCAAACCTCAGAGTTAGATCATGAATTCATGATAGTACCATAACAGCATTAGTGAACAACAAATCTTGGAGCTGAAACACGGAGATACGGCAAGTGAAACAATGTGTAGAGAGGACTGCCCAACCTCTATGAAATTCAAGTATCACAAATTCATAATGATGCAATCAATACAAAAAGATTTATCATATGCAGAGACGGGTAATTACTTGCAAGCCGGCAAGTAATCTTTTGTATTTTTTGTTTCGAGTTTTGAAAAAGTAGAAGATTTGATTGATAATTTTGAAAAAAATGATAACCTTAAAACTCAAATAAATTGTACTCGATTTTCCTTTTCAAGAGTCAAGCGCACACACAATACTATGCCGAAAATCGCACAAGAAAATACACAAAAACACAAGATGATGTGATGATAAATTTATAGTCAAATCAACTAACGCTCATGAAAAATATTTTTAATTAGAACTCTCTAATCTCTATCTCTAGGCTGCAATAATGGTCATGTGTCTGCTGCACTTGCCTTGCCAATTTTTACTCCCAGTAGTTAAAAGTCTTCAGCTCACTACTTAAATGATCTTAACTTTAGATCGCCATGCCAGAATACATTCTCATTTCCAAAATTATGTAGGCTTAAAAGATAAAGAATGCAACATGAAAAGAACCCCTCAATAAAAATGAAAATAAAAATAACCTTACTTGTATGGTGGTGTTGTTACTTCTTCAGTTCTTATTTATATTATTTCTCATCCATCCTAGTTTTCATCTCCAGCCTGTTGCACAATGAAGTAAAATATGATTAGCATAGTTTATGATGGAATAATGGAATTTTCCTCACAATAGGTCAGAACAAACTGAAGCAAGTTAAAGTTTTAACTGTTCAAGGAAACGAAGAATTGAAATAGATTCTTGAAGTTGAACAATCATATATTGTCAATATTATGGGTCTTCTCAGTTACTACATTCGGAGAATTAGATTTTTGGAGTTACCTGGAAGAACAGTCATACATGTTCTTCAACCTTAATAATACCATGGCCATGTTCTTTGAAGAAAATAAAGTAAAAAAAATCTGAGGCCATTTCAATTCCAAATTCAATAACGATAGCTAGAATTGAAAGAAACAAACATCATACTAATTATATCTGACAATACGGTCATCCAAAACATTCCATACAAATATGAATCATATGATACAAATCGCCAATCCCAAAATCAATCAAATCCCAAAACTACCTCTACGTACATTTAAAATCATCACTGAACATTTCAATAAATTATTCAAGGATAATCTTAGACTTGAAATCTACTATCTACACAACCATATAAGTCATCATCAAGACACATCATACCAAAAAAGAGTAGCCAAAAATTGAGTGGAATTTTTAGAGATCACAATTACAGTCTACATATATAGATAAATTACCTGCTATATAAATTAGATAACTTTCTTGTTCACTGTTACGTTGCTTGTTCCCCCCTCATCCGGAAAGAGGCCTTTCCTTCTTTTGTTCAATGACTGCTAATTTGTGCTCACGATTCCCTGCTAGTGCTTGTGCAATGGATATAAAATGCATACATATTTCACATGATATATGTAAGAAGTTTCAATTTCAAATGCAAAATAACGAAGCCTGCAAATATCATCAAACTATGTGGGCAACAAAATTAGAAGAGAATATCTCTCTTTTGATGCCAAAGTAACTCAAAAATTATTTGAAAAATGCTGAATTCTTCAAAGAAAATTGAATTGTTAATGTTAGTGTCATACCTTTTCTTCCTTCGAGCATTTTGAATGGAGTTGGCTTCACTCGTTCTAATAGTTTGAAGTTCCTTGCAGATGTTCTAAATTCTATAATTACACCGACGAATGAAAATTGAGGCAGAGATGGTATCGTTAATCTTAATTAGGGCTCCTAATTGAAGAGAGATTCGATAAATAGATGCATGAGAAAGAGAGAGAGATCGTCAAGGAGGGCAGAGATTTTATGAGAGAAGAGAACTGAAAAATTACATATATTTTCAATAATCCGCGGTTTTAAAACTGCTCTGCTCTTCAACTTTATTGAAGAAGAAACTTGTCAGTTGTCGATTTGGAAAGCATATACCCATAATTTCGTGGAGAAAAAAAGGGAGATACGTAACTGCAAATTTTGCCGGGAAAATAAAACTGGCAAAATCATTTTGTTTTTATATATTAATAGATGGTAACCAACCTTAATTTCAATGGATTAAAATACTTATGATACATATTTATAAGAGGATTATGGCAAACTAAGTAACTAACTAAGTTTCACAACACAAAGGATACAACAGCCTCTAGTAGTAACTCGGATATGGAAAGTACCCAATTTTAGCGGATGAATTAGCTCATATGTTCCGGTTTATTGAAGACAAAAACAAAATCTTCAGTCACATAAACAGCCTACAACAATCAAAATATGCAAATATCGATTACATATTTGAAGGAAAGAACAAGAAAAATATTCTGGATCAGACAGACAATTGTACTGGCAATTGAAAAATTAACAATAACAAATTAAAATAACGATTGGAATATTGAGTTTCAAGATAGGAAATAAATTGTGAATGACCGGAAAACTTATTCTAGCAAATTGAAATTAAATAAGTCAACGAAAAAGAAAAATGTGGTCAGCGAAAATCATGTGTTCCAAATTGCCATTTCGTGCTCATGGTATAGTTCATTTACAATAATATAATTGCTCTACATATATGGATATTTACAGATTAGGTGGTGTGTAAACTTCACTAAATTCGATTGTTGACTATAAAATTATTGAAAATGTTGGATGTAATTAGTTTAATTACTCAGTAATGCTGTGGAAAACTTTGATATCCACAGATAAATAACAATAACATGATGTACACAAATTGAAAAGTAAATTCTTCCGCTCATTTGAATTAGTATATTAAGTAGTATATGTAAAGAATTTATGACCATGTGACCACAAAAATAACCAAAACACAAAAGCTATGTTGCATGGGTGCGGGAGTGCGGGTGTGGGGGCGATACGATTCAGATACGCGGATACGGATTTTTAAAAATTTTAGGGTGCGATTCGTCGACGATACGTCTATATATTTATATTTTATTATATATATCACCCATTTTATAAAAATAAAAATTATAAATTAAATACTACTCAATTGAAATGAAGATTTCAATTAAACCCCATAAATTAAATACTATATTGATTTTGTAGTGAATTTAAATTTTAGGACAATACATATAAAAAAGGTATAAAAAAAACCCAAAATATATAATTATTTTAAAAAAACCCCCAAAAGTATCCGGATTCTTACCGGATACGCGTATCCGGTGGGTAGGATACGCGTATCCTATTTTATTTTATTTTTTTTGTAGGATTCGCCAGGTAGCGAATCTCGTGCGTATCCCACACGAATCGCACCCGCACCCGTATCCCCCACGTATCTGATACTGCATTGTTATATTTTTTGAAGAATTCGTGCATTATAGCACAAAAGTTTAATCAACATCTAAGAAATGTCCATTTCATTATAGTAAACAAAATTATAGATTGTCAGAAATGTAGATTTTCTAACAATAATGTGCAAAATACTAACCAAAACACAATATTCTAACCAAGATGCAACCCAATTTTTCAATTTTAGAATTCTAACCAACGACAAAGCAAACAAACATCTGATTCTAACCAACGTCCTTCACATTATCAAAAATGTTACTTTTTCTAAGCAACATGTGAAAATTCTAACTATAACATATAATTCTAATCAACTTTTTCGATTTTTTGGAAGTGAAATTCAGAATTCCTAATACATTTTCAGCACATAATCATCATTTTCAGTTAAGAATCGTTTCAAAGCAACCTATTTTACTCTTCAACCAACAATACAAAACACCAAAACTAAACTCAAGTGGTAAGAAATTGAAATTTCTAATTGGTTAGAAATTTCAATTTCTTAGCAACTTTGTTGGTATTTCTTACCAAACTTATATACCCACAAATAGAGTTAAAATGCGTTTTTAAGACACACAAAATCATAAAAATGGAGCAAACACACATTAAGCCCAGTAGAAGAACCAAAAAAAATTCTCACATTTGCAGAAACAATAATAAATCCAAAGTCATTTGGTAAGAATTTATCAATTTCTTATCTTCTCTACCTCTTTTCTTACGAACTTGACAATTTCCTATGTTCCACCAATTTTTTTGGTAAGAATTTGACAAATTCACTTAGTAAGAATTTGTCAAATTCTTATATTTCGAAACCGTATGGTAAGAATCTATCCTATCTTTTTGGTAAGAAAATGTGAAAAAAAAACAACAAATCAACAAAAACTAATTCTGCAAAAATGAAAAGGAGGGAGCTATTATTAAGAAAGAAAAATACAGTAAAGAAACAATTAAAATTACAGTTGATCAATGGAAAAAAACTCAAGGATCTTCAATTAAAAATTGAAAAAGTATAGTAGTGAACATGAACAACCAAAAACTACAAAACTTACAAAAAATAAAATAGAGTTAAATTGTATTTCTCTCTTTAATCCCTACATCTCACATTAAAATAACAGAGGGGGAAAAAAAAGGAAGAAGAAGAAGAAGACGGCTCCAATTAAAAAAAAAGCTGAAGATGTTATCAATTGCATGGATAATCCTCTACTCCAAACAAGCAACAAAAATCACAGCAAATATATAACCAACAAATCAAAAGCACCCAAAAGAAGAAAAAAAAAATCAGGAGAGAAAATACATGAACAGTGAGCATCAATCAAGAAAGAAAATCAAATATTTTCTATAACTCATCCTCACTAACCCATTTGACCAAAAATATTGGGCAAGTGGGAGAGGCCAACATCGAAAAAAAAAAAAAAAAACAATGGAGAGGAACTAGATCTGGAACGACGTAGGAGGAGCAATCGCCGGAGGTGATGCAGAGGCAGTCCGGCATCACGATGTTGCCGACCGAAGAACTCTATCTCGCCGCCACCGTCGATTGCGACACCACCGGCACCATCAAATGACGAATGCCTCTCAAGTTCTTCGCCGTCGGCTGCAATACCACCAGATCCAACTTCGGGGAAGCGGCGGGTGTGGGTGTGCAGCCGGAAGGTCGCTGCAGAGAGAGATGAAGATGAGAGTTTTTGCCATTTGAAGAAATTAGGGCTTTTAAATAGAGAGAGAGAGGGAGAGAGATTGATATCGTGAATTGAAAGGGAGCAACAATAATTCAAATAAAAAGGAGAGAAGTGAGAGGAGAGAGAATAGGGTATTTTAGGAAGAAAACATAAAAATGGGCAAAAATTGTGTGTTGTTATGTGGTGGGCATTATTTGTTTTACTATTCTCTAAGTGGGCACTTTCATACATTTTCTCTAGTCTTTTGTTGGTCCCGAAAGTGACTCGCACACATAGGGGGTGTGAATACGTGTGTAGAGAAGTGTTTAACTTCTCTTGTGTTTTTCATCCTTTTACAAGTAGACGTTTTGAAAACTTGTTAGGTTTTCAAAGCTTATCGCTTGAGTGAGTGTTGTGCGGAATATGATGAGATTTTAAAGTTTCTTACAAGTTAAAGCCGGTTGATTGTTTTAGAGCGTGTTGTGTGCAATATGATAAATCAAAACTTGTGAATAAAGTAAGCACACAAGAGAGTTTATAGTGGTTCGGAGTAACTCTCCTACGTCCACTCTAATCCACGACGGGATGAAAATCTTTACTTGGTATCCCTTATTTTATACTTCCAAGGGGAAGTGATCTAGAGCTAGTAACAAACTCGCTCTAAATCCTCAAGAGATAACGGGCTCTCGAGAAGCCAAACAACAACTTATAACTTTCTACGAAATCAAAGACCTTCCACTTAAGTACGAACTTAAGCTTCACAATCAAGATTTCCAACAAACAAAAACATAGAACCTTACAACTCAATCTAAGAACAATAGACTTGATTTTGGGATTTCGTTTTGTCGAGAGTGAGAATCCTTTACAGTGAAAATCACGAGTAAGGGATTTAAGAATTCTCACAACTAGGTTATAGATGATTTCGGTTGAACCTAGAATAATATAGAAAGAGGTTGCTAATTACTCAAGAAAAATAAGGTTTTCTTGATGACACACTAAAGGTTGAAAGCTTGAAGAACTAGAGAGAATCGAATGCTTGAATGCTTGAGTTCTTGCTTGTGAGATGAATGCTTGTGCGTGCGTGTGAAACAACTCCTTCTATTTATAGATGGAGGAACCTACTTCCCGTTAGAGAGAGAAGCGGCGCGTGTTCCTCACTCTCCTAGAAAAGTCGCTTGTGTCAGGTGCTTTATCCACTGCAGTACTAGGGGAATGTCGTTTTCTAACACAAAAGGAAACCCTAGTTGTAGAGTGGTTGAAATTAGCCTTTGCAATCTGCACCTAATATTGACAATTCACCATGCCTTTATCCGTTGTTCAATGGCATGAAGACACATGGACTTGATAGCGGCGTGTGTCAGCTTCCTAAGTTTGAATTCAAACTTGATGGTGAGTCAACATTTCTTAGCTAGCACACAGAGGAGGCTTTGAACCAGGCTTTGATGTTGAGACGCTTTGAGATGCTGATGCTTTCCGCTGCTTCATAATCACGCGCTTTTAGAAATATGAAAGCTTCTTAACATACAAGCTTTACCAAAATCAGTCTAGATTGTGTTTACTAGATCATAAAAAATAATAAGGGAAAGATTATAGTTTGGGGTTTTGGAATCGAATCAAAATAAAAATCATTTAACTTTGATTCAAAGTTCCCCTTAACTAAATATCCCAACATCTTTTACTAATTACCTATTAATCACAAAATTTGTAAACATAAATGTAGATAAATGCATGAATTTAATGAAGTCACCATATGTAGCTTCCGGAGCTACTATTATATAGTACATGGATATAGATTACTAGTATCGCACCCGTGCAACACACGGGATAGACTGTTTTTTATCTTTTTCTTTTGGACTTTTTAGATGTATCTCTTTTTTTTTAAATAAAATTGTATTTTATTTATTATAGTCTTAGTGAACGTTTACTAATCGAGAGGCCTTGTGTGGTTGGCCTCGTAATTTTTGAGTTTATATATTATATTTATATGTATAATTCTATTTGCAAATTTGTAATGATATGAATATAACGCTATTAGTAAATAAATATATTATGTTTGTGCCATGTAAATGGATATCATCTCTATTAGTATATGTTACTCTATCCATCTCTCTCATATTACTGTGACTATTAACCGTTTGGGACGTCTCCCATATTAGTGTAGTTGTTCAAAATGAAAATATTATATCACTACTTTCACCTTCTTTTACGTACTTATTTTATTTGGTCCTACTTCTACCTATTATGAAGTACACTTTTACCTATCTTTGACTTAGAAATAGTGTCACTCCTCTCACCACATTAATATGGGGTGAGAGAGAAAATTAATTAAATACTTCATTTGGCCGTAATAAGTATGGGAATATTAATCAAAATTTATTACTATCTTCAAGAAAAAGAAAAAAAAAAAGATTATACCTTGATTGGTTGATGTGAATATATACTACATTATACAATTATTATGTATAAGCGGAAATTATCTCGAATTCTCGATCATGCAATACCTATTTTTCAAGCTCTGCATTCAGTTTCTTAAATTTTTAGCATAGTGTAATGTTATAAAATGTAATATTTTATATATATATATATAGTAACGATGTGCTAAGCGACTAATTTGAGCGATTAATGTGAGCGATGGAGTTTCATAGTTCATCCTCAATTATTCTTATTTTACTTTTTTCCAAAATTTTCTCAACTTTTCATCACATTAGTACTTTTCTCTCTATCTAACATTTTGCATACCACTTCTCTCTTTTCCCATCTATTTATTTTTCTCTCCCACATATATTTATCTCTCTACGTTTCATCACCATTTTTTTTCTTTTTCTATAAATTAACTTAATTAATTAATAGCATGCACATGATTAAATTTTAATTAGATTTGCCATTGTGCCTGATAGGATATGGCCTAGCTACTAGGCCCAAGCACCGGCCCAATATAATTGGACCACAGCAAACAAGCTCGGCCTAGATGAGCTCGGCCCACTGAAAGGCCCAGAAGACACATCGGCCCAATCCAGCAGCGCAGCCCAAGAGCATAGAAGCTTGGCCGACCCATGATCTTCAACCCACGATCTCTAACCCACGTCTGCTGATGTGGCACCCCACGACCTCGGTTGTAACTACCACGACCTCGGCTGTAACTGCTGCTGGGCGCCTATAAATAGTGATGCTAGGATAGATTGAAGACACATTCTGTAAACTCAGGAGTATCAATATAAAATCCTTTCTCCGTGGACGTAGATCTAACCAAAAGATCGAACCACGTAAATTCTTGCGTTCTTACTTTTCTGCAAATCTTACTATCGCATAAACACTCTAAAATCCAAGGTTGATCAGTGCCAAAATTACATTTACCATTGTCGTCTCCTGTCTCACATAATTTTTTACTTCCTTCGAGAGCTATTACCTTGTGCATAAATTCTATCAACTTAAATCTATTTGAATTACACCCGATGAAGATATATGTCTCGGCACTTAGTTGTTCCGGTCACTTTAACAATATCTATACATAACTTGTGTAAGTAATCATAATTTATTAGAATTATAGTAATAAAAATTAGACATAAATTTATTAGTTATCTTAAATTATGGCTTTTTAACATCTTATACCTATAGAATGAAATTATACTAATATACTATATAAACATAGAAATTTTAAATAAAAAAAAAAAAACTTTGTGTTGAACAAATGAACACATGCAAATGGTGTATTATTTCTTTACTTGCAAAGTACTATATCCAACTTAAGTTTAATTTACCTTTTACCAAAGTGCAAGAGTAAGTATGGAAAGCAGATGTAAATGATATATTATCTCGATAATTTATTGCTATAAATTATTATAAAAAGAGTCTTTAAAAAATTAATTGAAACATATTGAAAATAGAAATTAAAAAATTAATTTGTTACCCAAAATTATGCTTTTATAACGTCAATTATTAATTGCCTTCTTAAAATCTATTGATATACATTTATGATATAGTCTTTATAAATAGAGTTACTAAAAATAAAAAATAAAAGAATAATAAAAATTAGAAGTTATTACAAAAATAAAAATAAACAAGAATTAATTTGTTGCCTAAAATTATAATTTCACAATGTCTATTATTAATTCGCTCATTTAAAAATTATTAATGTACATTTATGATTTAATATTTATATATACTAAAGCAAAAAAAATTAAAAAATGATACAAATATAATCTACAAACCTTTCAAAACCCATAAATAGAATGATTTATATATGTATGTAATGTCGATAACCACTTCAAATTAGCTAATTTTAGTCTTTAGTAATGTAATCCTCAAAAAACATCTCACAAAACTAGATATGTATGTAATGTCGATAACCACTTCAAATTAGCTAATTTTAGTCTTTAGTAATCTAATCCTCAAGAAACATCTCACAAAACTCAATCTACTAACCTTTTAAGATCACATTATGTGCTAAAAAATAATTGAAGGTCAATGATTTTTACATTTATAACGATTAATTGACACATATTAAAGAAACATTGGGGGTTTAAGAGGGTACAAAATCACTCTAATTTATTTAAAAATGTCACGACCGGACTTTGCTAAGGATAGTTAAGCCAGGAAATCATGACTAGGGAAGGGAATTAAGAATAGGGAGAAGAAAGGGGGTGTGAATATTATATGAACTTGACTCTCACAGCATAAAAAGGAGTTCATGATATCGATAGCTCGGCTCGTAAGACCAATTAGGGAATTTAGGAACTTGTCTTGATTACATACTTCAAATAAATAACTTGGAATTTAAAGAGTGTACGTAGCGGAATAGTGCTTAAGATACATGTATGAAGACATGTATCTCGGAGAGTTCTACGACTTAAGAGATGACAACAAAAGCTCTGCTCGTCACTTCACTTCATTCTGCTCAACCTGCACATTTTAGAAATAACATGCAGGGCCGAGTACGAAGGTACCCAGTGTAGACGTGCCTGGGCTTTGTGAACCGGCGGGCCAGGACCAAGCCCGGCCCGAAATTCAACAGGTTTGACCTAGCCCGACAGTCAACGGGCCCGGACCGGACCGGAACCGTAATGAGGAGGGCCGGTTCAGGTTCACAAATTTTTCGGCCCGGAACCGGTGGTTAACCGCCGGGCCTTTAATTATTATTATTCCTATTAATTAAATAAAAACCCACCCCTTCCCTATACCCTTCTAGGCTCAAATGTACTTGGCCCAATCCAACTAAACCCTAATCCCTCATCTGCCAAGACATACACATCTCTCTCTCATTTCTCCTTCAATCTCTTTCCACCTTCATAGCATCATAGAGCAGCCCCTCCTTCTTTGTCTCCACCATGCGCCTTCGCCGTCCGGTCCATGAAATCGGCAAGTAGCTCACCGCCTCCGCCCGTGGCCCACCTCCCTCCGCCTCTCCTTCCGTCGGATCTGCAAATGATATTCTCGTTGATGGCTGCTACGCCTCCATCAATATTCTTCTTCTATTTTTCCTCCCTCCATCAATCTTCTTCTTTTTTTCCTCCGTTAATCTTCTCTTTTTTTTCTTTTTTTTTTTTTGTGAGTTGTGTGATAGCCATGGCCATGGGGAATTGGGGAAATATAATTTGAAAAAAGGAGAAGAAAATATGGAGCACGGTCCTTGTCTTGGACCGGGAGCCTGACGGGATTAGCCTGGCCCGGAACCGGGTGCATTGCAGAAGGTCCGGGCTTGGTCCTAGCCGCGGAGGACCGGGAACCGACGGGCTTAGCCCGGAACCGGCAGGCCGAGGCCCGGCGGCAGGTCTAACCCAGTGGACATGTTGCCAAAATATATATGTACTGTAATATTGTCAAGCCATACTTGAGTAACGCATATGGATTTTCTTTAAAAGAGTCTATGCTTACTAAATTCTTTTGTGATACTAAAAGTGTTAGCGCAAACTAAGGTCTTTAGTAGTCTTCCATATCTGAAACTTATGGAATCGAGGAGTTGGCCACCCCCACGAAACCTTGACCGGCCAATCCGAGAATGGCACACGGTCACTTGTGTACACTAATCCATGTGAGATAGCTATCTCACAAGGACCGAATTCGTTTAACATAAATTGGCAAAGCCAATGCCATCACACGAAAATCAAATATTTTTGGCACGACAATCTTTGAAAATAACTAATCTTAATCATTTGAAAATCTCATTTTATTTTGCATGAAAGACCACCTCTTGTAGCGTAGAAAATGGTTGGCCTTGATAGGAACGTCAATCAACCTTCGCGTCGACTCGTGCCTATTTATAAGACGATGCTATAAGAATTCTAAAATTCGAAAGAACTCACTAATTCGATGAGAATATAATTATATTTTCCTAAACTATTTTTCTTGGATTTAATTATTATAAGAATTCCTTGAATTTATGTGGCTAAGTAATTAACCCCTTTTTCTTAATAAATAAATCCAATTATTTCGTTAGTTGGACTTGGGACTTATAAATTAATTATTCGAAGTTATAAATAATTCCGGAACTTGATTTCGCTTGATCGAAATTTGTTAAATAAATAAGTCTTGATTAATCTTGCTAAGTATTTTAATTCTTGATTAATTAAGACTAAAATAATATAATCAGGTTGGGCCATGAAATAATAAAACCGGCCCACTCAGATCCGGCCCACTTAGATCCGGCCCGTATGCTTAAATTCAGCCCGAGACTCGACCCGGATCCGGCCCGGTCAGAACCCTAACCTATTTCTTCCTCTAACAGCCATCGCACACTTCATTCCTCTCCAATCTCATCCTAGAACCCTAATCTCTTCTCTCTCAATTCTTTTCTCTCCGTCGATTCCCTTTCATCCAGCACCGTTCGCTTGCCCTCACTGAGGATCCGCCGGGTCGCCGTCGAATTTGCTGTGCCGAGGATGTGTTGGGAAAAGTGAGGTACAAGAACTTGCCAGGCGTACAAATGATTACAACGTAAAGAAGATTACAAGCGAACAGATCTACGAACTAAAAGCCGAGTCGAGGAAATGCCTCTTTCTGCAAGACGAGATACGCCCCGGTAGTGCTCTCGGTTTGGCGTATCGTCCCCAAAGATAAAACTGCTTCGTCTCGAAGGTAGCAGCACCGCAAAATCTTGGAGCTCTGGCGAACTGGATGAAGGCGAAAAACTGAGCTCGGAAATAAACAAGGGAGAGAGGTATGCAGCAAGATGCGTTTGGATGTGTGTCTCTCAAATGCAATCATGCCTCTTTATATATAGGCGACTTACCATAGGAGGATTAACTGCGCACTACGCCACTACTCGGCATTAATTGGCCACTACGCCATTACTTGGCCATTGAAGGAAGTGGATGAGTGGAGAGATAAAGGACGCCCTTCTAGAACACCCCCCGAAAGACGGAACGGCATGCGGGCTGAACGCTGGACGTTGGGCTCACAAGACGGATTGGGCTCATGTTGCACAGGCCCAAAACGCTATAGTTTTTATGTTCCAAAAAATATAGTATGTAAGGCCCAAGTACAAGCCCAAAGACCAACCCAAAGGACCAATCGCCAAGATCTAAGTCCACGGCCATGAAACCCAAGGCTTGAGCCGGAGCCGGAGCCGTTCGTGCCGTCCGGCACGGACGGCGGGGCCGGATCGAGTGTGTGCTCAGGCGAGAGCCCAACCACACACTTATACACTTACTTGGCTCACTTGTTATTAAGTCCACATGTTTAAACACTTTTAAACATTACACCACATCAATATTTATTCGATGTGGTATTCCTCCCACTTCATTAAATAATGAAGAAATTTCCACCAAACTTTGAACATTTATATCTCACTCATCGGAAATCGGTTTTGAGCATATAAATATACCACGTTCATCTACTCCACGAGTAGAACAATAATCTAATATTTAATTTACGTAATAAATTAATTATATTAATTATTATTTATTTGGTCAAAAAACCAAATTTCCAACAATCCCCCACATGAGTGAGATAGTCATATGCAAATGTATGCAAATGCAAGAGCTCAGTCCTCACGAGGTATAAAAGTATTAGGATAGGAAGTTTGTGGCTTTGAACCTTCCATAGTCAACACCATCGAGTACACATGTGGTATAGTAGCGCAATGCTTTGAACTATCCCTCCATGGCGTGGACCGAGACAACGATGTTAACGCTTATACACCTCAACCTCATCCGTTCTCACGCTTTGTGTCCATTTTGGCCTTGGACACCCCTTTGGATTCATAAGTGTATCTTAACGAAGCGGCCTCACTTCATACTTACATAGGACATAGGTGATTCTTTACCGAGTATCTTGCCATACTCAACCTCCTCGAGTGATTTAAGAATCATTAAAAGTCATAGACTTAACCTGACCACTAGGCAAGCTTTCAACACTCAAACGCTTTCTAGGGAATAGATAAATGTGAGTGTTTTCACACGAACTTTCATAGCTTAGTTTTCCCATTGAACCAAGTTCTTGGGGTTTCTAATCATCATGGTTGGGTTACCACTATGATAGTTCTTAATTTGTGGATTTTACTCTCATTCCCTCTAACAACTTATTCATTTGATCACGGTTTAACCCTTTGGTTAGTGGATCCGCCAGATTATCCAACGACTTTACATAGTCGACTGAGATAATCCTAGTCGTGATCAAATGTCTCACGGTATTATGTCGTCGACGAATATGTCGAGACTTACCATTATACAAACCACTTTTTACCCTACCAATAGCCATTTGGCTATCGCAGTGAATCATCACCGGAGGCAATGGTTTCTCCCAACATGGAATGTCCTCAAGAAAGTGTCTTAGCCATTCAGTTTGTTCACCAGCTATATCTAAAGCTATGAACTCAGACTCCATGGTGGATCGGGCTATACACGTCTGTTTTGTGGATTTCCACATAACAGCTCCACTCCCAATAGTAAACACATAACCACTTATAGAAAGTGAATCTTTAGTGTCCGAAATCCAATTCGCATCACAGTACCCTTCAAGTCCTAGGGGGTATCTCAAAAAATGTAGCCCATGACTTTGAGTATACTTCAAGTATCTCAAAACTCGTACTAGAGCTCTCCATTGCTCTTTGCTTGGATTGCTCGTGTAATGACTCAATTTGTTCACGGCACACGTTATGTCGGGTCGAGTGCAATTTGTAAGATACATTAAACACGCTATGACGAGAGCATAGTCTTCTTGAGCAACCGACTCTCCTCGGTTCTTGCTCAAATGAACATTAAGTTCTATTGGAGTTTTAACGGGCACGCTTTCAAAAGCGTTAAACTTCTTAAGCACTTTCTCAATATAGTGAGATTGTGACAAGACAATCTCATCGGATTTTCTTAGAATTTTCATTCCAAGAATTACATCCGCTAAACCCAAGTCTTTCATGTCAAAGTTCATCTTTAACATGTTCTTAGTTTCGTTAATTACACGGATATTACTACCCATGATTAACATGTCATCTACATAAAGACACACAATAACATACCCGTTATTCATGTTCTTAATGTAAACACATTTATCACACTCATTTATCAGAAACTCATTTGATAACATCACATTATCAAATTTCAAGTGCCATTGAAGTGGTGCTTGTTTCAATCCATAGAGGGACTTAACCAGTTTGCAAACCTTCTTCTCTTTAGCAGGTTCTACAAATCCCTCTGGTTGTTCCATATATATTTCATCCTCTAAATTTCCATAGAGGAAAGCAGTTTTCACATCCATTTGATGTATCTCGAGATTGTGCAAAGCAGCAATTATGAGAAGCACCCGAATGGATGTAATCCTTGTTACAGGAGCATAGGTATCGAAATAATTGTACCCTTCTTTCTGCTTAAACCCTTTGACAACCAAACGAGCTTTGTACTTGTCAATTGATCCATCGGCTTTGTATTTCCTTTTAAGGATCCATTTGCATCCTAAGGGCTTACAACTTTCGGGCAAATCAACCAACACCCAAGTATGGTTTTGCCTAATGGAATCAATTTCACTTTGCACTGCTTCTCTCCAAAGCGGACTGTCCGATCTAGAAAAAGCTTTTTTGACCGTCGTTGGTTCTTGATCCAACATAAACACTACATAATCCGGACCAAATTGCTTTGGTTTCCGAACTCTACTACCACGTCTCGGTTCACTATCTTCCGGATTAGACCTTTGTCATTTGCGTGACTTAGGTTCATCCTCGGATTTAGAACTCGTGGCTTCACCTTCAATTCTATTGCTAGAATTGGTTTCTATATTACCTTGTCTTTACAAGAATATATGTGTTCAAAGAATATTGCATTCCTTGACTCGACCGTTGTTCCCACAGTCATGTCGGGTACTTCCGACTTGTGGATAACAAAGCGATAGGCGCTACTGTTATGTGCATACCCAATAAAGATGCAATCAACCGTTTTAGGGCCAATTGTAACTTGTTTAGGTAGAGGCACTTCAACCTTTGCCAAAAACCCACACACTTTAAGGTATTTGTATGATGGTTTACAACCTTTCCATAACTCATAAGGTGTAACTTCTTTACCTTTGAGTGGAATCTTGTTCAGCATATAGTTAACTGTCAAGACAGTTTCCCCCCACATGTTTTGGGGCAACCCTGAACTAATCAACAAAATATTCATCATCTCCTTAAGAGTTCGATTTTTACGTTCAGTAACGCCATTTGATTGGGGTGAATATGGGGCCGTCGTTTGATGAATTATACCACTTTCGTTGCATAATTCTTCAAACGGAGCAACATATTCGCCACCTATGTCACTTCAAATACTCTTAATTCGACCACTTAGTTGATTTTCGGCTTCATTCTTGAAGTGTTTAAACGCTTCAATAGCCTCATCTTTACCTCTTAAAAGATAAAGATAACAATATCTTGTGCAATCATCGATGAACGTGATAAAGTAGTTCTTACCACCACGAGTTTGCATATACTTTCAATCACACACATCGGTGTGAATTAAATCAAGGGGTTTCGTGCTCCGCTCAACCGAATGAAACGGTGGTTTTGTCATTTTTGCCTCAACACAAACTTCACATTTGTTTTGAGTGTTAACTTCATTTAACTTTAGTAAATCTAAATTTACTAATCGTTTTATAGCATTTAGATTGACATGTCCTAATCTACAATGCCATAAATCATAGCACTCAAGCATATAAGAGGAAACATTTTCATTACTCTCAATAGATTTTGGTACATGGCGTATAGCCAATACATTCAACCTAAAGAGACCATCAGAGAGGTAACCCTTTCCAATGAAGGTACCACTCTTTGACAAAATAAACTTGTCAGACTCAAAAACTAATCTAAACCCCTTACTAACTAGAATAGAGCCCGAGACCAATTCTTTCAGATGTCGGGAACATGCAACACGTTCTTCAATGTTAGAGAATTCCCGGATATAAGCTCACATCTCCAACTCCGACAACCACGGGCGAAGCTTGGTTCCCCATGTTGAGTTTCCTCCCCTCAACAGCTTGATAGGTAACAAACTTGTTCCTATCGGCACACACGTGCGCAACAACGCCAGTGTCAATGAACCAGCCTCCCGTCTTTTCGACTTGGTTGACCTCCTCGGTGACCACAGCCGTAAAGTCTTCTTTCACCCACTCACCATCTTTCTCGGCGACGTTAGCAGCATGTTTCTTCTTCTTCTTGTTCTTGGGCTTCTTGCAATCCTTCGCAGTATGCCCATGCTTGCCACAATTGTAGCAATCACCATCAAATTTCTTCGATGGTACCTTCGCCTTGCCCTTGTCTTTGGCATTTGGGCGATCACGCTTATTGGAGGGACCGCCCTTTTCCATCAAGTTCACCTTGGCATCAGACGGTGCCTTCGGTTTGTCTTGATCGCGCACATCAGACTCGATGCGTAGCTTCACAATCAAGTCTTCAAGAGTCATCTCCTTTCGCTTGTGCTTAAGGTAGCTCTTGAAGTCTTTCCAATTTGGGGGTAGCTTCTCGATCACGGTCGCAACCACGAACGCGTCCGGAAGGACCATCCCCTCAGCATGGACGTCATGCACAATGAGTTAAAACTCTTGTACTTGCTCCATCATCGGTCGAGAATCGACCATCTTGTAGTCCAAGTATGGGGCTACAACGAACTTCTTCGTACCCGCGTCATCGCTACGGTACTTCTTGTCCAACGCCTCCCAAATTCCTTTGAAGGTGTTGACACCAGAGTACAATGCTATCATCCAAGGCATTTAGGATAAAATTCTTGCACAAGTAGTCTCCATTGCGCCAATTGTCATACAAGGCACGAACATGGAAGTTCGCCTCATTGGCATTTGGCGCAGCCGGCTCATCTTCCGTAAGGAAGTTTGTCACTCTCAATGTTGTTAAGTAGAACAGCATCTTTTGTTGCCACCTTTTGAAGTCAGTTCCGCTAAACTTCGGCGGCTTCTCGGCGGGTGGCATCACCCTTGGTGCCGAGTTCGCTCCCATAAGAGAGCCACTTGGGTTGTGCCCGAAGGCCCCCACAGTCGAGCCCATGAATGGCACTCCAACAGTTCCACTAAAAGTGGAACCAACTGTCCCACCAAATGTGGAACCCATGGAGCCGGATGAACCGGAACCTCCGCTTGACAGGAATGGGTTATTCCAAACCCACGAGCTTGAAGGCAGCGTCGAGCCTCCGGTTGAACCGCCAGTGTTGGAGTTCATTACCGATGCAGCAGTGAAGCTTGGCAACGGCAATGACTTGGTTGATGGAACAGTGGATGACATGGTGGATGGCATCGTCGAGAACATGATGGATGGAGTGGTGGATGCAACGGTGGAGGAGTCGGTGGAAGCAGAAGCGCTCGTCATCTTCAGTTACGTCGGGAAGGCAAGTAGAATATCTCGTCTTGCGAATGTTGGGAAAAGTGAGGTACAAGAACTTGCCGGGCGTACAAATGATTACAACGTAAAGAAGATTACAAGCGAACAGATCTACGAACTAAAAGCCGAGTCGAGGAAAGGTCTCTTTCCGCAAGACGAGATACGCCCCGGTAGTGCTCTCGGTTTGGCGTATCGTCCCCAAAGATAAAACGGCTTCGTCTCGAAGGTAGCAGCACCGCAAAACCTTGGAGCTCCGGCGAACTGGATGAAGGCGAAAAACTGAGCTCGGAAATGAACAAGAGAGAGATGTATGCAGCAGGATGCGTTTGGATGTGTGTCTCTCAAATGCAACCATGCCTCTCTATATATAGACGACTCACCATGGGAGGATTAACTGCCCACTACGTCACTACTCGGCATTGATGGGCCACTATGCCATTACTTGGCCGTTGAAGGAAGTGGAGGAGTGGATGAGATAAAGGGACGTGTGAAACCCTTCTAGAACACCCCCCGGAAGACGGAACAGCACGCGGGCTGAATGGTGGACGTTGGGCTCACAAGACTGATTGGGCTCATATTGCACAGGCCCAAAACATTATAGTTTTTGTGGTCCAAAAAATATACTAGTATGTAAGGCCCAAGTACAAGCTCACGAACAGACCCAAAGACTAGTCCAAAACCAATCGCCAAGATCCAAGTCCACGGCCATGAAACCTGAGGCCCGAGTCGTCCGTGCCGCGAGAGCCCAACCACACACTTATCCACTTATTTGACCCACTTATTATTAAGCTCACATATTTAAACACTTTTAAACATCACATCACATCAATATCTATTCGCGAGTAAAATAATAATCCAATATTTAATTTACGTAATAAATTAAATATTAATTGTTATTTATATAGTCAAAAAACCAAATTTCCAACAGGACGCTGAAATTCATCGCCGCTGCTCCGCCGCCACGATTCGAAGGCTGCTGCTGAGGCTCCGTCGTTGTGAAGCTCGCCGGCTGTAGGAGTCGTTCGCCGTGGCCGCCGTTGGAGTTGTTGCGCTGAGCCGTGGCTGAAGGCTCGATGCTGCTACAGCTGTTGTCCACCTCGCTGACCTCCGATGGTAGCACCATCAGTGAACTCCTCTCCTCCCCTTCGATTTTATTTCTTTATTGTTTATTCTTAATTCATTTGTTGTTTATTATTATTAATTTTAAATCTGATTCTTTTCTTCTCTGCAGGTTTCCGGCATCGTGAGATCGCCGCTGCTGTAGTTGGTTCTATCACAAATGCCGTTGCGGTTCTGAAAGCGACGAGGGTTCTTCCTCTCGTTTGGTAACATTTCTCACTCCCTTAATCTACTTTTAATTTTAATTATTAGTATAAGTAAATCAATTGCTCTGAATTTGTTTTCCTTTCAAAAGATTAGGGCTTAATGAGCTCTAGATTATGCTTAGGGTGCTCTGTTGTTGTTGTTGAGCTAGGAGTGAATTGAGTCCGTTTAATGAAGCTCTTGTTTTTCATTCTATTTTCTGTTAAGTATGCTTAGGAACTGAATTCTTATGCTTCGCATCTTGAATTTTTATTCTCGCATTAACCAAGCCCTTGTTCTTAATTATTGATTGATTCGAAAGGAGCATATTGTATACAATGAAGTTAGAGTCGTTTTTCTGAGTTTTACTCTTATCTGCAATTAGGGACTTTGTTTCTGAATCTTATACTCTGAAATTGCCCTCTTTTACTGATGTTGCTATGTATTCAAATAGAATTAATACATGTATATATATGCAGCAGTGGTTTAGGTCTTCTTTATGAGATCTGTCCCTGTTTAACTAAAAGATTTCCCTTGTTTGTTGTAAAGGGCTTAGGGCTGATTTTAAAGTTGCTTATTATTCTTAACCAATATACATGCTTCTAGGTCTGTGTTTGAGCAAACTTAGTTCGTGCGTTTCATTAATGATCATTCATTTGCTAAGTGTACATGTTTTGATTAGGCAAGTCTTAAGAATTCTGAGTTTCTAAGCATGCTTGTTCTACTTTAACAATATGGAAAGGATGAGTGCTCTCACCGTTTAAGTTTTAGGTGTTGATGTAGTTGGACAGGTTTTAGGAATTGAAACTTGAAAATTCTTCTAGTATTCCTTCTTCTTGCTCCTGCTGCCTATCTCCTTTCCTTTGATTCTGTGCTTTTTCTTGCTTATGTTTGTGGGTGTTGAAGTTGTGAGACCTGAATAGGGTGAGTATTTATAGTTGCATTAGGGAGTGATGATACTTAGTGTTGATGGGGGTGGTTGAGAAACCATGCATAAGCACTCTCTTATTGAATCCTTTGCATGCAATGTTCAGATTTCTGAAAAGATTGATGTTTCAAGGGCTGCATGAGTAGTCTTAAGGTACTAATGAATCTTTTACCCTTTTATTTAAACTCTTGCAGAGAAAGTACTTAGCTCTACTTCCTTATTTCTAGGCTGAATGACTAATCCTACTTACTCCTTTGTTGCAGGTCTTCTCTTAGGTGAAATGATGATATATTCCCCCCTCTCAAGGCTGGAAAACCTGCTCCTTTGCTGCAACTATGCAGCATTTAGTGTAGTCTTTTTCTTATATACTAGTAGTAAATTTGTACTTCTTTACTATTTTCCATTGTTGTTGAATCTTCAAGTCTTGGTTGAAGATAGTTTTGTCGATTACTTTGTTTTTGTTTTAACTTTTCTTTCTTTTTCCTTGAAACATGCTGCAAGTTTATGGGAGAAGTACTAGGCTATTACTTGTTGAATAGTTGTGCTTGAATTTCCTCTTTCTTTTCTTGAAAACTGGGTGTAAGCGGTAAGTACTAGTTACTTTAATAGTTGTTGAAGTCATTTCTTTTCCTTTGTTGATGTCTTGCAGAATAGTGACATTATTGTATTAGTGATGTATTGTAATTATTGGACAATGTATAAACTCTCTTTTAACATCCATGTTTTATTTAATTATTAATTAATTAATGTCACACTTGTTTTTAATAACTTATCTATTTGGATGTATGTAGACTATCGATGATGATCTGCTACTTGATTGTCATTGTTTTATTCTTGTGTTTAGGTATTTCATTAGTTACTTTTTGGGACTAAATCAATAACATGTGAATGGATTCGATACTAATAATGGTGACTAATTCCATCACTCTTAACTTGATTCCTACTAAATTAGGAGTAGTAGCAATATTCAACTATAGACGTAGTCCAATATTTAATTGACTTAATCGATCGAAAGAATCTTATAAATCAAACTCGATAGAGAATTCCTTCTCGAACTATATATAGGTCGGAGATAGAATTTAACTATTAAAAGTTAAATAATTAACTCAATCGATAATAACGTATTTAGAATAAGCGGGGTATTACAAAAAATCATAAAATCAAAAAATAGAAAGCACTTAAAATTAAATTATTTAAAAGGTAAGATAGTATAGAAAGAGCACTCAAAATTTTGTGTATATATAGCATTAGAAAGATATATACAAAAAAAAAAAAAAAAATGTAACTACAAAATCCAATCAACCTACTCGGTGATCTTCCCTACAAATGGTTATCAACATCACTCCCTAATGATTTACAAAATCTCTCATACAAGAAAACAAATTAGCTAACAATAGAAATTAGTCACTAGATCATCCTTAAGAAATCAATAACGTTGACATCAAAAAATAAGAAGAAAAATCGAAAAAGAAGATCGGCCGCCACAAATCGAAAATCAAAGTAGGAACTTCAAATTGTGTGTTTTTTTTGTTCAAAATTCCTCATTATATAGGCAAACGATAATGATAAATTAGGTAAATTTTTAATTTGTTGTCCTAAATTCTTGTTTTATAACGTCTAATACTAGTTTTTGATTGCTAGTTATTATAAACATTTATAATTTAATATTTAAATTATTATTTCTGAAAATAATGTATTGATAAAAATATTAAAAATATATTATTATATAATTAGTAATTGACATAAATGTATATAAATGCATGAATTTAATGAATTGACTATATTTAGGCTTCTGTAGCTACTATATATTATATAGATATAGATATGTTTGAAATTTATATTTTATATTTAAAAGAAATTACTTTTTTTTTTGAAATAACTGAATTAATCGAAATAACCAACTAGTTATTTTTGTCAATTTGGTTCAATTTTTGAAAAATTATAATTTGGTTTGGATGCTTTTTTAAAATTTTGCTTAATTTGGTTCAATTTTATTTTAAGTCAAAACCAAATCAAAAAATCGAATGTTCGCCTTCAAATTTGATAAGCGTGACAAGACAAAATAATGGCATCAAATTTCTTCTTCAAAACTTATTAACTCGGAATTAATCTTTCTTATCAGAAACGTTCCCCTACCCATGGTGGGCATACTTAATGTGGCTACCGCTTATGTGGCGGTGCCACGTCGTTAATATTTTCCATTTAGGGTTTGATTTTTTTTTAGTAGGGTTTAGTTTGTTTTGGTAGGGTTTAGTTTTCATGGTATGTATTTGAATTAATTTCCTTATTTAAAACATTGTCACGTTATCCGTGGGCACATTAAATATGTCCACGGTGGGCATTGGAGCGTTACTCTCTTTCTTATTTAGTACTCCCTATAGTTTAGCACATAGTGTTTTGTGTGTAATGTACAACTTGAGGCGATTGTTAGTTACGAAACGAGTTTTGATTAGATATTATGATTTGGAAAGCCGGTGAATTTTATAAGTGTTTATATCATTGTGAGGTTTTCTAATGGATTTTGATACTGAAGAAAAGAATAATTTATTTTAAGCAAAATAAATTGAATGAATTAATCCTTGTTGTTGTTTTAATTAATAATAAAAAAGATGTAGAAAATTCAGAGAGTTAGAGCCATAATAACTTAAGCAATAAGAATTAAGAAGGTACCGCCATCTATTTCAATAGTTATATCACTTGGCACATCTCGAAACACCCTATATTAGTTATTTGATTAGATATTAGAGAAGATTGGAAAATAACTATATAAAATCAAGAAAAATAAATGAGGGACACACTCGGGTCAGCCAGAGGCACCGTGCGGACGGCTAAAACACTGACACATTTATTCATGTAGATTAGCATTTTTTCTGTATAAGATTGACACTTTTAAAAATTGACATTTTATTCGTAAAATAATTATGTTAAAAATTGACACTTTTATTCGTATAGATTAGCATTTTTCTGTATAAAGATTGACACTTTGACCCGGCCACACTATGTGGCCGACCTCACCCAAGTTTTTGTCAATAAATGAACTACTATAATGCAAAATTGTAAAGTATGCCCTGCTCTAGAAGGCAGCATTTGCAAAATTCATAAGGAACTAACATAAAGCATGAAGCATGAAGAAACGTCAATTAATTTGGCATTATAACTAATCTCAACAATTAATTTAAAATGTACATAATATCTATATAATAATAACGATTACAGGCTGCTTTTTTAGTAACCCCTGCAATCTATAAATAGTAACTTCTTATATTATAATATTTTCAAAAACTAATTTCTTAATGATTAATTAAATGTATATACTAATATCATATGTCAAAGTCAACCAAGTAATTAAAACTTGGTATATATATAACGTATATTTATGGAAAGATTTGTATACTAATATTAAATACAATAGCATAGGTAATGTCTTTTACAAAGTATTTTATATTTTTTTTTATAGTTGCATGCATAATATATAGTAAATATATTAATATATACGATATGATACTTTTTTTAATCGGGATAGATACTAATGTATTAAATATAGTCTATTTATATATAAATATAAATTTAAGTGGGTATTGATCAATTCATATCTATTATAAAAAATTATCTCTCTGAAATTAGTTTTCACTAAATTTGAAATAAATACAACATTATGTAAATTAATTATTGATTTATGTTGATTAGTGTCATTTACGGAATTGTGGTTATTATAAGTTATTGAAAGTCAACAGATCCCATAAATCAGCCACCTATTATGCATGAAAATTGAAAAGATGTCAAATATAGCAAAATTTTTCTTAATGAGCATAACTTATGCATGCGTAAAAGTCTCACATACCTCTATAAGTGCACATATTCTCATTGATTCTCTCCAAAACTACGTATTCTATCTTCTGCTATCGAGAGACCTTACCCTTGATGACAATTGCCCCGATTGCAAACCCGTGGTATTTTACTTATGCGACAAGAAGTGAAGGTATATTTGAAAAGTACGTATCTTTAATTTGTGAAAATACTAGCTCAAATCTGCGTGTTCGCTATGTTAATTATCTATTCATTTCTATCTGAATTTGTAAATGTTGAAGTTTTGTTATGCTTTTCGTGGAAATCCATACTAAGAGATGACTAATTTGTTTGTGCACTCCCTTGATACCGGATACACAAAGAAGCTAGGGACGTGGTGGGAAGGAAGCAGCTCTAGCCTCTGTCCGTGGAAAAGATGATCCATTCGGATCGACATGAGAGTCGAACTGCATTATGTTGCTAGAAACACATGAGACTGAACGTGATCTCTTCGAAACGAATGGGATCCGCCCCAAGCCAGTGTCGTGGTTTGTGCTCAATTATGTGTGCATCATTTACTAAATAAGTCTATCATGATGGCATTCTCACGAGCTAGCTCTAAGAGATTTGGCTAGAAACTGAAATTGGCAAAAAACATATTGCGGCACAGTCATAATTAGGCACCATTAATTGGTGATTCAAGTTTAATTGAAATATTTCTTACGTATTTTTTCACACAAAAGTTTATTGTTGTTATTAATTGCTTTTTCACATTTGATTTATTATGCTTTATTGTCTAGGAGTATATATATTCATTTTTCTTTTCTTAAAGTTGTAACAAAGACCTTTTTTTCATATTGTATTATGTACTGTGATCAAACAATTAAGTTATGTATAAAGATTTTATACATATAATTAGTATATAGATTAGATAGTGTGCAAATATTAGAAATAGTCGGAGAAATCCAATTCATGCAAATTTAAATCAAAGACAATTTAATTTATAAATAAATTATTGTTGATCACCACTAGATATGTATGTATTTACATGTGTATTTATAGATAAATGTTGTCAAAAATGACCTATTCATATTAGTATATGCATCATCGGACATAAAAGCATAATGTAAATTGTGAGATGGAGAATTCAACACAAATTATGCAATTATTGCTTGATATATACATGTACACAACATTATGTAGAAATTATATCCCTACATTGATTAATACTTATTTGTCTTGATAAAAATTGAGAGAAGACATGATTCGAGGTAATAAATTTTCTAATTAAAATTCAACAATTCTAAAAGATCTTACCAGGTATATATTCTCATAGGAATGCTCCCCTACCCACGGTGGGCACACTTAATGTGCCCACCGGTGATGTGGCAGTGCCACGTCTGCAATTTTTCATTTTAAGGTTTAGTTTTTTAATTATGTTAGGGTTTAGTTTTTTTTATAGTAGGGTTTAATTATTTTTGGTAGAGTTTTTATTATTTTCCTTATATATTCCAATGTCACGTTATCCGTGGGCACATTAAGCATGCCCACGGTGGACATTGGAGCATTACTCTATATTTTCATTGTATAGATTTGCCAATTGAATAGTACTATGGCGAATCAAAGTTTATTATATAAGAATAATTTGGTGAATTCAGGAGGGGTTTATAACAATTTTTTGATGAGCTCGAAAGATTGTTGAATTGGAGCATTATTTGCGAAATTTAATAAAATCAAATTAACACAAAACTCATGAAAAAAATGGACACAGATGTCAAGCCACGATGGCAATAGATAAAATAATACTATCATAATAGTGTACTAATAATTCTTAATTATCAATTAATTCTAAAGACGTTACAAAAGCAATAATCATGGTAATGTGGTGTAATTTTCTTCCCTAATTTATATTGTCTCGTGCCTATAAATTTCACATTTTTTACTTCACAATGGAGGAGGAAAAGTGTTGGAACAAGAAGAGACTCTCATAAACTTCATATATAGCCGGAAAGTGATATCGGCTGCAGCGATGGCTATTGTAATGGAAGTAGATTGTGACAATTAGCAAGAGCTTTTTTTATATATTTTTTTTTTATAAAATGGGAAAAGAGATTACGCAGCTTGTGGATTGCGTTATCTGGGTTATGTGGAAATGACGAAATGCGGTTGTGCTTTAGGAGAATCGAAGAAGAAGATAAGCGCTGAAGTGCAGTAAACGGCGACGCTGAAATCACTATTAGTTGTTATGATTGGTCTAAGACTAATCCATTCTGTCATTGGAATGTAACTTGAACTTATTTTGAGATGGTACTTCTTGTACCATTCTCTCCTTCAATAAATCTTCCTTTCTCCGATTAAAAAAATAAAATAAAAAATAATTCAAAAGTTTATCAGGTTTTCAATGCAATTTAATCATATGTGTATCACTTTCACTTTTATTTTCCATTGTTTAGAAGAATGAGCACCGTTGACATTTATGCAACTACTTTTATTCTATATAATAGTAATAATAATTACGGGCTGCTTTTTGCAGTAAGTTTTATTTTTTTATTTTTATTAACATGTTATTTCTAGAAATTATATATATATATATATATATATATATGGTATATTTCAATTTTATATTAATAATTTTCAATTATATAATTGATAGGAGACGTTAAGTGCATGATGCATGTTATAGAATTAATGTATTTCATCTTTTGTAATTTTGTGTACATATTTCTCCAATTATTATATTGCATTACGATTAATGTTCTCATACCCACCATGGGCATACTTAATATGCCTACGGATGAGGTGACGACATTATATTTAAGGAAAACTATAATTAACATGCTTTATAAAAGTAATTCATACCATAAAAAATTAAACCCTACAAAACAAAATTAAACCCTAAAAAGAAAAAATGTGCTCACAGTGGGTAGGGGAGCATTCATAATTGCATGATTATGTCCAAATGTAGATTGACGATAGACTTATTTTTACTATATCTTATGTACAGGAAAATATTGTTTTTTCACTAATGTCATATGCCTCTGTTTCTTAATAACCGGTTTATATAGATACATTTTTTTTAATATTTGATTATTTATTTTATTTCTTCCTATGTACCTTACTCTATTAACTATGGAAATAATCTCATAATAATTGAAAACCTATAATCATCAAAATAAATCAATTGAAAAACTATAATTCATATTAATATTTTTGTCAATTATTGCATTCATAAATATTTAAGAAAAACCACAGTATAGTATTTGTTTGATTTAAATGTTATAAAAATAATTACAAAAGTTGTGTAAGATAAATTTTTAAGAATATACGAGTTAAATACAATTACTAAACAAAAATAATACTCCTTCAGTACCCTATACATGTGTGGAAATTTTTGTTGTTGGAACATCCTTTAAATGTACATATTACTCTATTTGTCTTGCTTGAGTATGCAATATTTTTTTGGCACAAATTTTAATAAATGGTAGGTGAATAGTATTCGTGGAAAGAGGGACTCACATTAATGTAAGTGGAGCAATATACAAAAATAGAATGTGCATACTCTATTAAGATGAACCGAAAAAGAAATAGTGTATACTCAGGCAAGACGGATGGAGTATTATTATTACTTAATATGAAAACTATTCATTATGCTATCTTATTTTTAAACCTTGAAATTACACTTTAATTAAAAAAAATAAACAAACAAACTTGTGCCCATCACTTTATTTCTTCTCCCAACAACTTTATCATCAACTACCAACTGTTTTAACATTTCTTCCTTATTACCCGCTTCAAAATTCACATACTATATATTTGTGAAACGAAGGGAATGCTATTTTTCCTAGATACATACTTAGTACATTATAAAATCTTACTCCCTCCGCGCGTCCTGTTAGTATATAGTCATTTTTATTCAAACCGAGTCTATTAAAATAATAAAAGAGCTCTAAGTTAATTATATAGATAGACTATTGTAAAAATTAAAAAAGACGTAAAAAAAAAAAGTCTACCTCGTGCGACACACGGGTGTGTTACTAGTAATCTAAAATAAATAGGGCGCTTAGGGTTTTCTACCTTTTAAAAAAGGTATCGTAAAAATTGCCCTCCAAATGCAACTAATGTTAAAATTGCCCTTAAGAATTAAAAAAATGGGTAGGGCCCACAATTGAATTCAGCAATTCTCGCCCCCGAGGAACGAATCTCTGTCTTGGTTAGTTATTTTGATTTTATTTTTTTGTAGGGCCAACTTTCTTCACCACAGCTCACAGGTGGGCATTGAACTCGGGAAAGGGGGTCAAATGTCGGACGAATTTTTTGATTAATGTATATAGAGACACATGTCTCACAGGGGGGACGAATTTTTTAATTTTTGTTTTGTTTTTTTCCTTTTGTCTAATATTCCCCCCCCCCCCCCCCCCCCCCCGACTCCATACTAAACCTACGCATGAACACTCCCTCCCAACTCCACCACCCCACACTCTACACACTCTAATCTCCCAACCGGCACTCTCTTTTAACACTCTCCCCCACCGGCACTCTATTCTCCCTCTCTTCTCCCTCAAGAAATCCTAACACTCTCCACCTGCACTCTCTTCTCCCTACTCTCCCAACCGAGCCTAGCAACGAGCAACTAACAACACCGGCTCAAGCATACAACCTCACCGGAGTAATGGGGTCACAATACGTAATCAATGGAGACCACTTTGTCTTGCCGGAAAACGAATCGGGAATCTCCGTCGAAGTAATACCACGACGAATATCAGTATGTTTTCCGGCGAATATAGTATTAATTTTTTGTTATGAATTTCAATTGTATTATTTGATATGATTTAATTAGAAAATAATTCATTTATTAATTTTTGTTTGAAATTAATTGATTATTATTATATTTAAATTAATTCTCTTATGTGATTTAATTCGAAATTATTAGACATTTGTAGTGTTTGTAATGTTAAAATTTATATTTAGGTTAAGAAAAAAAAAAGAAAATTTTGGACATAGGCGGCCGGTCAATCGGACGCCGGAAAACCGCCGTCCGGTCGCGTATTCCGGTCGCCGGAAAAATCACTTTTCCGGCCATCCGATGGACCGGCCGGCTATGCCCGAAAATTATTCTTTTTTTCTTAGTAAGGATAATTAATCACATATTTTTTATAATTTTATTAAGTCATTTATTAATTTTTATATGAAATTAATTGATTATTATTTTATTTAAATTAATTCTCTTAATTGATTTAATTCGAAATTATTAGAAAATTTTAGTGTTTGTAATGTTAAAATTTATATTTAGGTTCAGGAAAAAAAAACAAAAAATTTTGGTATAGCCGGCCGGTCAATCGGACGCCGGAAAATGGCCGTCCGGTCGCGTATTCCGGTGGCCGGAAAAATCACTTTTCCGGCCACGGCATGGACCGGCCGGCAATTCCCGAAAATTACCCTATTTTTTCTTAGTATGTATAATTAATCACATATTTTTTATAATTTTATTAAGTCGTTAATTAATTTTTATTTGAAATTAATTGATTATTATTTTATTTAAATTAATTCCCTTATGTGATTTAATTCAAAATTATTAGACATTTGTAGTGTTTGTAATGGTAAAATTTATATTTAGGTTGAGAAAAAAAAAAGGAAAATTTTGGGCATAGCCGGCCGGTCAATCGGACGCCGGGAAACCACCGTCCGGTCTCGTATTCCGGTTGCCGGAAAATCACTTTTCCGGCCATCCGATGGACCGGCCGGCTATGCCCGAAAATTTCCCTATTTTTTCTTAGTATGTATAATTAATCACATGTTTTTTATAAATTTATTAAGTCGTTAATTAATTTTTGTTTGAAATTAATTGATTATTATTTTATTTAAATTAATTCACTTATGTGATTTAATTCAAAATTATTAGAAATGTGTAGTGTTTGTAATGTTAAAATTTATAATTAGGTTGAGAAAAGAAAATTTGGGCATAGCCGGCCGTTTAATCGGACGCCGGGAAACCGCCGTCCGGTCTCGTATTCCGGTCGCCGTAAAAATCACTTTTCCGGCCATCCGATGGACCGGCCAGCTATGCCCGAAAATTTCCCTATTTTTTCTTAGTATGTATAATTAATCACATGTTTTTTATAAATTTATTAAGTCGTTAATTAATTTTTGTTTGAAATTAATTGAATATTATATTGTTTAAATTAATTCTCTCACTACAAGAAAACTGGCCTTTTGCGACATATGAGCATGCGACAGTGTCATAAATTTACGACGCTTATGCTCTTAGTGTTGTATATTTACGTCAAACATGCGTCATAAAATTTTTGTGTCACTATTTTGCGACAGTAATGCGTCACTTTGTTTTATGTCTCGTAATTACAACAATTTGTTTGTGGCATATCAATTGAATGTCATAATTATATGTCACATTTAGAATAGTGTTGCATTTTGTGTCGTATATTTGCATCATTAAAATATTATGTCACTATTTTGCAACAGTAATACGTCATTTAGTTTTGTGTCTCGTAATTACAACAATTTATTTGCGACATATTTGTTAAATGTCATAATTATACGTCACATTTGGAATAATGTTGTGTTTTGTCTCGTATATTTGCGATATTAAAATATTGTATCACTTTTTTGCAACAATACTGCTTCACTTAGTTTTGTGTCTTGTAATTATAATAATTTATTTGTGACATATTTGTTGAATGTCATAATTATACGTCACATTTGGAATAGTGTTGTGTTTTGTGTCGTATATTTGCGACATTAAAATATTGTGTCACTTTTTTGCTACAATATTACGTCACTTTGTTTTATGTCATGTAATTGTAATAATTTATTTTCGACACATTAGATTAATGTCATAATTATACTTGACATTTTGAACAATCTTGCATTTTGCGTCAAAAAATATTGTGACAACTCATCATTTGAGTCAAACAAAGTGTCTTTACTCAATAATTTCCAATTTCATACACTAATTATCCAATACTAAAGTTTTTTTTTTTTTTTTTTTTTTTTTGCCAGAGTAAATGATTTCTTGAAAAATATCCCATACGTATTAAAAGAGTTCAACTAATCAATGCACAGTCCCATTTCAATTCATATCCAAACTTTGCTTCCATAGCAAAATAACAAGTAAACAAACATGTTACTACTATTCGTAATAGATTTCTTGAAAAAAGAACATGTTACTACTATTCGTAAGAGGAAGGCGTGGCGTGGAAAAAAAAAATAAATCCGATGTGGAATGTCGCTTATGAATCGGTCAAGAAGACACGCTCAACATATCAACTCTATAGAGAAATGATATACGACTCACCTAATGGTGGGCACTTTCGTCGTTTTTTCGATTTGACATTATTTTGTTCAATTTTTTCGATTGATTTATATTCTAGTATCATAAAAATTAATATAAAAATTATTAAATCTACAAAATAAATAAAAATCAAAGCTCGATGTCTATATATATATATATGAAAGTTATTTGGATTAATTCTCTCGCTTTTAGTATTCTCGGTTGTTTTTTTTAATCAATTGTTGAATTTTATATGTCTTTTAACTATTTGAATAGGGTTAATTTATATACTGTACTATTTTTTTTTCTAGTTAACCTCGTTGAAAGCATGAAAAGAACAAAAATCGAAGGTTGGTTCTCAATTTTAATTAACTCGCTATAATAGAATTTAAAAGTTAGTAAACTAAATCAAAAATATCATTATTATTATTATTATTATTATTATTATTATTATTATTATTATTATTATTATTATTATTTCGTTTCATTGTTTTTTCTTCCTCTTAAAGAAGACGCGTTTCATTCATTCTCCCGCTCTCTCTCTCTCTGACTCTCTCGCTCTTCCTCTCTTTAATTCTCTCACACAAAACCCTAGTCCCTCACACACTGTTCGCTGCGACCACCCAAATCGACACGTACGCCGCCGCCTCCACCACCACATCTCTGGCTGGCAGCCACCGGTGCTCCGGCTACCAGCGCAGGTAGCAAAGCTCCGTCTCTCATAGAAAAACAACGGCACCTCTCTCCTCTCGATTGTGATCGCCCTTCCAGTTTCGTCGTCGCCACCGCTGTCCACTCACCGCAGCTACCGTTGAACCAGGTGAGGTCTCGCTATTTCTCACTCTTTCTCTCTAGTTTTATCTCTCCATCAACCCTTGTCCTCCACGTTGGTGCCTCCGCCTACAGCCGCTGCCTATTATCTCCGACGCAGTCGTCGAAACAGGTGAGAATTTCCATTATTTGCCCACTATTTTTTCTACTTTGTCAGTTGTATTGTTGTCACATTTTTATATATCAATTGATTTAATATTCCTTTGAAGTTTCATGACACTAATTATGTGGTATTCTGAATCAGTCTCTTTCATTGCATAAAATCTGATTTTATGTCAAATACTCGATGCTTTCAATTCTTTGGCTTAGTAGGAGAAAGCTGGAAATTGCCAATATTTTTCATTGTTTCGGTGCCCTAAATTAATATTAGGTGTTTTATTATGTTGATGCAAAATTAATTGTTTATTGTTGATACTTTTTCTGAACACATATTATTATAGTTAAAAGTAATAGTTGATGAAATTAGCTTTAGAAGCTTTGAATCCGTGAGGTATATGGCAAATGGTCTTTTTCTAGTAAATGGTTAGTGCTTTTATGCAGATAATTCATTCTTTGTTTGTGTACGTGGTTCTTTTTCTTTGTCATCTCTTTTGGACTATGATCCTTTTGCTGATTCTATGGAGTAGTTAGTTATTTATTTCTTGAACTTAAGTCGTCTCTTCTCTGTCATAAAGTTTCTCTTGAATTTTTATCTTTGAACCAAATTAATTAGGAGATTTTAGGTTCTAGAGAATTTGTCCCACCTCTGCACTATTATTCCCTTACTAAGTAGAATCTTTTTAGGCTTGCTTGATATTAACATTTTATTGGTTTGATAAGAACCTTTCTCAACTTCCTGGCTAATAATGACCACTATCATCTCACCAAAAGTGACCGGAAGGAACTAGTTTCTCTTATTGTTGCTGACTGTTAGCAATAATGAATCAAAGTATCTTAATCTGGTGATGAACTGAGAGCGTTAAATCACTGATCTAATTCTTCGTAATGTAGATAGATTTTGAGAGTCTTCTACCACTTCTAACTACTTAGTGGAAATCTATATTTATAATCAAGTTATATAAATCATTCTTATAGATTTTAGATTTGTGAGGGTCTCCACCAGAAAGGAGACTATATAGGTTCAAGTACTACAGACAATAAATAAATAATTTGTTATATGTATTTTTGGTTCTACTTTGTGCAAGTCGCTTGAAAATCGAAACAAAAGCTGTACGAATAATTGCTCCGTAGGTTGTTATAAATATCTCATATCAATTTAATTCTCTACAAGTCATTAGAAATCCTATCACTTTCTTTCGTTAAATGTCACTTCTGTTTTAAATTATATATCTAAAATATACAAGTCATTATAATATATTTTGTTTTAATTATACAGGAACAAGGAAACGCTACAAGAAGCAAAGAAAAAGAAGACAAAGCATCCATGACTATCACATTCTTGCTTACGAATATTGCATTTTAGATTTAGCACAATAATTATTTAAATTTGAATCTGGCTTTGAATATTAAATTTGAATCATTAGCTTTGTTTTAACATTTGAAAAACATTTTCTTTTATATTTTAAATGGATATAAGAATCCCGTTTACGCCTTGTATTTATAATTTGATATGGTATTTTTATATACGTGAGATGAAAAAATGGGAAGCTCTTTCATTAAATAAATGTGTCGTAAAAGCAAATGCAACAATAATCGAGTGATGCAAACTAGCACGTCATGTATCAACTAGTGTCGCGAAATATGTCGTAAGCTAAATGCATCACTAAAACTAGTGATGCATATTGTGTCATGGATTACTACGACAATTAATTTAGTGATGCTCAAAGTGTTGAATATATTGCGTCGTTAAATAAAAAATGTCGTACAATTGCTACACAATGTTTTGCGTCATAATCATAACCGACATTAAAGTATGACGCAAAATATATTTTTGCGACATTAAATTATGATGCAAAATATGTCACAAATTAAGATACGTCATATCAACTAATGTCATGTAATATGTCGCAAATTAACACGCATCACTTAAATATAATGACGCATAATGTGTCGTAAAGTTTATATGACATTATTTTAGTGTTGTATAAAGTGTCATTTGTATTGCGACACAAACGAATAAAAAATGTCGTAATTTTGCTACATACCCCTTTCACGACATAATTTACTGTGACGCAGAAAATGTCACAAATCAACATTTGCGACAATAAAAAGGGCCTTTTGCGACACATTTTTATGTCGCAAAAGGCCAGTTTTCTTGTAGTGTCTTATGTAAATAATCAGTTGGTTAATTTAAATTTATCTTTTTTTACAGGATTCTCCGGCGCCATGGTACCGTCGAAGCGATTTGATCAACCGGAGATTTGATGTCGGCAACTATTATAGGGTTAAAATCTTGGAAGATATAAAGTTGGCACTGAGCGAGACATATCGAGGTGGTGAATTGGTCGATGAGTTTCAGTTGGGACCTTTCGGACATTTGCTCGATTGGGAGCCGAGGCAGAACAGTAAACCCTTGCTCTACTCCGTCTTATCTCGAGCTGTCGTTACGGAGGTGGGAATTTGGTTCTACATTAGGGGCGAGTACGTAGAGTACACTGTTCAGGACCACGCTCTGATCACAGGGTTGAGATTTGGCCCTACAGATTTTGATCCCAGGATTCAGAGGGAGCCAAGGGCATCCCGTTTTTTTCAAGACGTCTGTGGCGGCCATGGTCAGAAGGCAGCACTCTTGCACTCCCAATTGGGAATACTCACGTCTGAGAATGATCCAGACGGGCAACTTCGATTGAAGCTGGCAAACTTGTTGATGGCCAATTATTTTATCCTAGGTCATGACGGGCAGGCTCCACCCCATCAGTGGTTGTGGGAGTTGATCGACGACGCTGATGAGTTCAATTCTTTTCCTTGGGGTGCGTACTCCTACAAGACCTTGCACTACTACTTGAGGACGTTTCAGGCGAGGTCTAGGAAGTATCACATTTATGGGCCGGTATGGGCACTGATGGTATGGGCTTACGAGGTTCGGTGAGCAATTTGCGGAGAGGGCTTCCACGACGGACGTGCCGAGGTGTCTTAGATGGAGATTCCGCAATACTTTCACCGGTGTGTCCGATGCAGAGCTGTACGCGCCGTTCGATGATCCTCAGGGAGGTATTACTAGGATCGAACCGGAAGATTAGGAGATTGAAGAAAGTTACTACCAATCGGTGCATGAACCGGGGGCCTTACTGGTGAAGTTTCATGTGCCGAAGACTTCGTACATTGTCGACAAACGCCCTCGTATACAGCGAGCTGATCCCAGGTCCCAGCATGCCGTTGGAGATTCCTACGAGGGAAGTCAACATAGACGGAGTTCCCGGTCTACGAAATTTGCCGGGAATCTAGCTGAGGAAGGTACATCTTCATCCCGGCACCAACGTGGTTCTCAAAGCAGGAGTGGTGGACATGACCATTCTCTTCCCGGGATGTCTAGGGAGGACTTGGTCAGTATTGTAGAGGGCGTCACTCGTCGCGAAAACGAGCGCATTATGCAGACAATGAGGCAAGAGTACGAGGGAAGGGAAAAAAAACCTCTTGACGAAGGTAAAGAAGTGGCTCGGTAAGGGAATCACGAAGGGCATTGACATCGTGAGCTGCGGAACTTCCTCTATGTCCATTCCAGTTCACTCGCCCCGACGTTCGAGCCCGCCCCTCAATGTTTTCTTAGCACGGGCATCGGATTATGCAGCCACTACTGTTTCGATGAGCCCTGAAGTGACCGAGCCCCTCGAGCCTGTAGGTGCTCGAGCAGACACCTCTCTCCCTCTCTACACGGGTGCCTTCACTGACCCCTACATTAGCGAGAACCCGAGCACTGTACACCCTTCGGCATTCACTTCCATTTTTGAGCAGGTATAATAAATTAGAGTGTTGTCTTTCTTTCACATTTAGTTTCATTGAATTTCGTGTTTCATGCATGCTTATTCGAATATTCATTTATTGTACATGACACTCCATTCTTGCCGATGACTACCAGCGGGCCCCTTTCCACCTTCATTCCGCCATTCGGTCAGGGTTATGTACCGATTCCCGAAGATACACATGAACTGCCGAGGAACTCTATGCCGGAGTTCTGGTCTAGCATGTCTGTTTTTTCGACTCCAATCCCCACATCCTCGACTGCCACTCACCCGAACATTACGATTCGTGAACAGCCGAGACGTGCTTCGTCGGTGGAGCTTGGGCAGGTATTTTTTAAAAAATTCATGTGAATATCTGATTTAATTGCAATCTATATCTATTGCTATATTATACTCTAACATCGTATACTTTGGATTACCGTATTAGTATATTAATATTTCCTCACATCTCATGTAGTCTACTAGATCGAGGACTAATGGATCAGAGAGGAAGAAAGCCCCTCCTAAAAAGTCAAAGCAACGGAGGAGTGGTGCTTCAGGCGCTTCAGGAAGTAGAAGTACATATTTGCCGCCCACAATGCCGGCTATGCCCCCTCAGGACGTGGTGAATGATTGGAAGACATTTCTTGCTGACCGGACAGAAGGAAAAAAAAGTCAGCATTCCTGAAGCATCAGAAGATTGGACTGTTGCACATTTCGCTCAGATGTTAGACAAGAAGGGGCAGTGGGATATCTTCATACGCAAATTTGAGCCTTAATTGAATTATTCAATATCATTTTAATTTAATTGTCGCACTAGTGGTTCTAACACATATGTGTTCACTGCGCAGACTTTCGACCTTGCCCTAATGACCTTGCGCCAGAAAATTAAAAGTGGGACCGATGTTTATCCTGAATGGCGAGACGGAGGATTGGTCATATGCCCTACATTCGTCATCGTAATATTTTGAATTTTATATTTCATTTGATATATTTAACTGTCTCTCTACTTTCGCTGATTATGTATCCTAATATGTAATCATTGTTCATGAATGTAGTTGGATCTTAAAGCGGACTGGCAGGCCTTGTTTGAAGAGGCACGAGAGTTCTTTGTTACTTCCGCTGAAGAGATGAGTAACCCCCATCATGGTCTTCTCGTTGTGAATTACATGCGAACCCACTGGAAACTCAACCCTCAATTGATTGGATTAGTATTGGGTACGTACAGATGAATTGATTCTCCTAACTAGTGGTCTGCAAGATCGGTAAGTCTTAGAAGTAAATCTCCGGATATTTCATTATGAGTTAATTTATTTATCATGTGGTTATTAAATCTCCGGATATTAATTACGTTGTTTCCATCACTATGTAGATTGTCATTCCATGGGTTATTGAACGTGGCAACCGATATGTTGTTTGTTTTGTCCTCCCGGATCAGAAAAAAGTCATTGTTATGGATCCGAGGTATTGGAATCTCAACGCCCAAGAACATGGATATGTTCTGCACGAATTGGAGCCATTGAGATTCTTTTTGCCACTTTGGTTAGTTGGTGGGCTTTATTGGCCTCGAATATTCATGGTTGGCGGGATAAGGCACATTCCTTTGCGTTTGAATTTGCTCCGAGGGATCAAGTCATTACAAGTCATCTGGAAAACAGCAGTGGTCCAATCGCCATAATGAATATCGAGCGCTGGATTAGTGGATGCCCTGATGTAACTAATGTGGACGATATGTTAGCCGTGTACAGAAAGATTGTTGCGTGCAGGATCTTCAGTCACCGCACGTAGTTGTAATCTGAATTCTTTGGTATGATATATTGGGTTCTTTTCGAATTACAGTTTAATATTATTGGGTTTTCTTGTAAATGTGAATATTCATTTATTTTGGACAATATATACTAATTGAAGCATTATATTAACACCGTATATTGGATTAATATAATGAATTGGTATATTAATTTAATTTAATATAATTTAATTTGATTTGAATTAATGTAAAAATAAATCTAATTTAATATATTACCCGCGAATTACTAATTTAATTTAATTTAATTTGATTCGATTTAATTTAATTTGATTTAATGTAATTTAAAACAACAAACTATATTAGCCGTTAATTTCATCTAATTTAATTTAATTAATTTAATTTGATTTAATTTAATTTGATTCGATTTAATTTATTGTAATTTAAAAAAACAAACTATATTAGCCATTAATTTCATCTAATTTAATTTAATTAATTTTTGTAATTTAATTTGATTTAATTTAATTTAATTTGATGAGACGGGCCTTAATTTAATTTAGTTGTAAACACTAAACATTGTACACAAAAAAAGCATTCAAACTAAATTATTGATATATGCTAATCAGATATATTGGGGCAGTTAGGGCCGGTATGATCTGGAGCGTCGCAGTGCAGACATCTACGAGGTCTACGACCTCGACGGCCGCCTCGTTCAAGTCTGCCTCTAATTCTTCTTTTTTTTGGCCAACCAGGTAGACATCTCGGGATTGGTAGTTGGACGTCAACGTCCTTGATAGACCGCGGCACTATCCACAGATGTTTTTTCGGTACACTTCGAATTGGGATGCTGAAATAAGCCTCGTACGAGGCTCGTCTATAGAATATCGAGACGTAATCCACCACGTTCTCTCTATTCTTCCTGCAATTAATAAAAAAAAATGGGTTAAAATATAAATTCTATACTGAAATATATTGCATTCAAATAATGCAAAGTGAATTTCATTACTTGATTGCTGCCATCGCGTGAGCACAGGGGAGACAATCAAACTCCCACCGCCTGCATTGACACACGTGTTGCTGCAAGTCAACCATCACTTCCCGGTTAGACGTCTTCACTTTATAGTGAAGAGTATTGGCAATCCTTGTGGCCTTGTAGGTGTTTGCGTATTCTTATTGCACTGCCATTTTTCTCCGAGCCTCTTCTGTGATCGGTGAGTATCATTCCTGCACTTTTCGCGTCACTCATTGAACTATTCTTCAATGATGAGCCTTATAGCATCTAGACAAGCGACAATCGGCAGACGTCTCGCCCATAGGAGGCTATTGTTAAAAGATTTTGCTGCATTGGACGTCATGTTGTTGAATCGTCTTGCCCCGCACTGCGATCGGGACCACCTTGTTACTCCAACATGTATCAACCTGTTGTAAGCCAGTCTGCTAGTGCGCCGGATCCCCTCAAGGTAGGTCTGGAAATCATGGTCGTCGTAGGTATACGCGGCATGTTGGAGCTGGATGCCTACATTTTTGCCGTAGTGGGCGAGATTTTTGGCAAGATGGAAGTAACAGAACCCGTGCTTAGCTGCGGGGAAGATCTCTCGGATAGCATGTATGATAGATGCATGTTGATCGGAGACGAACAACGTACCCGGACATGGACCATATGCTTCTCGGAGGCATGCCATGAACCAAGTCCACGATTCGATATCCTCAGTCGGCCTTATTCCGTACGCCAGTGGGAATAGTTGCTCGTTTGCATCCTTCGCCACAGCTACAAACATTAACCCGTTGGCCTTCCCCTTGAGATGCGTGCCATCAACAACAATGACTGGCCGGATATATCCATTTCGCCAAGCAAAACACGTAGCGCCTAGAGCAACGAAGACTTGTTTGAACCGGCCATCCTGGCTAATCTCGTGCTGGGTGATCGTCTCCGAATTAGTGAGCCTCAGCATGTAAAGGTAACTGAGCAGATCGTTGTAGGAATCCTTGTGTTTGCCGTATACCATCTCGATGGCGGCATTCCATCCCTTCAAGCACACATCGTAGGTGGCATCGATGCCGAACTCGGATTTGAGCTCGTTCTGAATAATACGGGGCTTTATTATTTCAACATCACAGATCAATCTTTTTGCAAAAATTAAACCGATCACCAACGCATGGATCTTCCTCACATGAGTGGTATCTATTAGACCTACCTCATCGCATGTGTGCTCCTCGTCAAATGTGTTAACAGTCCAAGGCCCGCCTTCGCTAGTGAGATAAAGTCTGAAGGGGTAATCTCCGGATAATTCGCATACCATGACCATTCTTGTCTTATCTGATTTAGCGACATGGTATTCTTTCCTCCTGTTCAAATGCCATAAACCCACTGCGATCCAGATTTCATCCTTGGAGAAGAAAACTGAGGTCCTCGAGAGCTCATCAATATTCAAGAGATCATCGTGATACACTAGTGAATCACGGGGCCGGGCAGGGACTATCGGGACAAGCCAATTACTCATGTGCTCCGTGTCCGAATCGTACTCCTGTTCACCCTCACCAGGATTTGGGAACATCATCCCAAGGAGATTTTGCATACCCCCTTCCTCCTGTATCCAAGCGGTCCACTCTGCGAATAAAGCCCTGTTAAGCTGCCTACCATCATAGTATAGATTGGTCTCGCCCTCGCTCTCCGAGGTCTCCGAGTCCTGTTCAGGTTCCGGGACATAATCTTCATCATGTATTTGCTCTTCGTCGTGCTCGACCTCTTGATTGAGGTCTTGAACGTTACCTATTTCCGGGATGTTGTTGCTTTGGCTGAGATACCCGTCCCATACCCAGTTGCTAGAAGCAACATCCCTCCCGACTTCATCCAAGTATGCCCGCCAATTGTCGGTGTCATGGCTGAAAAAATCATTTGACCCACCGTACGCCTGCGACTGATCGAATGTAGGGACATATGGAGAGGATGTCTCGACGTATGAAGATGATGCCCCGACATGTGAAGATGATGCTCCGTCTTTCGGCTTCACGAGTATCGTTGGGATAAAGCCATTGCATAATTCAAATAATTTATTGTCACTTGTCAACCGTGAGATCGCATTACGTCCGCGGCTGCTCGTACTCATATATAAAATATCGAAATCGGAGCCCGCCAGATTGCAATAATGAGATATATGTATCTCAAATTGTAAATTGTTATCCCATGAGATACTGATAATGGGATATTGATCTCATTGCCGCCTTCATAACTAGAATCATACCAGGTACCCCCGTATTTAACATTGACGTAGACCATATCCATCTGTAGTCAAATAAATATAAAATCAATAAATTAAACACATAAATATATACTAATTTCGTTAGGAACATCACAAATATATACTGATTTAATCCATCACATAAAAGAATTAATTTAAACAAAATAATAATCAATTCATTTCAAACCAAAATTAATACACGAAATAATAAAATTACAAAATACATGTGATTAATTATCCATACTTAGAAAAAAAAATAGCAATTTTCGGGCATAGCCGGTCGGTCCATAGGATGGCCGGAAAAGTGATTTTTCCGGCGACCGGAATACACGGCTGGACGGCCCTTTTCCGGCATCCGAATGACCGGCCGACTATGTCCAAATTTTCTAATTTTTTTTCTCAACCTAAATATGAATTTTTAAATTACAAAAACTACATATTTGTACTAATTTCGAATTAAATCACATAAAAGAATTAATTTAAACAAAATAATAATCAATTAATTTCAAACCAAAATTAATACACGAAATAATAAAATTACAAAATACATGTCATTAATTATTCATACTTAGAAAAAAAATAGCAATTTTCAGGCATAGCCGGCCGGTCCATGGGATGGCCGGAAAAGTGATTTTTCCGGCGACCGAAATACACGGCCGGACGGCCCTTTTCCGGCATCCGAATGACCGGCCGACTATGTCCAAATTTTCTAATTTTTTTTCTCAACCTAAATATGAATTTTTAAATTACAAAAACTACATATTTGTACTAATTTTGAATTAAATTATATAAAAGAATTAATTCAAACAAAATAATAAAATAATAATCAATTAATTTTAAACCAAAATTAATACACGAAAGAATAAAATTGTAAAATACATGTGATTAACTATCTATACTTAGAAAAAAAAGAGCAATTTTCGGGCATAGCCGGCCGGTCCATAGGATGGCCGGAAAAGTGATTTTTCCGGCCACCGGAATACACGGACGGACGGCCCTTTTCCGGAGGCCGATTGACCGGCCGGCTATGCCCGAATTTTCCACTTTTTTTTTTAACCAAAATATGAATTTTAACATTGCAAGCACTGCAAATTTCTAATAATTTCGAATTAAATTCTTGAAAAATAATAATCAATTAATTTCAAATAAAAATTAATAAACGACTTAATAAAATTATAAAAAACATGTGATTAATTACCCATACTAAGAAAAAGTAGGGCATTTTCTGGCATAGCCGGCCGGTCCATCCCGTGGCCGGAAAAATGATTTTTCCGGCCTCCGGAATACGCAACCGGACGGCCGTTTTTCGGCTTCCGATTGACCGGCCGGCTATACCAAAAGTTTTTATTATTTTTTTCTGAACCTAAATATAAATTTTAAAATTACAAACACTACAAATTTCTAATAATTTCGAATTAAATCAATTAAGATAATTAATTTTCAAAATAAATCAATTAATAAATCAAAATAATAATCAATTAATTTTCAAAATAAATCTATATACTGATTCCTAAACATAAAAATTCATTTTCATAAATACGACATGTTATGAAAATTCAATTAAATTCCAAAATAAATACATAAACTACTTGCTAAACAAATTAATTCGATATTAAACGATTACCTATATTGTTGGATAATTTGGAAACGCGATGAAGCAATGTGGTTTACTTCCTCTTCCTCTTCCTCAGCTCAACTTTGTTTACTTCTTCTCAGAACAATTTTTTTTTTTGGTGAATTGGTTTTTTTTTTTTTTCTGAATTCTATTTGCAATTTTGCGCTGTATATATTCAGTTTTCGGTGTGGTTGGCATAGGATACCAATACTGTTTCGTCTGTGATATCAGAGATGAATTATTTGTACCAAAAAAGGAGTCAAATTGTGTTCATTCATGCATGCATGCATAAAGCAAAAAATTTATTAGTAATACTGTTCATAATAGTAATTATAAATAAAATAAATTTTTATGGAGCCGTCACCTCATAATGTATCATTCACCAATAATTGAATTGTGGGTAGTTTTAAAACATAAAAAGTGGGACCCATAATATATTAAAATAATTATAGTTTTTACATTTCTTCATTTAGAAAAGTAATTTTTACATAATAATTTTAAAAGGGGTAATTTTAAATATTCTGATAAATAAATATATACCGGAAAGGTAAAACCCTTCAAAGAACCCAACCTAATATTTTATTCACAAAAATACGAGAGAATTTCAGGAAAAACAAAGACGATAGAAAATTAACAACGCGCTGTAGCCCCCCTAGCCCTATTCCCAATCCCAAACAGCGAGAGGAAAATCGCCCACCAACTCCGCCTCCCCGCCGGTGAATTCCGCTCACCGTCGCTTTCGCCATCCCCGAACAGGTTATCTCTCTCTCTCTCTCTCTCTCTCTCTCTCTCTCTCTCTCTACATCCCTTTCGCGAAACTAATAGGTCGCCGTTCTCCCTGCCGTAGGTCCCTCTTACACGCCGAAAAGGGGAACTCGTCGCCTTTTTCTTTTTCCGGCAGAAAGCTCCGCCTCGCCTTCAGTACAAGGTAATTCGCTATAAAATTGATTCATGTGTGATGAATGAAGATGTGGTAGTTTTTGTGATTCTGTGATGAATGAAATTTAGCGGTTGCTGCATTATTGTTTTGTTTGGTGCAAGTGTTGCTTTTATAATTTATTTTTTCGGTTTCTTAATTTTCTTGTATACAAGTGTGATTGTTCAAGAATGAGAAAGTAGATGTTTAAATTGATGATGAACTTTACTTGCAATATCTCAACATTTAGATCATAACTTTTACTTGCAAGATTAGTGGAATTGGTTGAAATGTTATAAGTAGTTGCATTGTTATCCCATATAGCAGAACCTGATCATCCCTGCAAAAACACATGAATTGTTAAGAAAAAATAAGTAGAGATTAACCCGTGCTATCTCTGTAACTTGTTCAATTTCAATGCTTTTGTCCACAATTCTGTTCATATGGCTATAACCCCGTTCTGTGGTGACGTGGGAGACTCTCATTCATATTTGGTTATGGAAAGCTCTTGATGGTATAAAAAATTGTGTAAATATAGATGATATCATCATAACTTTAAATTTTCCAAGAGGCTTTCATGTTGATTATGTTTGTTTTTTTCATTTCTTCTCGAGAGCTATGGTCTCTATATAAATGTGTTTGAACTTGAAATTCATTATGATAAGTATGTTTTATAGATATGGATGAGCTTGTGGTTGCTGTGAAACATGTGGGAGGTCCTCCCTCTTCTCGTACAGGGCATCGTTTGTCTTTTTATTCTCTTAAAGATCCGCATGCTGCTCCTAGAGATTATGTCGACCTTCCGCTCCAAGAGGATAAGTCTGTTGATGGCATGATTTGTCGAGGGATGCTATATTTTCATGATACTGAAGGCAATTCCGTCATCTTTAACTTGAAAAATAGAGAAATAAAACAACTTTCTCCTCCTCCTAATCTGGTATCCCCTACAAATTTGGCAATTTTTAATGGATGTGGAATCGGCTATGATGCTAGCCGCAATGACTATAAAGTCTTGAGGAATTTTGGCCGAATCAGTTGTGAAGAGAATGAATCTGGTTTTGATTGTTTTTCTGATTCCGAGGAGTATACACAGTTATATTCCCTCAAGGATGATTCTTGGAAGGACATTCCAAGCATCGATGCTTTTCTACACCCCGGGAACACTGTATATGTTGAGGGGACAGGGTGTTGCTATTGGCAGGCTTTCCTCGGTAATAGCTTTGATGCTCCTAATACTACGGCTTGTGTTTCATTTCACTTTGAACGGGAACAATTCGACCACTTCCATCTACCACCACTGAGCAGACCGGACTATTGTTACATGCTATTCAGTTTCAATGATAGCTTAGGTGTCGCTATTTATCCGAGACGGTCGGAGCCGTTGGACCCGTATTATTCGAGTGGTCCGGGTCCCTGGACATATACAATGTATAAGTGGGAGGGTGAGGGTAAGGGTTGGGTCATCTATCACGAGTTCATTGTTACTGAGCCTCCTCGTATTGAACGGCCGGTGGCTGTGATAAGTGGTCGATTTTTTTTCGTAGAACAAGGTGATGAGCAGCTCAGTAATCTAGTAGTCTACGATATGGATACAAAGAGTTGGATAATGTTAAATATCGTAGCTGATGCAGGACAGTTCAATGTCTTTCCCTATATATGATTCAAGGAATGAAGAAATAGAGGACGACTAGACTAGACCACATTCTACAAAGCGTCGACATCATGTCTCGTCATACATCCATGGATAATATATAGTTTGCTCATGTGTTCTATCAAACATCTCGGACTATTTATTATTTTCTGGTTTTGCTTTTATTTTGGTAGTTTGGAGAATTCTTTGAACTTGTTGCCATTTTCAGTAGTGAATGTCCTTAGTATTGGTCATTTTATATTTCGTCAATTCATCTTGCTTTTGTTATTGATCATTTTTATGTTGCTTCTTCTTTTTTCTTTTCTTTTTTTCCGGAAAATATTACTCCACTATTTTACATAATACGTTTCAGAAAAAGAAAAAAAGAAAACTTATAAATATAGCGTTCTGCTCCACTATGTTCAACTAATTTGAATTCTCGATTTAATTTATCGCGCAGGAATTTTCTTTGAAATAGTAATAAAGTATTTTGTAATTAATTTCAATAATTTTTCTGGGATGTGCTATAATTATATGTTGGTTATTGTTTCCCTTAAAATGTTACTCCTATTGTACTTTATTTTGCCCTGCTCTAGAAGGCAGCTTTTGCAAAATTCATAAGGAATTAACATAAAGCATGAAGCAGAATCCTAAAGAAAGCCAAGTATGATGGATGTTTATCAGAAAATAAGCCTAGCTTAACTAAATATGAAGCATAATTCTATAAATATAATGTTTATTTTATTAACAAATAACAGAACTAGTCGTACAAAGGGAAATCAATAGACTGACCATTCACAACGATCTAACGTGGAATCAGGAGTTTGGGAGAGAGAGAAAGATTTGAAGAAGAGTGGAAGAAAGTGGGGAGAGAGAAAGATATGCAGCGGCAGTGAGAGATGTTGGTGTTGGCAGAGGTGGAAGAGTCATTTTGTCATACAACTTGTGTTCAAACCATAATATGCAGATATGGTTGTGGGCCATTTTCTAAAGAAGACAAAATTTATATACTATATTACTCTTAAATTCTCTATTTTGAAGTTTGAACACCATTACCGCAAGATTTGTGCGCATAAAGGAACGTTTCATGAAAGTCAAGAATGAGAGTAGAAAAATAAGGAAATTTGCACAGTCAAAAAAGGAAGAAAGATTAGTATGTTTGGGAATTTACATTATTGTCCCTAAATCTTACCATAATGTTACTTTTATTATCCTTTATTTTTCTTTTCCCGCTATAAAAACTCCAACTCGAATCAACTCTTTGTCATCGAAAAATCAAAATCGAAATCGAAATACAATAATAAAGCATGAAAGAGAGAGCGGTGGAATGGTGGATCCAATTGCTAAGGCATTGGGACGACGACTGCCGAACTCGACAAATATAAATATTTTGGTGGGGTGACAATATATATATTGCAATATCAAGATTTTCGCATTAATAGTTTATTCAATAGGTTGGCGATTAGAAAATTATTAATTCATCACGATCAATTGTCAATTGTTACTTTCACGAGACTTCTACTCTGGATGGGAAAAAAAAAAACAAACGTAACCTAGGATTCAATAGGGCTGGATTTAATTATTTTTTTCATAATTATATTTTTGAAAAAACAAAAATATGGCATAGAATGAATTAAGTTATAAACATTGAAATTGTGACGGTGGGCATTTGATAATAGTATTAGTAACAAGTAAGAAAAATAAAAATATTGAGGCCACTGCCCCACTCGTAGCTAGTGTTCTAAAAGAAGGCAAATCGGCTGCCTAGAAGGCATCTAGGCACTAGAATTATTGTCAAAAAAAATGATGTTATCTTTGGGACGGAGGGAGTATTAAAATCATATTCATTATTTAGATTTAACGTTTAGCTAAACTAACATTGTTTGTTGGTTTATGGGAATACAATTTTGGTGGGTGGATAGATTCGCTACTGCCTCACCTCATTCTTGTGCACGTGTAACTATACCATTTAACTAATCTCTAACTCCATTGTATACTCCCTCTGTCCCATTTAAACTGTCTTGTTGTTTATTCAAATGAGTGGTATAAAATAATCAAACAGGACAGTTTAAATAGGACGGAGAAAGTATATGTTTAGAATTTTCCGATAGGTGTTTTAATTTTGAGGTAGTGACTCTTTTAGCTATTATAGGATAATTTTTATAATATTTATCACTAGGATAGTTTTTTTAACAAAACTATTCAAGTTTGATGTGGAGAGACAAAAATATTCTCATTCCTCTTTATGACACTTTTTTCCCTCTTATGACAACTTTCTCTCTCCACACTTACTTTTCCTTTTTGTCTCTTTGCAGATTTTATTTTTCTTTTATTTTTCGTTTTTTCTTTCTTTTTTTGTTTTTCTAAATGTTAGAAAATACGAATTTATATTTTTTTTACGAACAGTAAGGAGGTACGAATTTGTGAAATTCGTGCCATATTTTGAATTGTTGAAACTTTTTCTCTTGCTGGTGTCAATGGGGTACGAAATGTGAAATTCGTACCAAAATCGCATAAGAATTTTACATTTACATAATTATTATATAGTTATTGGTACGCATATGAGTCAATTCGTACCTATTACCTGTAATATAGTACAGACTGCATAAGTAAGTGAAGTTATTGATACAAATATGACTCAATTCGTACCATATACCTATGATATATTACAAATTACAAAAAAACAACAGAAAAACGAATTAAAAATTACTATTACCTACGATATATTACGAACTACGAATTTGTACCATCTATTTATCAAAAAACAGCAAAGAAGCGAGAAAAACGTCAAACTTTTGCAAGTATGTAATTGAAAAACATCAAAATCTTCAAGTATAAAAATGTTGAAGATTCGTACCATCTATTTATCACGATTACCTATGATATATTAAGAATTACAAATTCGTACCATCTATTTATCACGAAATGTGAAATTCGTACCAAGATCGAGTAAGAATTTCATATTTACATAAATATATGATTATTGGTACGAATATGAGACGATTTATACCAATTAGCTATAGCAAAGTACAGATTGCATATGTATTAAGTTATTTGTACGAATATGAGTCATTCGTACCATTTTATGAGAAAAAATTCTTTAAGAAGATATTTTAAAACTCATCATCAAGGTGCTCGAAAACGCTTGAAAACATTGTTGATAAAAGTATAACAACTTGAAAAGGATGGAGGACTTAAAAAGCATATATTATTGATTTTTTTTTAATTTTTTTTTTTTTGGAAATTTGATCTTTTGATCAAATCAAAATAGACCAAGTAATTTAAATTTTTGAACTTACAAACTAAGAAAAACTTTTAAAAATAGCTTTACAAGTTGAAAAATCAGGTTATTACAAACATTACACTTTATCTAATAATTAAGCTATTCTAAAATATTGTGCCTTAAAAGATGATCATAATAAGTGGGACGACGTGAGTGTATAAGTTAAAAAGAAATTAATAAATTTAAATTTACATTTTTTTTTATAAAAAAAGAATGGAAAAATGAAAAAATTTAAATTTATAGTAATTTGTAAAAATCAAATAAAAATGTAGATTGGAAATTTAGGAGTTAATAAAAATAAATTAGTGTTGAGGTAGGGAAGTTGGTGCTTGAGCATGGTGTTGAACTTGTTGAGGCTGATTTGATGGCTTTAAGTTCAGAATTTCATGTACAACATATCACTCACATTTCCCAACAACTTTAATTTCGTAATGTATTCATACGAAACTGATCTTCTGGTGGAATTGGCGACGTACTTTTCAAATAACTGTGTTGCACTTCGGATGATAGATACCAGTCATCTAGATAGTGGCCATCACACAGCGGCTTCGAGGCAAACTACGTAGCCAGATTCGGATGAGATTCCATGAACGAAAGTAATCTAATTCCCAGTAGTTTAATGCCTCGGACGTGTGTATTAACTGTTGAATTTTAGTTTTTGAATTGATGAATGTTTTATTATTGTTACTGGGGTTTTATCTATCCTAGGGCATAAAAATGGGAGTGAGATTTTGCAAAATTTTCTCAATTATTTTCCTTATTGTATTTGTGTATGATCAATTAATTTCCGTGGTAGCATAGGATAGATTAATTTTTTTCTTCGTGACATGAATAGTTTTCCTGGGTAACTTTTTTGTCACTAACCTATACTAATTATTTTTTTTCCTTAAATATTATGCCACCACCTCATTTGTAAGCATATTAAGCATGTTCACGGTGGGTAGGGGAGCATTACTCTAATTTTTAATATTAGTATTTTGCCAATCATTGATACGGAATAATATTTTCCCAACATGTCAAGTCTATTTTTTAACTTAGAAAACATAGAATAATAAAATTAAAAAAGGGGTATTGGTAAATAAATACACGAACTTTTATGAGGTTTTGGTTTTTCACATGAACTTTAAGAGGTGTCAAATAAATACACGAACTTTCAAATCGTTACGTTTTCTCCTAATTCCCAATTTCCCATCCGACGTGGCAATTGGATTGTCGAGCTGGCGATGACCGACGGCGAAATGAAACCACGTCGTATAGAATTGAGAAAAACGAAGTCGTTTCGTGTAAAATCACAAAGTACTCTCTACTCTTTCTTCCTCATCTCTCGCCTCTCTCTCTCTCTTCATCTGGGCTGACTCAATCGTAAACCCCACTCCCTCTTTCTCCCTCACAGCGACCTTCGTCTCCTTCCTTGAATCACCGGCGTCCGATACCAGCCACCGTCACCATTCATCGGCGCTGCCCCTAGACGCCTCCTTTCACTTGAGTTTTCTTAATCGGTGCTCTAGCCCCAAATCCCAAATCCAAATCACCAAAATCAGTCCTCAACACCCTCGACTTTCTGGCGATTTAGCCGGCCCTATGACGGCGGCAAAATCGAAAGACGGTATGGTGGAGGGAGGATGGCCGCTCAGCGAGGCGCTGCAGCAAAAAGCTTCCACTCCGGCGTCGTTGTACTTTCGGCCGGATCTAGCAGATCCGCTGTTGCGCTGGGAAGATGAGGGCCGCTTGATAAACACGGATTTCCTACGTGTTCTGTGTGCTTAAAGTCTTATTTTTAATGGAGAAGTTGCGATTAAGTTTAGTGTTTAAATGTGATTTTCTTATATTCGAGGATATTATGCTTGCTCTTATTTTTGTTGATTTCGAAGTATCCAATTATGCGAACATGGCTTGTTAACCGCGCCTATAAACATGCGACCACGTTCATCTTTTCTCGGGCCGCGTCTCGGCATTACTTGTGCCATCCGTATTTTTCTCTTATTTTATTTTTATTTTTGTTTTGTTTTCTTTTTGTTTTTTTATTGAATTAGACCTAGTCTAAAACTATATATAGGATATCGAAGTTTTCCTTCATCTAGTTTTGTATCAAGTTTTTTGTCATTAAGTTTTCTTTCATTTTTTATTCTCTAACATATTTTAGATTTGTTTTTATGAATATGAGTGGCCAGTTTTTTTTTATTCTAGGGTTATAGATTAGATGGATTTTGTAGATTCAAATTATTTTATTAATCAATCACGACCTTCTCTTGATTTCTATATTCTTGTGTTTGTTGTTTGCTTAATTGTTTGATCATTATTTGTGTTAATTCAATAGACGGAAGTAGAGAATTAATATTAGAATTGGAACGTAGGATACACACTTCAATAAAGTCGGAAGATCTTGAGATTTGTATGAAAACCTTTACTCCTTTAAGCTTTTAGGAGTTGCATGTTTTAGTAATTAGTTGGACACAACAATTCTAGCATGCAATCCACGGATTAGGCACTACAGAAGTAGGTTTAAACTAATATCGAGATTGTTCTAGTAAGAGTTGAGTCTTTTATGTGATTGATTGATTTAAATGAGTTTGAGTTTGCATGTCCATTGAAACCGAAATCTTAGAATAATCTTTTTAGTATTTGGTTTTCTCAATCTTGTTTATTTTATTTTATCTCTTTTATTTGCATTATTTTTAGTTTATAAAATTTTCCTTTAAATTGGTAGTCTGTACAGAGGATAATAAATCGAATTGGTACTCACTTTGGTTATTCAATCTCCGTGAAATTACGACCTTACTTCCCTATCTATAATAACACCCGTACACTTGCGGTTTGCGAAAATATTAGTGAACACCGCTTGAGGGGAGCTTTAGGGGGGCACTCAAGAGGTCGACACTGTACATTTTCCCTATCTCTCTGAATTTCTTGACGTCACCGCCGGTGGAAATTGCCGTCAGAGCTTGGTGAAATTGTGCTCTCATTGCACAATGAGGTGTCTTCCTATTTATCTCTGTCTTCCTTTAGAAAATTGATTGAGAACTTAGAGTGCATATCTCGATTCTCAAAGACACTGATTGGTGGTGATGGAGCATGTTCAAGCATTGTGTTGGAAAATGAGGTACAAACGAACTTGTCGGGCGTACAAAAATTACAACGTAAATTATGAACAAAAACTATGAACTAAAAGTCGAGTCGAGGAAAGCCCTCTTTCCGCAAGACGAAATACGTCCCGGTAGTACTCTCGGTAATAGAGTATCGTCCCCAAAGATAAAACAACTTTCGTCTCTAAGTAGCAGCACCGCAAAACTCAAGAGCTTGACTGTTTTTGAGTCTTTAGTCTTGACTGTTTTTGAGTCTTTTGGATTGGCTGATATGGCTTTCAATCTGGTAATCACTCTAACTACATTTCCATCGACCACTGTCACCGCCTGAATAGAACTATCACGTCATTTTACTACCAGACAAGTTCATCATAGTACAAAAGCAAGATGTACCTAACTAACCTCATCAAAGGCAATAGCTGCAATTGCTCCTGCAGTGTAGTTTCCAATCCCTTTGACCATCTGAAGAGAAGATGCTGTTTTTGGGAACTCACTTCCCCCTTCGACAATCATTTTAGCTCCCTACAACATTTCTGAACAGTAAGTCTAATTGAAGAGGAACTTCTGTTTCAGTCCATAAAATAATAAAGATGCTGGAGAAAACACATATTTCTCAAGCTGTATATCATGAAACATGGTAGATTTAGATTTCAGGAAAGAACTCCATTTCCCAGTAAAATATTTCCAAAAGCATAATGTGAAAAAAAGTTTACTTTTATTACTTTTCTCAGCAATCTAGCAGTGCAAACATTTTCAACGGGAGAAAAAGGATTACATGGTACATGGGGATTCATTTGCTCATTTGAATTTTGTGTTAATCTCTATAGACTCACATTGATGGGAGAATTTATACATCTATAAACCCCAAATTCCCCCTTCAATAAACACAGAACTAGCCACCAATCCCATCTCAACAGCAGTGGATAGAGACCTAGGAAGCTCTTTCGTGGAATTAACAAAATTCGATTGTAAATTAAGGTTACATCCCTACAAACACTTCTTACCTCAAGTAAAAACCGAGCACGCCTATAGTAGCCCAAACCCGTCCACATCTCATTCACCTCCTGCTCAAACAACAATGGAGGAACATCGCAAATTATTCAGTTGAACATGGGGGAAAAAATAAGAAATCAATTAACATACCTCTATAGTTGCCTGAGCAAGATGGTGGATCGTAGGCCATTTCTGCATCCATCGATTGTAGTAGTCATGACAGTCTGAACCCTAGTTTGCTGGAGCATCACCTCGGACACCCACACAGCATACGCCCTCCTTTCTCTCTGTTCACTACCAACTTCATTTTCTCCGCTGCTGATTCTTCTCCAAGGTAAATCCCTTCGATTCTCGGCGTACCATTGCAGCAACGAAGCCCTTATTTCTTGAATTTCTTTTCCGCTGAAACTGATATCTTCTATGTCAGCAACGTCCGCCGTCTCTTTTTGTATGGATCGTGATGGCCGGCATCTCTTCATCGTGTTTATGGCGGGCGGCGGCGGCGAGTGGTGAGGGCGGCGTGGGGGGAGAATGGGAGAATGTAATTTTCCCGCTAAGTAGTTGAATTTGAAGTCTAAGGTTATCATGCTACAACTAATTACTCCATGTCTCGAGTCTTGACCATAGTTACAGTTTGGTTACAGACTTACAGTATTTTGTAAGCACGGTGTAATTTTAAGATTTTGTAATACTACTGAGAGAATAGTATAAAATAATCTTTGCTATTTTTGGTTTTATCTCGAATCTGAAGAGATATAAAGTGTATGAAATCATTGGCAGAAGGAATAAAATAGCGCGCCTAAATAAGAAGGTATACAAAATAATAGGAGTATTTGTTATTTTTAGTCTTAACACGAATCTTGAGATGTTTGTAAACGAAAATTTTCATACGAATAGGGAACCGAGGAACTAGTTCCTTATGATGAGAGGAAAAAAAATACATATATATTGTACTAATAAGAATAATTTATATTTAATTTATTTATTAAATTAAATAATAGATTATTAATCTATTCCAAGAGTAGATTAAGGTAATATATTTATATGTTCAAAACTAATTTCACGTAAATGAGATATAAAGTGTTAAAGATTGGAGTATGGTGGGATAGTTTATATCACATTAATTAATTAGCCTTAAGGAAGAAAATCAAAGGGGAAAAAAGAAAAGAAAATGAAGGCTATAAGGGTGCTCCATTTATAAACTCAACTTCTAAACTTTCACTAATGACACATCATTATTTGGGCCCCATTCAATTCTCATTATTTTTTTTCTTCAATAAATAAATTCAACTTTCAACTTTTTTGTAAGACCCACTATAAATACACTATATATATATATATATATATATATATTTAATCATTTTACTTGTATATATTATTGATGAAATAATTATTTAATTTTTCATAATAGTAATAAATTTAAATTAAAAATATATGAACCTTTCATAAATATTAATAATATAATTCGTGTTATTAACTAAGATTTCAACCAGCTTTACTGAAATTACATGAATTGAACTACAAATATTTCATTTTTCAAGCTCTTGAAATATATTATTCCCATATGTGCGTGGTTAGATCATATTGAAGTTGGTTGTGAGCATTTGAATCACATAAGTTGTGGTAGTTTCTGAGATAAGTGTTGAATTGAAGCTATCCTTGTAATCTTTAATTCAAGATGCATATTGAATATGTTTTATTGAATCTACAATGAACAAATTTGATAAATAGAAGCCAAAAGGAAGAGAGAGGGGAAAAAAAAAACACAAGAAAGCCTCACTTGCATTGATACACACGCGAGTGTATATGACATTCCAATGAATTCATACGTGCTCATCACCTCCCACTTTTCTTCATGAAACCAACTTCCAAAATTGAAAGTTGGGCTTTCAACTTTCAAAAATGAAACCTGGTTACAATAGTTGAAAGTTGGAAAAATAACTTTCACCAAACCTTCAAAAGTTATTGAAAGTCACCTTGAAGGTACTCTAAATTTGCCACAGCCCGACTCTCGATAGAGAGACCATTGGAGAGAGCCTTTAGGAAAGTGCCCTCGTTGTGAATGTGTTAAAGTGTTTCAAGAGTTTATAAGATATAATATGATAAAAAATTTATAAGTTGTTAATGCATTTAAATGATATTCCGTCCCATTGACAATGGCTCGTTCTCAAAATGGCAAAAGTATAAACCCTTCTAGTCTTAACCTTCACATATTCACCCATCTCCATGCATTCCAGTATGATTTGAATTACTCCCTCCATTTCATATAAAATGATACTTTTCTTTTTTGTCTTTTCTGATACGCTTTTCCACGCTTCTCGTTGATGGGTTTTAAGATGGATTTTTGAAGAATTCTTTCTTTTACGGGATACTACGACTGTCGTAGTATCCCGTAAAAGAAAGAATCCTTCAAAAATCAATCTTAAAACCCATCATCAAGAAGCGTGGAAAAACGTGCTAGAAAAGTCACTATTGAAATGTGTCATTTTAAGTGAAATGGCTAACTATGGATATGATGCCGGAAATAGACCGATTTTCTATCATCCTTCAATTCGAATTGGCAAAAGCAATGTCTCCCTGCATAATATGGATTCCAAACATTCATGATCTGGATGTGAATGGGTCGAATTACTTATCCGTGAGGTCTTTCATTCACATTTTTTTCCACCAAGAACGTTTTCTAAAACTCTTTGACCCCCGAATTTTGAGTATCCTTAGAAATGAATTTTCTAGAATTTGACTCCGTACCACGGAAGGGTAATACTTAAAAAGCATATACTATTGATTTTTTTATTTATTTATTTTTTTTGGAAATTTGATCTTTTGATCAAATAAAAATAGACCAAGTAATTTAAATTTTTGAACTTACAAACTAAGAAAAACTTTTAAAAATAGCTTTACAAGAGAATTGAAAAATCAGGTTATTACAAACATTACACTTTATCTAATAATTAAGCTATTCTAAAATATTGTGCCTTAAAAGATGATCATAATAAGTGGGACGACGTGAGTGTATAAGTTAAAAAGAAATTAATAAATTTAAATTTAATTTTTTTTAAAAAGAATGGAAAAATGAATTTTTTTTAATTTATAGTAATTTGTAAAAATCAAATAAAAATGTAGATTGGAAATTTAGGAGTTAATAAAAATAAATTAGCGTTGAGGTAGGGAAGCTGGTGCTTGAGCATGGTGCTGAACTTGTTGAGGCTGATTTGATGGCTTTAAGTTCAGAATTTCCTGTACAACATATCACTCACATTTCCCAACTGCAGATTCTCAAGTTAAGCTTCCATCATCCCAAGGTTCGACTACTTCAGGCATCGTACATATAGCTACATCCATACATATACTTCTTTCAGTTATGATTCATTGTCATTTCTGCAGCTGCTTTCCACATACATGTTTCTTCACGTGCCCAACTTGAAGAAGTTGTTCATTAGCTGGCCCCGAGTTAGTATTTGTAGTCTCTTTCGACTAACTGATCTAATATGGGCGTCGCCACGTCTTGAAGAATTCACATTTCGGGTTGGCTATACTCTACTATGGCCTTACCTTTGTGCTGTTTTCCCATGCTTTTTTGTTTTTTAATTATATGCAACCATATTTCTTGCAAGTGCAGGTAATATTAGACGCAGTCGGTGATCCAAGTGCAATGTTGGAAGATATAATCAACGTGGAGAGATCCCCGCACCAGCATCTCAAGGTCCTTAATTTCATAATGTATTCATACGAAACTGATCTTCTGGTGGAATTGGCGACTTACTTTTCAGATAACTGCGTTGCACTTCGGATAATAGATATCAGTCATCTAGATGATGTCGATCGGGACGACATCAGACAACGGCTTCGAGGCAAACTACGCAGCCAGATTCAGATGAGATTCCACGAACTAATGTAATCTAATTCCTAGTAGTTTAATGCCTCTCTAGTTTTGAATTGATGAATGCTTTATTGTTACTGGGTTTCATCTATCCAAGGGCATATAAATGGGAGTGAGAGAAATATTTTTCACAATTTTTCTCATTTTTCAATAATTTTCTCAATTTTTTTCCTTATTGTGTATGATCAATTAGTTTCCGTGGTTGCATATGATAGATTATTTTTTTTTTTTCCCCTGACATGGATAATTTTCCTGGTAACTTTTTTCTCACTATTTCACTCTAATTTATGATATTAGTATTTTGCCAATCATTGCTACGGAGTAATATTTTCCCAACATGTCAAGTCTATTTTTTTAACTTAAAACACATAGAATAAAATCACATAATGAAATAAAAAATTACATTATTCTTTTATTTTCTCATTTTATTTTTTCATCAAAGAGAACATATCGTAAAAGTATTTAGGAAAAAAAAAAACAAAATTCTTTTTAAGGGAATCTACTTTTACCAAAATCTTGAACTTCATTTTATCTTTTCTCTTTTTGGGTGGATTTACTTCAATTTTTTTTGGATAATATAAATTTTTATTGGGCTTAACTTAAATTAATCAAAATTAATAACGCATGATTGAAATTACTCATCTTTATAAAACACAATTAAATTTACATACTACTATCAGCTTATGAGTCTCGCTTTATGCATCAATTTATTTTACGATTTCACACGTAATTTACTGTTATAATTGAGTATATTGTTCATGTATAAATTATTGTTGATAAAACAAACTTTTCTTTTTGTTGTGTACTCCCTCGGTTTTCTCTGACTTGGCTTGTTTATTTATTGTATGAGTGGTATATAATAATAAAACAGGTCAAATCAGAGAAAACAGAGGGAGTACTTAACTATTGTCGTTGCAACTTAATTTTTATTTGTACAATTTACTATCGTCATGAAATATATTGTCAATACCTAAATTATTGTTGATTAAAATGTAAATTTTCCGTTCAATGTATACTTAATTAAAAGTCATAATTTTGCCACGGCCTCCCACTCTCGCTAGAGATCCCTATGGAGAGAGCCTCTGGGAAAGTGTCCTCATCGTGGATGTTTTAAAATGTTACAAAAAATTTTAAGATATTGTATACTCCGTAACATATATTAAGAATTATAAATAAATTGTCAAAATATTTATAACTGATTATTTATATATTTTGCTCTTTTTTTATTTCCATGATTAAATCGTGTTCAGTTCAATTTGACAACAACTTTGAATTTATTTTGAATAACTGCATACATTAAGGTAAATAATTATAGATTACACTATAAAAGTAACAAAAAAGATTAATCAACAGAATAAAAGGTTAAGATTATCGCAGCATTTATATACTCCATGAATAAAATATACTCATATATAATAGGTTATAAAATTTTCCGATATAAAAAAAGTTTATAAATTTTTCACAGCCCGACTCATGCTAAAGAGCTTCATGGACAGAACCATTAGGAAAGTGCCTTGATCATGGATGTTTTTAAATGTTTCAAAAATTTATAAGTTGTTAATTCTATCCCCTTTCCTTATTTGTTGAGCGTTTTTTTAAGGGATAATATTTAATGATGTGTTAACATCGTAAAGTATTTTAATTTTGGGCCTATCTAATTTTTTTAATTGTGTTAAAGTTTTAAATTTGTGGGCACACCTAATATTTTTAATTGTTTTAAAATGTTAAAAAAAAAAAAAATTTTATTTTTTATTATGGGGCTTATGTCTTAAGATGAAAAGGTTCAATACATGAGATACATCACAATATTATTTGTATCAACTGATTGGGGATTTGAGTCACATTGGGTGCGTGTGTATGAGTGTGTGTTGTATTTGCCTCATTAAAAATTAAAAAAAAATTAAAAAAATGAAAATTGAAAATTTTATAATAATTTGTAAATTTGAAAAAATCAAATAAAAGTGTATATTAGAAATATAAAAATAAATTATTGGTAGTGTGTCTTATTAGAAGTTACTCTATTATAAATTGGATTAATTGTTTCTTCTAAGGGAAGAATTTGCTTCAGAAATCCAAACTTCTGAGGTTCATAGTTGATTGAAGCAGCGATGGAAGGAGAGGCGGAGGGTTTGAATCCCGACTCTCATTTTCAGCCCAAACTCAAACAGGTGATGATGATCTCCACATCTTAATTTGCTGCATTTTTCTTTTCTCTAGGCTTGATTCTTATTTTAGTTTAGGGTTCTTGTTGTGGATTATTTTGCGTATACTGACTGATCACATCGATAATAATCGTATGAATATTTCTGTATCGATTATTTTGTGTTTCACAAATCACGTGTTTTTCTGCAAAAAAATAATGGCAAACTTTTATTTCTAGCATTTCCCTCACTCTTTTTGTCCGATTGCTGCTTTGTATGATAGCGTGCTCCGAGAATCGATGGCGGAGTTGATAGGATTAGTGAATTGCCTGATGAAATTATGTTTCTGATACTGTCTTCCCTACCTGTGAGGAATGCCGCCGCCACTACCCTTCTTTCTTCTCGATGGTTAGGTTTATGGAAGAAAATCCCTAATCTCAAATTCAATCTCCACTCCGATAGAATAAGTCAGTTGCCCGATCAAATTATCCTTGCCATACTGTCTATACTAACCGTGAGAGAATCGGTGGCCACTAGTGTTCTTTCCTCTCGATGGTTGGATTTGTGGATGCTCTGCCCTTATCTCAACTTCTACGGTGGTGATTTTGATAATGATGTGAATTTATGCGAGGTTGTAAACTCTGTTATCCAGTCGCATAAAGCCCCCTCCTTGAAACAGTTCAGTGTATCTTTTAGTGTACGCGAATCAGATAAGTCCGCGGTCACTAAGTGGCTTGAATTTGTTTCCTCGAGACCAGTCGAGGTTTTGGAATTGGACTTCACGTTCACCCTTTATTCGGTTATGGTTGTCCTTGAGGAGTCGTTGAGAGAGATGAGTAGTCCATTCCTATGCCAATCCCTCAAGAGATTGAGCCTAAAGTTTTTGATAGTGAGCGGTGAAGATATCGAGCTGTTCCTATGTAATTGCCCCTTGTTGGAGGAATTGACGATCTATAAGGCGCCTTTGACGTCTGATATTAATGTTTGTGGCGCAAAACTCATGTTAAAGCGCTTAGATTTACTAGGCTGCGAAGGTGCAATATCCCTACAAGTTTCTGCTCCGAATCTTACATCGTTTAGGTTCCCCCATACGGTAGGTAAGCTGGTGTTTGAGAATGTCCCCGAACTTGTTGAGGCTGATCTGGTGTGTTTAAGTCCCGAATTTCCTGTACTACATATCACTTGCATTTCCCAACTGCAGATTCTCAAGTTAAACTTCTCTCATTTCAAGGTTCGACTACTTCAGACATCTACTTCTTTCAGTTTTGATTCATTGTTATTTCTGCAGCTGCTTTATACAGACGTGTTATCTCGCATGCCCAACTTGAAGAAGTTGTTCATTCACTGTGTTACAGTCAATAATTGTAGTCTCCCTCGACTAACTGATCTAATATGGGCGTCTCCTTGTCTTGAGGAATTCACATTTCAGGTCGGTTATACTCCACTATGGCCACACCTTTGTGCTGTTTTCCCATCATTTTTTTCCATTATATGCAACCATATTTCTTGCAAGTGCAGGTATTAGACACGGTCGGTGATCCAAGTGCAATGGTGGAAGATATAACCAACGTGGAGAGATCCCCGCACCAGCATCTCAAGGTCTTTAATTTTGAAATGTTTTCAGACTTAACTGATCTTATCGTGGAATTGGCGACGTACTTTTCAGATAACTGCGCTGCAATTCGGAGAATAGATATCGGTCATCTAGATGAGGAACGACCTGATCGGGACTACATCAGTCAACGGCTTCGAGGCAAACTACGCAGCCAGATTCAGATGAGATTCTACGTGCTAATGTAAATCTAATTCCTAGTAGTTAAATGCCTCGGACGTGTGTTTTGAATTGATGAATGCTTTATTAACATGTTTCATCTATCCAAGGGCATAACTCATACTACTTCCGTCTCATTTAAGTAGAGACGGTTCCTGTAGATACAAGAATCAAGAGAGTGTAGATTGTGTGGTCATAATTAATTTTGAGGAGAGAGAGTTAATTGTAGCCAAGTATTCTTTACCATTTAAGGAAACAGGTCTATTAGTTGAGACGGACCGAAACGGAATACAGGTCTACTTAAATGAGACGGAGGTAGTAAGATAGAAGTCGTTTTATATTTTGTCCATATTTTTTTCTTTAAAAAATAAAAAATTAAGTGTGTTCTCTTTAATGGAAATGGGAGAAAAAGATATTTTTCTTTTTTTATCTTATATATAATTCCGCAGCGGATTCGGAGCACCACGTTAATTCATATGTTTACGTGGCATTACCTGCGACCTCCATTCTTATTTATCTAAAATCTATATATATATATATATATATATATATATATATTTGCTATTTTAGCAAAGCAAGGACGAACTCTAAGTAGTTGTTAGCGGGCCCATTGTGCCACCGTATCGTAACGGGCTTCCACCCCGTGGTACTGGGGCATTACAAATGGTATCAGAGCCGACTCTGGGCGAACTCCACGGGTCCGGGGGCAGTCATGCATGTAAGACACGATGAAGACGTTGTATATTCAGGGGGAGATTGTGACATCACATATCGAATAAGCATGGGATGTCATGACAATATAAGTATGGATTCAATGGACTCTCTAACAACTTGCCACCGTAGCGTAACGGGCTCCCACCCGGTAGGCTCAGGGCGTTACATAAAATATTTTGGCTCTAGACCAAGAAATTTTTGGAAATTTATTAAACGGTTCAACCATAGTTCGACTGGTTCAACTGCTCGAACCATATAGAGGTGGTCAAATGCGAGTTCGGGTACGGAACTGTATCCGTGTACCCAGCGGGTATGGTTCCACATAATTATTCCCGTACCCTAACCGCCGTATAGGCGGGTGCGGGTACGAGTACGAGTACAACCTGACAGTTTCAGTGGGTTTTACAATTATTATTTTAATATTAAAAATTCATTTTAAATTCGATTAGTCGTACCTCGAATTATTTGAAATAAAAAAATATATTATTTTATTGCAAAGAATCCAACAATGTAAACAAAAATCAGACCTCTAAATAATGAATTAGAGGATGTTAAGTTATTTAAAAATTTAATCTCAAAGGACAGAGCACCGTTAAAACAAATTTGGTTAAAATTTAATGGAAAAATGCTAAAGTGTGCATTCTAATTAAAACTAATTAATAAAAAATATATTTTTAGATGAAATACGTATCAAAATGGAGGGTCAACTGGTATAGGGACCAGCGGGTCGGGGGTCCAACTTTCAGTACCCGTACCCGAACTGCCGCCTTCGGCGGGTACGGTTCCGAACCTGAACCGACGAGTACGGATACGAGTACAAACCCTATGGGTACCTGTACGAATGCGTGTACGGGTCGACGTGTACGATTATTTTGGCCATCTCTAGAACCATGTCCCGAAAAACGTTCCGTGATGGGTATTTTTGCTTCGAAGTACCAACGTTAAGGGTGTTTTTTGCTACTTTTCCAAAAAAAGAAAAAAAAGAAAAAGAAAGTAATTTTGAGCTAAGGCTATTTTCAGTTCCAGTTGATCAAGCTAAACTGTTTTTGATTTATAATATTTTTAAATTTAAGACACTTGACAATACATTATACACAAAATCATCATCGTTTCAACGATTTTCAGACCATCCTTATCGGGCTGGGGCTATTTTTTGGTTTGGGTTGATTAGGCTAAACCGTTTTTCAGTAAAAAAAATTTTTTTGGCTCTAACACTATTTCGGTATGAGGTGGCCCGTTGGTCAATAAGTTTTGTATTTTTTTGCCCTAACACTATTTCGATTTTGAGGTGGCCTATTGGCCAAAAAGTTTTTGAAATTTTTTGCCCTAACACTATTTCAATTTTGAGGTGGTCTATTGGTCAAAAAGTTTTTGAAATGCTTTTAGTATATATCAATAAACATGTTTTTTTTTTTTTTAATTATTAGACTCAAGTTCAATTTTGATATTTTTGAAATTCTTTTAGTATGTATCGATAACTATAATTATCAATTTTTTGTAACAAAAAATATATTTTTAATTTCAAACACTTGACAATATATTAGGCACAAAATTGATTTTGAGGTGGCCCGTTAGCCAATAAATTTTTAGAATTCTTTAGTATGTATCGATAACTATAATTGTCAAATTTTTGTAACAAAATTGTATATTTTCAATTTAAGACACTTCACAGTAAATTAGACATAATATGAGAAACGTTTCAAAATTTTCCGTTGATCGGGAAGACCTTCATGCTATTTTCTAAGCAGAGTACAACATATTAAAATATTTTTCTAATAAAATTTAATTTAACTTTGTAACACTTTTTTTAATAAATTATCATAATACAACCATCTTAATAAATATATATAAAATGACACCCCGTCGAATTTCGATGGGATACAAACTAGTTTTTTCTTATTGTCTATGATGAAAAGTTCATCGGGTATAATGGATGACGAGGGAAAAGAATTTTTCTCATTTTTCTGTTATTGTATAAAATGGATTAATTTTCTCCGGGCATGGATAATGTTTTAGCTTAATTTTTTTACCGTTTCTCTCAAATTTTTTTTTTGAAGGTGTTTCTCTCTAATTTTTGATAGACAAAAACTTGTGTCAGCCGGAGGCACCGTGCGGCCGGGCCCAAAGTGTCAATCTTTATACAGAAAAGTGTCAATCTATATGAATAAAAGTGTCAATCTTTAACATAATTATTTTACGAATAAAATGACAATTTTTAAAAGTGTCAATCTTTATACAGAAAAATGTCAATCTATATGAATAAAAGTATCATTGTTTTAGCCCAGCCGCACGGTGCCTCCGACTGACCCAAGTGTGTCCCTTTTTGATAATATTATTTCGACCATTTACAGAGATAATATTTTCTCAACATGTCCAATCTATCACTCACTTAAGAAAACATATGATAAAATCACATTATGAAATTAAAAAAAAAATCATTAATCTTTTTTCCTCTAATTTCCTTTTTCATCAAAGAAAAAAAGGCAGAAAAAAGAAACGAAAAAAAAAAAAGAGAGAGACGAGAAGAAGAAGAAGAACAAGGAGGAAGAAATCCACTTTTACCAAAATCTTAAAATAAACGTTTTATCTTCACTCTTTTTGGAAGCATTACTTCAATTTTTAATTGATACTAAATTCTTTTTTCTTTTTCTTTTTTTTTCTTTTTTTTTTTGGGCGAACTACTAAATTCTTTTTATTAACTACAGTGGAAGGGGCTCCACAGCCGAAGTATCCAATCAGAGAACAGAACGAAACGAGTGGAAGAAACTTGGGATGACGTGTCACAAGTGCGGGCCCCGTCATCAACTCTTCAACCAATCAGCAGAGCACAACTGAGTACCCACACAAAAATGATAAAAGAAAATTTGAAAATGATGCTTCAATAATAACCGAAAAAATACAAATAAAAAACTCATGCTTTTAGTATAGAGATTTATTAATGGCGGACAGATTTTAGTAGGTAATTATTCAATTACATGAATCTTGGAAGCTTTTGTGCAGGTTGCTGAACGACGACTTTTACCCATTTCTTGAGAGAGAGAGAGAGAGAGAGATGGAAGAAATTGGGTTTTTGGGGCTGGGAATAATGGGCAAAGCCATGTCGATGAACTTGCTTCGCCATGGCTTTAAGGTTACTGTATGGAACCGCACTCTCTCGCGGGTAAAACTACTTTATTGATTTATTTATTAATATAGGAGTAGTATATTTTTGGGGTGATCTAGTTTGTCTGCTTTATCAGTTGATCGTTTCAGTAATCTGTGTTTCTGGTATTTTGATGCAATAGTTACAGTACTTTTGTTGTCACCAATAATTTGATTTCCCAATGTTATGTTGCTTTCAGCTCTGTGTTTGCTCCTACTTCATTTGTTATTGTTAAATATAGTTATGGTTGTTTATAGTTGTATTTAATGAAAAAAAGTTGAAAAGATTGTAACACAGTTTATCACTGAATGTTGAAACTAGTCTCGGTACGGACTAAGTTTAAGAGCTAGGATTTTGATGAAATCTCTTTTGGTTTATTTTCGAATTTATGTCTTGCGTAAAGGGTTTGTGTGCATGCTTCCAAGCTGAAAAGGTCTTTCCTTTTATTGGTTTCCATCGATTTGCTCATGTGTCGATGGCTCTTAATCCGTGAGCTGTATATATATTATCACTTTCGAAAAACCGAGTAAGATAAGGGCAGCACCTCGTTTTAGTGAATCATATCTCGAGGAAGGCTTGTTTTGATTTGTTGCCATGGTTTAGTACGCTTTGAAGTAGAACGGGAATTTCCTAAAGGAACTAAAGTGAATAGTTTTTCACTTTCCATACTCTAGATGACCGATAAATCTCATTTTACATGTTCTCCTAGGAAATCTATGTTCTTTTTATTTCATATAATGTTCTATGCATTGTGTTCGTATTCTCTGTTAAAGCTTATATGCCCTTGAATGTTATAACTGTGGGGTAGCCACTTACATAGAATCTGCTGATGCTTGAAGCGTTTATGTCAGAATAAAACATGCCATAGCTACCTTTGAAAAAGACTGCTACAAGCGTCAAATTTTGGTAATACAGTAAAAGTATGAAGTTCCAATCTTTCTAAGCAGCACCTCATGTTTTTTCTAAGAAAACTGAAGGGTTATTACAAGACCCTCATCGGACGGAATTCATTAGTTCCACCCTTTATATATCTCATTATTATTCTTCTTAGTTGATCGCCTATATAGACCATTAATCTGTTTACTTCCCGTGTCAAGCAAGGCGGTTAAGGCACTAAGGCATAACTTATGTTGCAGTGTGATGAGTTGGTCGAGCATGGAGCTTCTGTAGGAGAAACGCCTGCAGCAGTTATTAAGAAATGCAAGTATACCATAGCAATGTTGTCCGATCCTGCTGCAGCTCTATCGGTAAGTCATAAATACTGCTCTTGTATTTGTGGTTAATTACTACGTCATGTTCTCTATCTCAGTTGAGAATTCATGTCAAATAGGTGGTTTTTGATAAAGATGGTGTGCTGGAGCAAATTGGTTCAGGAAAAGGCTACATTGACATGTCAACTGTTGATGCAGAGACTTCATCAAAGATTAGTGAGGTTCGAATTGCCAGCCTCTCATAATTCTTCTTTTGCTTAAAGGCTAAAACAAGAGGTGTAGCTTTTTCTATCTTCATTCTAGATTTCAATTTTGCTTCTTTAAGATTCATAAAATTTCACACTTTTATTGAGGATGTAAATGTGTCACCTTCCATTCTTGAAATGAAGGACAAAAATAACATGCTTGATATTCTATGAAACTTAATTCACTCTCAGGATTTGATTGTCCAACCTTAAGCATTTTTCAAGCAACAAGTTCGGGGTTATGAATTATCTGTGATTCGTTTGTTTTTTTTTTTTTTTAATTCCCTATACACCTGAATGAGGATTATCTACTTTTGTGCTAGCAAAATTGCCTGCTGCAGTATGATATTTTCTGAGAAATATCTTGTGAATTGTTCAGATAGGAAACAGAAGTCGTTTATAGTATATCTTTGTAACTGCAGCTTACTTAAATTAGACAAAAGTGGAGATGGGTGAAAAAAAGGTTCGCTCTGTCATCACTCTCTACTTGATGATTTTTTCAGGCAGTTACGTCGAAGGGTGGAAATTTCCTGGAAGCTCCAGTATCAGGTAGTAAAAAGCCTGCTGAGGATGGTCAACTAGTAATTCTTGCTGCTGGAGAAAAGGTGAGAGCCATTTGCTCATTTGTTATAATTCACTTGTTTGAATTCTACAATTTCAACTTAAGCTCCCTTGATATAATTTTTCCAAAGTTAGATAGAGAAAAAGAGTATATCACTACAATTGTGGTTCAAGAACAGAACCTCAAACAGGAATTTAACCTGTACTGATTGTAAATAGCATATCTGAAGTAGACCTAAGGCATAAGATTGTATCATCATTCCTTGATGTAGAAGCTTTGCTCTTCAAACAGACGAGTGTTCACAGATTAAAGTGAATGTTCCAGATTTATTTAGCTGAACTCTTCAAACTGAATATTACATTTCACCTACCATTTGTTTGAAATTGTAGGCATTATATGATGCAGCCCTGCCTGTTTTTGATGTGTTGGGGAAAAAATCTTTTTATCTGGGAGAAGTCGGCAATGGCGCTAAAATGAAGCTTGTTGTCAACATGACCATGGGCAGGTTCATTGTTTCTTTCATCTCCTTACGGATCACTAGTGCTTATCATAAATTTTATTGCTCCAGTAACACTATAAACTTAGGTCTTCTTATCTGATAAATTTTATCAGATAAGGTGAAATGCAAATTAATCACTGGATTCAAATCGTCATCACTGATATCAGTATCAAAGATTCAAGAAATTGCTAAAAACATACTCCCAAAAAACCTTGTTCAAATTACATACATATTTCCTCATTCTTTGTTTCTGAACTGCAGCATGATGAATGCATTTTCTGAGGGAATTGTCTTAGCTGACAAAAGTGGACTGAGCCCTCAAACGCTTCTTGATGTACTGGTGAGGCTAAGATACATTTGAAACTTTCATATTCTGCTAAAACAATCGACGTCACCATTGTGTTAAAAGAATCTTCTTTGGCTTCACTAATTTTTCAAGGCGTGCTTTATGGCAGGATCTTGGAGCTATAGCGAATCCCATGTTCAAAATGAAGGGTCCGTCTATGATCAATGGTAGTTATCCCCCTGCCTTCCCTCTGAAGCACCAGCAAAAAGATATGAGGTTAGCTCTCGCCCTTGGAGATGAAAACTCAGTCTCGATGCCAGTTGCAGCTGCTGCTAATGAGGTATAAAACTAGTTAACCTCCATTCTTGTAGGAATTTAAAGTTGTGTCTGTTTGTAAATATTTTTCTTGGTGATTAGGCATTCAAGAAGGCCAGAAGCATGGGATTAGGGGACCTTGACTTCTCTGCTGTGCACGAGACTGTTACTCCGGTCAAAGGCTCGTCCTGATTATGTAGGCAGTGATCATGTTTCTGCTGATATTCTGTTCAGTTTGTGAATTCAAAATTAATTAAAATGGTGTAGACATTTGAGAAAGATCTAATACATCAAAAGGAGCTTTTCCTAAGAACTTGGGCAGCTTGCAGTTTTTCTGTTGCCAAGTGTGTTCAATAGTACTAATATTTACTTATTGGCGTTATTGCGTAATTCTGTCTATCAAAGTGCATATTTTCCGACATAACTCTCAAAACTCTGAAGATTTTGTATAAATTATAGAATTTTAAACCATATTACTCAGGGAATTTGATGACCAGAATTACTAAAGTAAGTTCAGATCTACCTACATTAATTTATAAAATTTTAACAAAATTTTAACAACCTCACATCTTAAACTTGAAAGTTCACTATTACTAACGTTGCACAATTTTAGCAATTCATGGTCTAATTTGCAAAGTAAAATGGCATTCATCTATCATCCAAAACTCAAGTCGAAAGAGGTCTCCAATTGGTAGTATATTACAATTCGTTCAATCTCCAGTAAGCAGAAACTGGTTGAAACAAACTAGAATACAAGCTTAATCAGAAACAAAAGCAAGAAAGTGCTGTTCTTCCCTTCCGAACCTTGTCTGTACAAAATGATTGAATATAGTTCTTCCCTCATTTCTTCGACCTGGGTTTGAATATGTGCTCCTTGTAGAATTTCAGTTCTGCTATGCTTTCCTTGATATCTTCCATTGCTCTGTGTTTATTTTCCTTTTGAGGAGCCTTTCGACGGTCTAACAAAACATATCACATAATAAGATCAGGAAAGCAAGTCGCGAATGTAAAGGTAAGAGAAATAGAAAGACTTTGTCTGATTCAGATTCGCATCTCTGTTGTTATCAAAAGATTTGGTTGGGGCAAACAAGAAAGTAGAAAGAAACAATAATTGCTTATTGTTGTTTGCTAGAATTAAAGATTAAGAGAGATTGTCACCTCTAGGGTACCAACGGAGACATAAGGCCTTGACACTGCTGACATCAACGACAACGTGAGAGAAAAGGGCAGCCAAATCTGGCATGTATTTCTACAATAGCAAATACGATAATGAGTTGTCACAAAAAACAATTCATAAGGTGAAAAAATAAAAAAGGCACCGCTGTTAACACCTAAAATCCAAAATATGGTAGTTCAAAATATGACGCAAGAAGCCAATCGGAGTTTACTTACCCTTAAGAATATAAGATCCATGTAGATAGAATTTCCGGCAATCAGAGGTGTATGTGCTGTGCCCACATGTCTCTTCACAAATTCCATAACCTATATAGATGTGGGGAAATAAAACCAAGGAAAGGTAAATAAATAGAACACGCACAGGCACAATTCTTTTTAAAAATAAGAAGGAAAGCACAACTATAACATCCACATCCAATTGGAAAAAGGGAAATGTGAAAACAGGCAAGTAGAGCGAAGGTTATACTGTCAAATCACATTGGGAAGTTGTGCTGTATATACTGAAGTAGTCATATTATTTATTTTGTTAATTTTTATTTGAGAAAGGAAAAATCAGCTAATGCATAAATACTAGTATAATTTTAAGAATTTTAATGGTGGAGTGAGTGTTTTGGGATCATATACTGATGCTTCTAGCCACAGGTTATATTAAAGCCTTCCCAAATCATATTATAAGCAGGGAAATATTATATGCTCCATAAATGACAATGCCAATTCATTTTCCCAACATACTTGACTTTGGTGGACTCCCTCAGAAAATATCTGGGGTGTATATAATTATGGAGAAACCCCAATGAGACGGGTTGCGACATGGAACCACACAGATTTTTTTATACGTATATGTTAAGTATCGCAAAGATATAAAGCCTTATTAAAGAAATAAGAATCAGTAGGGGACTTACCTGCTTTTCAGCTTCTTGTTCACTTATTGTACTTTGAAGGACCTTCTCTGTCAAACCTAGTTATCAAGAGAGCTTATGTAACTAGCAGTACAACTTCAGATCAATAAAATGACACCTAGAGAAACCTAAGATTGGATAATTTTTTGGTCTAATTGCCAATTCTCAGAGACACAAGCTAATGCCAATTGTGCGCTCAACACATTAATTGGCCTTGTTACACTGAAATTATTATGGTGTCCATATTTTTACAACAAAAAATAGTCATGGTGAGCAGAGACAGCCTTAGTTGAGTGGACTAGGGTTTCAGAAGAATATAAATTTTTAAAATTGGAGTTAAGATACTTCAGTTTCAAGGTAAGAACAAGTTACATACCACTCTCCCCATGATGTTCCTGGCACCATTCTCCCATTTTATCAAGACACTCCATTGGTTGATGAATAACCAAATCTGGACCCTGTAAAAAGAAATATGGAAATAATTAGCAATTCTCGTGACTGAACAATAGCTATATAAAGACAAAATATCAGTATTCAAGAAAACAATAAAAGAGCTAGAGTCACCGGCAAATAAAATAACAGTAGAATTCTCCACAGAAAAGAAAAGAAGGAACTGATCTTACTGTCTTACCTCAATGGACTTGGTTAAATTTCCATCTGTGATAATGCAAGCAATCTCCAGAATTCTATCAACTTCAATATTTAAGCCTACATAAACCAAAAAGAGGAAGGCTCTCAGCTAATATCTATGAGTCATCTTGCTTTTTATTATGGCATATTGTTGCAGAACTAAGAACATGAAATCAAGCAAACACATAAAGTAAACCAGAAAGGTCATCGCTCTGTCATTTGAATTTATATAGAACTTTTTCCCAACAGTGACTGAAAACATAACCAACACAGCTCAGAAAATTAGGGGTCAGATTCTATACACAGATAGTGACATAGAAGTGTAAATAAGATGCCTAACCAATACAAAAGAGTACCTTCAGTCCAATCTTAAATTTTAACCAATGCAATAGAGTATCTTTAATCCAATCTTAAATGTTAATCAATGCAGTATTTTTTTTCGCCTAGTGTAAACAAGTTTTCAGGCATCACAAGCAAACCAACAAGAGATTCATGAACCAGGATCCTGATCCATATAGATACAAATGGTCCAATGGGAAGCAGCAGATCTCGTTGCAAGTTGAAATGGAGATGCCCTCCTACTTTATTTTTTAACAAACAAATCATGTTCTGTAATACTGTAATACTTTAAATGTAATAAGACCTCTTTGGACACTGTCTGGTACCAGTAACTCAGAGGAAAGATCTATCAAGTCAAGGAGAGCTCAGAAACAAGTAGGAAGATATTAAGGAAGAGGAAAAATGACGTTAAGACAAAAGAGAAGTGTAAACAACTATGAAGACGTTGCACTAAGTCTCTATGTTGTCTACGCAGACACCACTTGTTGACATGAAAAATGAACCCAGGTGCAGAATCAACAAGACCCCACAGGAAAAAGAAATATACTGTACTTGGATGAAAGCTAGAGACTGACTGAAGAAAAAAGGTTAGAGAAGAAACATGAGGAGGGACCAGGTTATAGAAAAACAAACCTGAAAAAAGCAATGAGCGGCGAACATCTAATTGAAGTCATTTTGCTTATCAACACTCAGGAGTCAGCCCTCAAGCAGCTTCACAGATACCTAGGTCAAATATGAACTCTAAGTTGCCTTGTCGAACAAAAAGCTAACGCAATGTAAAACTTATGACGAAGACCTAAGTGCTTCTAGACCACCCAACTCTAATAAGCATACGCATGATAGGTTTTATGGTCAAACCAAATTCTGAATCAATGATAGGCCTCCAAGTAAAACAAAATCCTACTCACAGAATCTGTCAACAGATAAAATACACATATTTAACACCATATTAGTGAGAATCTCACCAGTCATTTCCAGATCAATCCACACGAGTGGCATCTTGTAATCTCCCAAAGTAGTTTTAGGGGTTTCTTGATCTGCAGTCTCCTTCTCCAGCAATGTTCCATTTTCTACGCTTTTACCGTTATCTGCATTACCGAGTAGTTCTTTAGAGGCAACTTACATGAAAAACGCAGTGTTATCATTATAGCACCATAAGTTAGATAGTTTACGTAATTAGACACAATTGAACACCGTCTAGATACTCTTGCTCTCCTTTTCTGAATCCTTACACGAACAACTATCAAAACAAATACGGTGGAAAAAAATTCAAACCTCGCGTTTTGGAACTATCTGCGGCAATGGTAGCAGTTGGAGTGTGTTCCTCCTTTGCATCTTCAGCGTCCAACTCAAGCAACGAAAACGAATTCGAGAGCTTATCCATCTTACTTTTGATGATTACTGGTTGTTAACCATGAGCATAAATAAATAACTAGTGAGTAATTACAGTCCTTCTCGAGCAATAACGCACAGTAGAGAACTTCATGTTGATAAAAACTTAATCTTGCACAGAACATCCATCTTAACTTGGTAAACAAAAAATAGTAAACCTCGAGCTAATAACTCAGAACAATAAATCTAACCCTAAATTGGAGAACTTTATAAAGTAAAATGATACTATAGAATATTTCGACCGACGGATTATTTAATATCGAGAAGATAAATGAATAAACCAAAACCTGTTTTGAGCTCGGCTTCTTACGGCGGCGGCAGCGGCAGCGGCGGCGAAGGTGAAGTGAAGAAGAATCGACAGTCAGAGGTTTGAAGGAAGACGCTCATTTGATGAGCAAATAAACGTCAGTTTGAAAACTATTATAGCTGTATTAAATTTGAAAAATAAAAAGGAAGTAAAAAAAATATACTTAAAATGATTTGCTGATAGATAATCACTCCGTCCTAATTACAGTAAATTGTAGTAACATAATTCTATTTTTTTTTTTTAACAATAACATAATTCTATTTTTAAAAAATACTATATTTGAGTGAAATTCCAAAAAATAAAATTTTCACATGAATATTAGAGACGGATAGAATAATATTTAAATATTTTAGTATAAATTTTGTTTTTAAAAGAAAAGTATCATACTACTCTTGGATGGTTTATTCGTGAATAATAGAAAATGCTCTCATTAGTCATACGATGTAGTATAAATAATTATAGGATTAAACAATTACGCGACTAAATAAAATTGGAATTTCTGAGCATCACAATATAAATAAAATTGGAATTTCTGAGCATCACAAATATTAACACTTTTGTTTAAGAACAATTGATATATTTTTATCTTCACTAAAACAATTTTTTTAAACATATGTCGAATCAAATTGGATGCGCGAAATAAAATCCGGCCACATAGTGAGGCTTTATTTACAAGTTTTTGTTAATTATGGGTGCGTTCTGTAGATAAAAGTTACTCCATTCAGTAGCAAAGATTAAAAAGCCGGATACAATTATCACATGATCAGTACAATTTCATAAACTCTAGATTACAATGTGAATTGACCAAATTAGGCTTTGTTTAATTAAACAATGTCCCCAAATCTCTCTCCAGCATCACACACACATAGCACAACCCGCTCCCTCTCTCCCCATTTTCTTCTTTCTCGGCATAATCGCCGGCAGCAGCCGCCGCTTCAGCGTCATTCTCTTCTCCCTCGTCTGACTATCCTCCTCAATTAAATCCTATAATTCCCAACTCCGAGAACCCTAAATCGACAGACATCTATCTTCCTCTTGTTCCAACTTCATCGGCAGCAAACACCCGACGGCACTACTGGTGTTGTGGCGTCACCAGAACCACCTCCGTTCACTCAACGGCTTTCTGCCACCGTCGCTCATTTCGAGGACCCGTTGGAGTTCCAACGACGCTTCCAACACAACGGCTCCGCCGAACGTTGTTGCTCCCTGGAATCATCACCTCAGGAAGTCGCCACCGCCGTCCTCCTGGAGTTCTGACTCTCGCACAAATTTTTTGGGAAGGGTATAAAAGTATCATCCATTAATTGCTGAGGAACTGTTCACGTATCACTATTTTATTCAACCAAAATGATGGGTTTATTTATCAGTGTAGAACAGTATAACAGCAGCGGGCTTACTTGTTATCTAGGGCCCATGAATTTGTCCATATTGGTTACTGAATACCCATATGAAGCAAGATAACTAATCTTATCCTATTTCATCTCCTCTACAGAAATTAACCCTATGACTAGTTTGCTTTGCACATTTTTTTTTTTTTTTTTTCAATCTCCGTGGTCACCAATCATTATTAATAGTTGAAGCCTTGAACGTCGAAATGGTAATCGAATATTGTATTGCAATTTGACCATTTTCTTTTCATGATTATTCGATGACCATTTTTTTTTAAGCAATGTATATCTTCACATTTAAAAATACTTCTTTTGTTTATTTATGAGCCGTTAAATTCAAAGTGTTCTATTTTATTTTTTTTTAAGTTAACTCCTTAAAAGCGTGACATTATTATTTTTTGCACTTTTCACATTTCCTTTCACATTTCCTTAATTATTGTGCTGAATATAAATAAGACTTTTCAACATTTAATGGTCTTGCATCAATTGCTAAAATTTTAAAATTAACAACAATTTAAAAAGTATTGACGCAAAAAAAGAGCAGCATATCGTTCATATCCTTTGCCTAAAGACTCACATAGGCACATGTATCTAAGAGGCTAGTGAGCTCGTATCTTGTTTATTAAAACTATTACCAATATTATTTTGAATACGTGTTAAGCAACTTTGCAAATACAAAGGCATTACCCGAGTCGAAATCTGAAATATTTATGTAACTACGTTTTTTTTTTTAATGTATCTATTCACAAGTTCAATAACTACAAAATATACTCTATCCATTTCATAAATATAGTTTTGTAATATCGGACATAAATGTTGCAAAATGAAATTTTTATCATAAATGTGAAAACAAAAGTAATTCTTTAGGGATATTAAAGTCAAATTATTGGTAAAGTATAATTACTATTGTTAGGTCATAATGTAGAAAGTATATTGGTTGTTATTTCCATTTAATTACTCCATCCGTACCCAAAAATTATGCCATTAATTTTATTTCGGGTTGTCCCCTAAAATTATGTAACTTTTTTTTTTGGACGTAAAGTATAACAATACATTTTTTATATCTTTTTTAACATTATTACATATTACCTCCATCCCGTTATATTAGACTACATTTCCTATTCGGGACATCCCATATATTAGTCCTCTTTCTAAATTGGGAAAGTATTTAACAAGAATTTCCAGGCCCAATCATCCTTAATTAAGCCTGGATTTATCAACAAAGTACTGATTTCTGTCCCCTCTCGCTTAGGGTCGTCGTCCCCTCTCGATTAGGGTTTCTGTCCCGCCTCGGCGGCGCGTCTCTGTTTATCCCGTCCCTTGTTCCCCCAACCCCTTTCCCTCTTTCCATCCCCATCTAGTGTTAATCGACTCCGCTACGCCCTCCAAATCGTTCTCTTGTTCTAATACTTGTTTTTCTTTTGTGGTTGCAGGTCACGACCCCTAGCATTTCCCCTATTGTGGCTCCCTTTGAAGATGGAATTTCAAGCTATGGAAGAAGTGGATGATGTAGTGGATGTCGAGGATGTGGTAGATTTGCCGAACCTAGAAGAAATCCGGGCCCCCACTAGTAGAGGTACTTTGTGTATCGTCGGTCGCCTTCTCTCTGAAAAAGCTGTAAATTCTTTCGCGTTAATGGATGTTATGAAAAGGGCTTGGAAACCCCAGCAAGGTTTTGAACCTAGAGAATGGAGCAACAATCTGTTTATTTTCCGGTTCGACTCGGAGGCCGATTTGAATTGGGTTTTGGCGAACCAACCTTGGCACTTCGAAGGACACCTGTTCGCCATTAGACAACTGAGATCTACGGAGCAGCCCTCCAAAGTCCAAATCAACAGAGCTTCTTTTGGACACGGATCTATGATATCCCCACAGGTTGCATGAATGAAGTTGCGGCGAAATCCCTGGCAAAACGTGTGGGGCGTCTTGAAGCTATTGACAAATCAAATGAGCTGTTTGGCAAGTTTCTGAGAATGAAAATTGAGGTGGATACTTCACAGCCTCTGTGTCGGGGAATCTCAGCTCGAATAAACAACGAGGTTATGTGGCTACCAGTAAAGTATGAATCTCTGCCAGTGTACTGCTACTCATGTGGATTAATCGGCCACTGGTTCAAGTCATGTACGAGCTCCAGAGATAGCTGTGATTCAGAATCTGAAGACCTCCCTTTTGGCCCTGCTATTAAGGCATCCCCCTTCAAAAAGAAAAATTTCTCAGCAGAGCGCTCAACGCACAACAAACCTAACCCTATCCACACATCCCCCAACCCAACCCAATCCCAAACCACACGTTACCAGAACACGCATAGAACATACACTCCTGAACCCAAATCAATACCCAAGTCCAAACTACTGCTTCAACTTCCTCTTCCTGAAGATAATCAGAAGGAAGAGACACACCAACCCAAAAACAATGCTAACCTCATCACTACTCAGCCATCTCACAAATCCCCAACAATTAACCCAGCCTCCTCATCAACCCAAGGCCCCTCCAAACAAACTAAACAACCCACAAACCAACCACTTAAAAAGAAAGCTTGGAAAAAGCTTGCCCGTGAACGAAACAACCCACCCGACACAACCCCAAGTGCGGAACGAAAGAGACCCATAGATATTGGTATCAATGGAGAGCTGTCATCACATCTCCAAAAAAAGCTTAAATTCACAGGCCTTCACCTGTTGGATGAAAAAACTGAATCAGCGGCGGAGACTGCATCATCGTAGTCCCGCCGACAGCCATGAGTTGCCTAAGTTGGAACTGTCGGGGGCTTGGGAACCGACAGACAGTTCAGGAACTCCAACGCAATATCCGGGAGAAAGATCCCACTTTGGTTTTCCTTATGGAAACAAAGTTGAAGAATGCTGAATTTAGTAATATTTTGTCTACTTCGGGTTTTACTGAAAAGTTTATTGTTGATTGTGATATGGAGAATGGTGGAAGACGAGGTGGGCTTGCCTTATTGTGGAAAGAGGAAAGTAACATCAGCATCACCTCAAGCTCACTTCACCACATCGAAGCAAAAATCAAAACAGAAGATTTGAGGGACAATTGGTGTTTCACTGAGATTTATGGATGGCCGGAAGACCAAAATAAGGAACGCACTTGGACGTTGTTAAGAGACATCTCGAGATCACAACACAACGCCTGGTTGTGTGTGGGTGACTGGAACCAAACCCTCTTTCATTTTGAGAAAAAAGGAGGTGCTCCTAGTGATTTCAATAGAATGAATGTCTTCCGCGAAGCTATTGCTGAGTGTGGTCTTGAAGATTTAGGATACAAGGGATCTGATTTCACATGGCATAATGGTCAAATGGGAGATGGCTATATCCAAGAGAGACTTGACAGATGCCTGGCTAATGAGAAGTGGAGGGAATGTTTTCCAGACTTCCAAGTTGAACACATGGTTAGAATTGAATCGGACCACTGCCCCATCTGGATAAGCTGGAGATCCAACCTTCCAAGTAAAAGATTTAAGTGCAAAAACTATCGATTTGAGGTGATGTGGCTCCAAGATGAAACTTGTGGACATGTTGTTCAAGACGGATAGCGCCCATCCCCTGATTTACAGTGCCCGAAGGAGTTTATGAAAACTCTGAAGGGAATTGCTTATGATCTCAAGCAATGAGAAATGGTTCATTTTGGAAACATCACACGAAAGATTAAAGAATTGAGAAAAGATCTCCATCAGCTTCAAAAGGATCCAAGGGCGCATAATCTTCGAGTGCAAATGAAAGAAATTGAGGATGAACTACACAGCCTTTTTAAGAAGGAAGAGACAATGTGGCACCAACGATCGAGAACTAATTGGATCAGAGATGGAGATAAAAAATACTTCATTTTTCCACCGAACTGCCACAGGAAGGAAAAAAAGGAACAATATTTCTCGAATTAGAGACAATGAAGGGATATGGCGAAATAAAGCTGAAGAGATTGAGACCACATTTGTCGATTATTTTAGAAATCTCTTTTCCAAAGGGAACACATATGGGGTGGAATCTGTGCTCGAGGCCGTAACCCCTAAAGCAACTCCGGAAATCAACGAGCAGCTAGACAAGACGTTCACCCCGGAGGAAGTGGCGGAGGCACTGGCTCAGATGCATCCCCTCAAAGCTCCCGGTCCTGATGGTACTCCTGCCATTTTTAATTCTAAATTCTGGTCTATTGTGCGTAACAATGTTCTTGGTGTTGTGCTTAATATTCTTAATAATGGTGCCTCTCCTCAAGAGCTGAATCACACACACATTACTCTCATACCCAAGAAAAAGTGCCCTGAAAACCCCAAAGATTTTCGCCCCATCAACTTGTGTAATGTTATCATTAAAATTGTCACTAAAACCATTGCTAACAGACTTAAACCTGTCCTTCCCAATCTTATTAGTGATACTCAATCTGTTTTTGTCCATGGTAGATTAATCTCTGATAACTCGTTATTGGCGTTCGAATTGTTTCATGCTATGAAGAATAATTCCTCTGAAAAAGCTAGGTCGTTTGCTCTGAAACTTGATATGAGTAAAGCTTATGATCGTGTCGAGTGGTCCTTTTTAAAAAGCATTCTCCTTCGCACTGGGTTGAGCCCTGCTTTTGTCGGCCTTATTATGAGATGTGTTTCTTCTGTCTCTTACGCTGTTCTTGTCAATGGTGGTCCATCTCGCACTTTTTTCCCGTCTAGGGGTCTTCGACAAGGGGACCCTTTATCGCCTTATTTATTTCTTTTCTGTGCAGAAGGTTTCTCAGCGTTGCTTAAACAAGCTGAAACAACAAACTTAATTCATGGAGCCCGCCTATGCCGTAGAGCACCCACTGTCTCACACCTCTTTTTTGCTGATGATAGTATTGTTTTTGGAAGGGCCACGATCAATGAATTTCAGCAAACACTCCTGGTCATAAAAAAATATTGTGATGCATCTGGACAACTTGTTAACTTTGAGAAATCTGAAGTGGTCTTTAGCAAATGAGTTTCAAAGGAATTAGCTTCAAGCATAACTCAGGAAACAGAAATCCAAGCAGTCCAAAAAATTGCGGTCTACTTAGGAATGCCAGCGCAGGTTGGAAGGTCAAAGAAGTCTTTGTTTGTTGCTGTGGAAGATCGAGTGGCGAAAAAATTAAAGAATTGGAAAGCAAGATCTCTCTCGATTGCGGGAAAAATGATCCTCATTAAGTCTGTTGCGCAGGCTATCCCAACTTACCTTATGAGTTATTTGCTCATCCCATCAGGTACCTGCCAAAAACTTAACTCTCTTGTATCAAACTTCTGGTGGGGACAGAGAAACTCTGAACGCCGTATTCATTGGGTTTCTTGGGATCGTGTGTGCCAACCAAAAAATAGAGGTGGGCTAGGATTTCGAGATTTCAGCTCTTTCAATATTGCTCTCCTTGCTAAACAAAGTTGGCGCATCCTTACCCAAGGGGAAAGCATTCTCACCAAATCTCTCCAAGCCAAATACTTCCCAAGGATTTCTTTTATGGACGCCAAACTGGGATATAACCCCAGTTATGTGTGGAGAAGCATCCTCGCAGGACGTGAGCTTATTTTCCAAGGAGTTCGATGGAATGTAAGAAATGGAAGATCAATTAGCATCTGGACTGACCCGTGGGTGCCCAATATCCCAAATTTTAGAGTCCCGAGACCTCTGAATGCTCCTTCTCAAATCTGTAGTGTCTCCGATCTCATCGTTGCTTGGTCCTGGAAAAAAGATCTTGTTCGTTCCCTCTTTCCGGAGGAAGTTTCAAAGAATATCCTCACAATTCCTCTTGCTGATTCGGAGAGAAATGACTGCCTTATGTGGGATTTGTCCAAGGATGGTAAGTATTCTGTTAAGTCGGGCTATCGGTTGGCGATGAGCATGAAAGATTTTGCATCATCGAACCCCTCAACGTTGAATCTTAGTCCGACTTATTGGAATTGGATATGGAAAATACAAATCCCCCCCAAAATTCAGATGTTTGTTTGGAAATGCATGAAACAAATCATCCCAACTAGAGTTGCCCTGGGGAAAAGAGGGGTGACAATCGATCCCACATGCCCCAGATGTGGACAGGAACCTGAATCAGACTCACACATTTTTCGGGACTGCGAATGGTCGACTAATTTCTGGAAGGCGTGCGTGCTACATCTTGATCCTCAACAAATACCTCAAAATGTCTCTCTGACTGACTGGATCTTGTCCATCATTAGAAACAAAAGTGCTGATTTCATCCAGGTTTTTGCCATCCATCTTTGGATCATTTGGCGAGCAAGGAACGCTCTGATCTTCGAGAACAAGATTATGGATCAGCAAACATGTTTTTGTATTGCTGTCTCCATCCACCAAGAATATAGCTCAAGTCCCACCTACCGGCGCCATATCCACCAATCCTCAGACAGGGAGAATACATGGAACCCCCCCCCCCCACCAGGTACTATCAAGCTTAATTTTGATGCTTCTATTCAAGAAGGTTTAGGAGCTGGTTTGGGTGGTATTTTCCGAAATGATAAAGGTGAGGGAATTTTGGCATTTACTTCTAAGAGAGAGAGTCATGGGGATATTCCAACAGCAGAGGCCTTAGCTTGCTTGGAGGGAGTTCGCATTGCTCATGAGAAAAAGTTTACAAAACTTGCTATTGAATTTGATTGCCTCCAACTTGTCTGAGGACTCCAACAGAGTTCACAACCACCCTCATATTTGGGCAATATTATATCATCTATCCAGGATCTTTTCCACAGCTTTGATCATATCGAATTTGGATGGATGCGGCGCTCAGCTAACACTTTGGCCCACAATATGGCACGTTTTGCTTTTGATTCGTTATGTCCTAGGTCATTTGTTGGACCAACACCTTTTCAATTTATGCATATTGTACAAACTGAAGCTCTGCTCTCTTAATTTTCAATGGAATTTCCCCTTCTCAAAAAAAAAAATTAAGCCTGGATTTAATTAGCCCAGTAATGACATATCTTCCCAAACCCTAACCCAATACTAAAGAAACCCTAGACAACACCTCTCTCCATGTGTTTCTGTTTTGTGTTCATTCTCTGTCTCTCCGCCTCTCTCATTCTCCCGCTGCATCTCTCTTTTTCTACTTGTAACTCGCCATATCTCCCTCCTCATCCACCTGAAATGGAGCGTCGGAAACTTATTTTCCGATGCCCTGAAGCTGGGCCTCACCGCGTGTTTAGGGGGTGCAGCTGGCTTCGGACTCAGACTAGAGTCCCGAAAAAACCTGGCCGGAAAACACTAGATCCGTGTCACTGCCGCCTCCCCCGAGACCTGATCTTGGTAGATCCGCACGTACCCCGTCTCCTATCTCTTTCTCGTCGTCTCTCCCTCAACCCTCTGGCCAAAAATTGAAGCGTCGGCCCCTAATTTCCCGACAAGGTATCTATCGGCCTCGATTTAAGGCTATGGGGGCGAAGCTGACGTCGGATTCAGACTTCAGTCCTAAAAATTCCCCTCTACCGGCCGAGGCGAGATCTGGGTAGATCTGCACCCCCCCCCCCGTTCGCTGTCGCCTCCCGTCGTTGCCAAAGTCCGACTGGGTGGATAAGCAACTCAAGCGCGCACACCGTGTTACTTCTACTGCCATCTTCCCGATTGGTTCTACCTCACGGATCCCTCTGCCGCCGTAGGGGTCGGTGCCCCGGCGACAGCCGAAGCGGCGCGTTCAATGTCCAAAAACCCTAAAAACGGCGCGGATGCCCAGATCGAAGCCGGTGGGAAGGCCCAGCTCGAAGACGGTGATGAGGCTATGATGGATGAATGATGGCGAGGATGCAGATGTGGAAGACGGGGACGTGGATTGGTGCCGGTGAAGAATTGTGAAGAATCGTCTTCCTTAATTCGGTTGTTTCTTAGCCTTTTGATCATTTTTTTGCTTGCGTACATGAATGCTTAATTTTTATAGCATCTATGCTGATTTATGAATTTGTGTTTTGAAGAATTTTGTCATCTATGAATTTGTGTGATGAAGAATTATGTGATCTATGATATGCTTTGATTATGGTTCTGTGCTGGTTTTGATGCTTCATTCTTGTGGGAAGATGGGTATAAATTTTAACTACTGTGATGAATTCTACTCACATTATCCATGTACAAATCTACATTTATGAAACACATGATCTCTGTGAAATGTAGATGTCTCTAGTTGAAGTGGTTTCAATATGTCTAATTGAGTGTTGAGTTTGGGTCCAGTCATATACCATGATAGATTTTATAATCTGATGCCATGTAATAGGCCAAATGATGGAATTCAAACAACAATTCATGATTTAGATTAAAAAAATATTTTTGAATCTGGTAAATAACATAATGTAAAACATTGACTAGGTAAGCATTCAAAGATCTTTCATCTTCAATCTGCACAAAAAACTTCTTCTTTCTTCTTCAATATGCACAAAAAACTTCTTCTTTCTTATTCAATATGCACAAAAAACTTTTTCTTTTATCTTGAAACTGTACTTCTTCTTCAACATACAAACTCCTCAAAAAAACTTCTTCTACTTGAAACTGCACATGCTTGCTGTTCTTAGTCAAATGTTCAAATTTGGTAAACCTTCTCCATTATGTGGTTGTGTGATTCCCAAATATGCAATGAGGTCTTCAATGCCTGTTGTGAATTCTTCTCCAATAAGATAATCAATGCTCTATCTAACTAAATGATCAGACACTTCCAGATTACTAGGTAGATTGCTCTGTCTTAATAAAGCATTCTTCTTCATATGTTGTTGTTTGTAGTTGTTTCCTCCCTTCATTTTCAGAATTTCCACTAGCACACACTGTAGGGTTAGAAATACCTTGTTCAAACTCATTGGATCTATAGCATTGAAACTGGTCTTGACAGCTGCTATGAGTTCATCTGCATTCTTGCTTCTCTGCCTCTGTTGTAAGCTTTGAATTGCACAATGAAAACCTAAGTCAAGAACATTACAGTCTGGTGAATTTGCTGGTTGCTGAACTATTTGAATTTGAAATCCATCTGCATTTGCTACGGTTTGAAACTCTTGATCATTGTTGCTTATGTGTGGCCTAGCATTGTCTTGATGTATCTTTATGTTCTTGCTGAAAAAATGGTGGCCATTTCTCCTTTATAGATGGAATAACCTGTCATAAATGAGTAAAAAATTGCTTGCATTAAACTAAACATAAAACAGTAACATCATTCATGTAACATTGATCACATTCATTTAACTAAACTTGGAAATGAACACATGTTATCTGATTCATTATGCATTCTCTGATAACTTGCCTATTGATGGACTGAACTGGTTTAATCTCTATAGCTCCCCTCCTTCTCCTGATGTTGTTTCTCTTTGCTACTACCTCTTCTACAAATGGCCAAACCCCTATCTTACCATTAAATAAATCTACCCCATTGTCATCAAACACTGGTCTGCACACTGCACACATGAATATCACATTTGGAATGAAATTTTTGGACTGTGTAACTCTAAGAGGGTCTGCTTCCATTGGTGTCAAGTATATTCTGCAGCTCTTTCTTGATAAAAAAAACCATTTTTCATCTATATGAATAGTGTTTTCCATGGGCTTGAATTTAAGTGTGTTGAGTGCCCTATCAAAGTTTATGGCTTGTAGACTAAAACGAAGCCTCATTAACATATTAGGAGCTGTCAGTAGAGGCTTCATGGCATTTGTGTGAGCTCTGAGCAGGTGAGCTTTAGCCCATCTTCCCACAGTACTCTTGGGACCTCCAAAAGCATCAGACATGACTTGAATTGTACCTCTTTTTTCATGTGGAATTTGCTGAAGTTTTGGATAATCTATGCATGTTTTTTTTTTTCCCTCTTGTTTCTAATACTTGAAAGATTGATCACCTCACCTGAATTTCTTTGTTGTTTTGCAGTTTTCCACATTCTGGAAATGCTTCTTAAGGAAACATTGAATTTGGTGGCAGCTTCGAGGAACATCCCACGACGAGGCTTTCCGTTGTTGATGCAGCTTCCCAGAATAAATTGCATAAGCTCCATTCTTTTGGAGTCTGAAATATCAACATTTCTTCCCATGGGCTCTTCTTCCTTTCTTCCTTTCTTCCTTTGAAGCATAATTTTTAAGAGAAGTGTGGTGCAGATTTTTGAAGAGAAGTGTAGTGTAGTTGGAATGAAATGATAGATTAAAGCTTTATAGGGTATTGTGTTTCTGTTTTTGGTGAGAATTGTAGAATTTGGTTTTCAAATTTGTATTTGGCACCAAAACTGTTAAAACAAGTTTTTTTTTCATGAACAGTTAAATAATGTACAGTGTTTCCGCTATAGTGCCCACATGTGAACAGTAACATCAATCTTAATTTTTCCTTAATTTTATATTTTAAACCCCTTATCCCATAATGCATCGACTCTTGTGCCTAAACAAAACAAGCCAAATACAATGGGATGGAGGTAGTATTTACCATATTTATTATTTTTTGCCCACCACTTATAATAAAAAATGACTAAATGAGATACAATCTTCACTCATAATTACTACCTCAATCCCATTACATTAGTCCTCTTTGCTTTTTGATTGTTCGGCACGTTTTTCCACCGAAACCTAGTACGAGTTTTAAAATATAATTTTGACATATTTATTTTTTCACGGGATACTAGGTTTCGTACTAGTATCCCGTGAAAAAAATAAATACGTCAAAATTATATTTTAAAACTCGTACTAGGTTTCGGTGGAAAAACGTGTCGAACAATCAAAAAGCAAAGAGGACTAATATAATGGGATGGAGGTAGTACAATATAAGTCAATTACATTATTCACTAAAACCCGTACTGGTCAAATCGAGACAATATTTTTAAGAATGGAAGTAGTATACGACTAAGTCATGACTAAATAAAACAATCAATGGTTGCAGGTACAATCATAGGTCTATCTATAAATAAGGAATATAATTATAGAAAATAACAAATTTTAAGAACGAATATTATGGATTTTTACGTTCTTTCAAGTAGACATGAAGATTAATTAAACATTAGGGTTTATTTGCACAATTTTCCCCCAATTCCCAACATATTGATTGAGAACCCCAAATACGGGTCGGGCCAAGACTGCGGGTGGTGGGTGGGTTTAAGGGTTTTACGATTTAGGGGAAAACCAACTTTCAGCAGTTCTTGAGCACACACATTTATATAGCTGCTCTCTCTCAGCGAGAAGAGGAAGAATCCACACCACCATTCTTCTACTTCGATAGGAAAAAGAATCTCGGCTTCACCGGAGTAAGCCGGAAGTATGGCAACTCTTGTTCCTCCGCCTCCCTCCGCCGCCGCAGCAGCCGCTTCGGGTTCAGATGTAGAGCAGCCGAAAGTTGACTACCTAAATCTGCCTTGCCCCATTCCGTACGAAGAAATCCACCGGGAGGCACTCAGTTAGTGCTTCTCACTCTCACGTTTATTTATTTCCTTTTGTAATTAATGCGATTGGCTTTTGCAATATGTCCTTGCGTTCGGGTGTTGTTTATGATTTCCATTTCATTTGGTTTGATTTGTTGTTGAGTGGTAAATTAATGTCGATGAGTTGTATGGGGATTTGTTTTGTTTTTCTTGTTCTTAGGCTGTACTGAAAACCCTAGTTAAACAGTCAAATATTATTGGTGAACTAGTTGCTTTGGTGTTGTTGTTCAAGAAGCGCCTGATAACAATTATGATAGTTTGAATAAGCAAGCATTAAGTTACTAACACTATCATCTGTATGGAACTGGTTGCTTTAGCTTGTAAAGTTAAATGGGCTGTTGATTAATCTTGTAAATGTGAATGTACCGTGCCATTCTATGTGAAGTTCCACTGCAAGATTGCAATGATGAAGAACTTGTAGTTGAGGTCCAAATCCAATACTGATGCCAGTGGCAACACAAGCCACTGGAATGCTTAGTTGAGATAGTGCTTATTGTCATTGACTGAGTGATAAGATGTGTTAAGCTCTTTTAAATGAAGGATGGATAAATTTATTTGTTCCTCTGTAAGCCAATTTTTATTCTTATTATTATTTTTTAATGATGGGATATTATACTAATGGAACCTGTTACTTACAGTGTCCTTAAAGCCAGAAACATTTGAAGGACTGCGCTTTGATTTTACCAAAGGACTCAACCAAAAATTTTCTCTCAGCCACAGGTGAATTATTATTTTCTTTTGCCATATATCTATACTTCAACTATTCAAGTTTTTATTGTATTCCAACTGTAGTATGTTTTGTTATTTTCTATACATCTTTTCCTCAGTGCATATTTCCGAAATTGCTAATTCATCTGCCTTTAGTGTGATGATGGGACCTACTGAGATTCCTGCTCAATCTGCCGAGACAATTAAAATTCCCACTGCTCATTATGAGTTTGGTGCCAACTTTATAGACCCAGAGGTGTGGTGCTGTCTGCTATTCATTTTTATTCTTACTCATAACAATGCTAGTTGAGTTAACTAAGAGCTTTACTCTTTCCTTGCAGTTGATGCTTTTCGGGAGGGTGATGACTGATGGTAGACTAAATGCAAGACTAAAATGCGATTTGACTGATAATCTTACTCTGAAGGGAAATGCTCAAGTATGCATATCTATCATCTTCTCCTAATGCTTTAAAGTTGGCAGCTGTTCAAGGGCTGTACGTATTTCTTCGTACCATGAAGTCCGATGATATCGTTTTTTTTTTTCTTTCTTTTATCTGTAGCTTACCAACGAGCCTCATATGTCGCATGGGATGTTCAATTTTGATTATAAGGTAATGGTTGTATAATTAGTCATTTGGTATGTTATTGAAGGCTCTCTTTGATGATGGCTTGGTGTTACTTGTTAATCATATAAATATATAATTGATGTAAGGATGACTTAGGTGTACAAAGTGAAGCTAACATTGTGCTCTATTTATTTGATATACAGGGTTCAGACTACAGGACTCAGTTTCAAATAGGAAATGGGGCCCTACTCGGTGCAAGTTACATCCAGGTGAATGGTCCAACTCTAATTTAGATGACATTCACTTCCGTTAATCAATCTAACGTTCAATGTTATATTTGTGACACTCCATAAATCTCATATAGATTCATCGCCATGCACGCTGTCTGCCCGGTCTCTTCATTGTTCATTCAATGTTATACGAGTATTTCAGCATATGAAACTAATAGAGGATAGACCTTAGTTATGAGATCTATTCACTTTTAATTGGTATTTATCGCTATCATGTTAAAATTTTGCGTATTAGGTAACTCTAGACCCTGACCGAAAAAATACCTTACAGAGTAACTTTGCATTAAATCAGTTGACCGGACCTTGATTATGTAAGGTTGGAGAAGAACTATTTAAGCCCTAACTGCTGACTGACAGTGAAATGATTATATAACCACCAGGGAAAAGTATACGCCAAATCAACTGTTCCTCCACCAATCAGCCCAAAAGTGAAGAATGGATATATACGTATATTTCCTATCCTTTTTCCATGCCAAATTAAATATTAAAGTTATGCCAATCCTCTGTTCCATTAAGTGTTCTTGGTCTTCATTACTTGGTATTAGTTTTTTGTTTCTTTATGAACTCTTTTCAGACATTTAATTCTAGCAATTAAGATGCTCTGTTGATTGACTAGATGCCTCTTTGACTATGAAGACCTAATTATGCATCCTTTATATTGACGCTGTAGGATATATCCAGCTACAAATGACTCTTTGTAAATGATTTCAGGATATGAAGATATACTGCTACAATACTAACCGATTCTTCTCATGTTTGCTTGCAGAGCGTGACACCTAATCTATCTTTAGGTGGTGAGGTATTCTGGGCTGGTCAACATCGGAAGTCTGGAATTGGCTACGCAGGTCGTTATAACACTGACAAGATGGTAAATTTTATTGGATATTTTCTTCTTTCCTGTTTCCCTTGAATTCCTTGCTCTTTCAAGAACAATTTTATTCTCTCTGTCAATCACCTAACACACACACACACTAGTTTCATTGTGAACTTCTTTCTTATGTCCCCTTACATCTTCAAAATCCATGTCTCATGCAAGTGTTTCATTTGTGTCCTTACGAGGAACTAAGCACTGAGAACCCTCTATTAGTAAAGATTCTATCAATTGAGATTTGGAAGACTGAGTTTTAATGTTAGCATCCTCAAAAAAATTTATTCATATGAGGCCTTCTCATAGCTGTGGCTATTAGGTGCCAAAACCAGTATTTTGCATATTCTGTGAGGCAGCGGCTCTAGTCGCACATTTTAGTGGACCAACCTGCTGAAGAATATTTCTACTCATATTGAAAAACTAAAGTCTATCAACTGATAGTCTGTGATGTGATTGTTTACTTAGTTTCTGGAGAAGTTTGGGTAATTTCATCTCTGATTCTCAATTCTGCTGTTTGGGGAAGTGGCTCTAGCTAAGACCTTTTAGTGGGCTGAGTTAGCAAAGTGGGCTGAGTTAGCAAGAGTTTCTTTTTGAAATACTGAACTATCATAACAAAGTGCCTAACCTCATATATATATTTTGGACTATTTATAGTACTAGACAGCCTTTGTCTAAGTATCTGGTCTTTAGAATCTGTAGCAGACTTTGATTTTGTCGTGAGGATGACACATGGAAACGAATTAATCTACCTAGACCCATATCTTGAGATTTACTGAAATGTTTGCTCAAGCTGGGATGTGAAATTTAGCTGGAATAGACTGTGATTCCTGCAATTTTCTCTCTGTTGGGCTATATATATCTCTTATGTTTGAAAAAGATGTGTCATCAGTTTCAGCTGTTTAATTGTCAGGTAGCAACTTGTCAAATTGCTAGCACTGGGATGGTAGCCCTTAGCTATGTTCAGAAAGTAGCCGACAAGGTAATCTGAGTTTATTCTGTTTTGGAATTTCGTCTTTCCATTTTTTTTAGTGTTAGTATGCTTATGTTACATAATTCTGCATTCAGGTTTCTCTAGCAACCGACTTCATGTATAACTACATGTCTAAGGATGTCACAGCCAGCGTTGGTTATGATTACATGCTTCGGCAGGTAATATTGGTTTAATAATAGCAAATTTTCTCTTGATGTAATAGCCATCAGATTAGTGCTTGGATACTTGCATATAGGATTTCACTACCAGGGTTTCACCATTATTTGTGTAGTTGTAGAAGTCATATATGTATAAGAGTAAATTATGGTATTTCTATAACACTTGAACATGTAAATCCTACACATAATTAATACTGGTAGTTAGTGCATCTCAACGCTGTTAGGTCATTTCCCTCTTAATGCTGGCTCTTTAATGGCTATTCATGTCGAATTCCAATGTTGACACAACTGATGGTATTTTTCAAATGTAGATTGCAAATAAATGCTTCTTTATATATAGAAATACTTCTTTCATGATTACTTGTAGATACAATAATGTTTCTTATATGATAATGCTTTTATCAGTGCCGCCTGCGAGGAAAGATTGACTCCAACGGCGTGGTGTCTGCTTTCCTCGAAGAGAGACTCAACATGGGCCTTAATTTCCTTCTTTCAGCTGAGGTGAGAATAATAGGGGAACCCTCTCTCCTTCTCGCCTTTTACATCATAAAAAAAAGGTTTTAACGCGTTGAGAAATTGTAATCTGCAGATAGATCACAAAAAGAAGGATTACAAATTTGGATTCGGTTTGACAGTGGGAGAATAGGCAGTGGGGACCGTTTTTCATCATCGAGTCTCAGAATTAAAGCTGATAGATTGCAAGGTGAGTTAGGAGCTGGGGAATCCCTCTCTTCTTGAACTGGAATCAGTTTTGTATGCTGAAATTACCTTGATTCGGTTATTCGTAAGCAGTGAGATCTGCTAGTAGATGTTTTTTGCAGGTTTGCGATATTCTTTTTCATTCGAGACAACTTGTTTTATAACTTTATAATGAATATGAGTAGATGTTCTTTCATATAACAACTTATTATGTGGTTTCATCAATAAATAATTACCAACTCTATAGAGCACAGGTGATTCACAAATGACATGTAGTATTGTGTGTGTGTGTTTTTTTTTTTAGAAATCATTTTGCCCACATATATATATATATATATATATATATATATATATATATATATATATATATATATATTTATCAAGCAAAACACAACACACTTACACACACACGCACTTGGGGAGACTCGAACCCCCGATCTCTTTAATCGGAGGGGAAGCGTCTTACCAACTAAGCTGCGCGTCGTTGTCATTTTGCCCATATATTTTGCTATCATCATTTATTAACGTTTACAGATTCATTCAATTGAATTTGAATTATTCTTTGATTCTCATTTATTTGAATCAAAATGTATCCATCAAGTCTATAAACTGTATCGATATATTTATTAGTACTTGATTAATTGAAAATATGGGAGAATATTCTAAAGTCAACATTAGGTAAACTTGATTTCATCAAGCAGAGTTTGAATCAGCAAAATATATGTTTATTTAGGGACACGAACGTCTAGGGACCACAATTAGCCAAAGCGGAATTTGTTAAAAACAACTAAATATTGTTAAAATTACAAATATATATTACTAATATTAATATGAATTTCAATCCGAATATCGTCCGATTAATCGTGACCAGCCACTTGGATGACGTGACACAAGTTGAATAAATGAATCCACCCCATCGATATTACTAATGCTCAAAAAACGAAAATTTGATGGGACATCACATAATGGTACAGTATTTCAATAAAAGTCCGAACTTGAAGAAATATCAGTGAGGTGGTTTTGGTAATACAGTAGAATTTATCGTCTAGATAACTTTAGTAATAAATGACTAACTTTAGTAATAAAACTACCAATACCTCATACTCCATTTAAGGGATTCAAGTCTTTTATTGCTAATTTTAAAAATATTGTGAATATATGATAATCATTTAACGGTATCATAGTGAATATCATACTATTTAGGCAATAGAAGGTCTGAAATCACATATTAAGACCTTTGGAATGTGTACTATTCATTTTTTTTTTCCTTTCAAATATAATTATAATTAAATACTCCTATTGTCTTATAAAAAGCACTCAACGAGCCCTTTAAAAGGGAGGCGGAGGAGTACTTATTTATAAGAGCAATGTTGAGACTCAACTAGTCAACTTGGATGGTTAAGGACAAAGCACAAGAGCAGGTGTGTTTGGTGCAGGTGATGAAAACCAACACAAATCAAATGAAAATTAATCCAATATTGATAACGACAACAGAGAACATACATCCTTAAAGAAAGAAGAAGATTAATTCACAAGCAATCGCGTTAGCCACAAAATTATCCCAAAATTATCATTATAGTGACATCATTTAATAAAAAAATGAAACACAAGATGTGACAATATATGAAAATGAAATTAAAAGTCTCATTACTACACAGAAGTTGCTTCTCTCTCTCTCTCTCTCTCTCATAAACTCCGTTTACCTATTATGTGGCACTGTATCATTAATTTACAAGGCCTGTCCTAATCTTGATCCTCCAATTATAGAAAAGAAAATTCAGTAATTGGGAATCATAAATTGGTGGCCACAGGCTCTGAATCTGTTAGAGTGAAGGACAGTTGAGGAGTGAGAGTGAATAAAGATATATAAAGTAGGATAGATATTAGATAGTGAAGTTGTGGGGGCGGTTTTAACTTGAAAAAAAGATCCAGTCTTTATCTGTTCCTTCATTTCACTCTCTCTTTACTTTGCTTACTCTGCCCAGAAAATATCTCACTTCTGGTAAGTTACAAACAATCCCTGAGTGTGTGTTTGTGTTTGTGTGTGTGAGAAGCAGATCCTAGGTTCTAGCAATTTTGGAGATTTAAATGTTTGTATTGTTGAACAGCAAAACAAGAATCTTGATATGGGGTTTTCTCCATTCTGTGTACATATATCAAGAAAGTGATGCTCTGATTTTACCTTGAATTCTGATATCTCAAATGGCAGAAGCAAAATTAGAGTTTTCCTTAAATATGAATATGGATCTTGAATATCTCTTTCGATATATCACCAAACTTGGTGCTGCTTACAATCACACCTTTTCGAAGCACAAAAGAAGAAAGAAAAAGTTCAATTTATGCAACAATTCTCAAGCCTACCCCAATAAGGAGGCCTCCACTTCCCCTTATTATCAATCTTTGATGGCTTTATATATTCATTATTCCAATTGAAAATATGATGTGATTGTAGATATTCAACCATATGTTCTCTCACTTGCAGCCACAACAATGCAAGGAGGGATCCGAGCTATTTTCGCAAAAGGCAACGTGATCAAGGGCGCAGTTCTTCGCCACGTGCGTTTAGCTTCTCCAGCAGCGTGCTCTCTCACGTTCAAACGCCATGAATCGACTCCTGCAGCTCCTCGAATCGAGGAGCACGGGTTCGAGAGCACCACCATATCCGACATTCTTTCGGCCAAAGGGAAAACCGCAGATGGATCCTGGCTCTGGTGCACCACTGATGATACTGTCTACGATGCTGTGAAATCGGTACATAACAACAACATCCTCTTTTAATAATCGCGATATTTAAGCTCGAGTGGTTTGATATTATTACGATTCTTGGATGTTTTTTGGTCTCATTGAAGATGACTCAGCACCATGTTGGGGCTCTGGTGGTGGTTAGGCCTGGCTCTGGGGAGCAGAAGTCTATTGCTGGGATTATCACAGAGAGAGGTGTGTTTGCCATTTCTGTATTAATACAGATTTCTCGAAAGAGAAGATGAAGAATATGAAAATTTGATGGTGTGTTATGGTACTGTTTTTTGTAGATTACCTGAGGAAAATCATTGTTCAAGGAAGGTCATCTAAGTCTACCAAAGTAGGGGACATCATGACTGAAGAGGTAATGTGTGTGTGTGTGTTTTAGTTTATAAGATGTGGTTCATGGCAATGATTTAAGAAATTTCAACAATGGGGGTGAATGCAGAACAAGCTTATAACAGTAACACCAGATACTAGAGTTCTCAAGGCAATGCAACTGATGACAGGTACTAACATTTTTCCAATAATCTCATATATATAAACTTTGATGAGTTGGAACAATTTTGAGCTTGTTTGATAGTCGAATCCTTCAAATACTCCATTGATCGCATATATTGTCAATCTAACCAATCATAAAAAGTAATCTCCCCCTAACAATCTAGTCTGAGAATCTTGGAACTGTTGATTGACAGATAATAGGATCAGGCACATTCCGGTGATCAATGAAGGTGGGATGATCGGCATGGTCTCCATCGGAGATGTGGTTCGTGCAGTTGTGAGCGAGCATCGTGAAGAGTTGAACCGTCTCAATGCCTTCATTCAGGGAGGATACTAGCTGAAGATGACGATGAAAAAGATCCATTAAGCGTGCTGTAAATAGTTTGCTGTATGAATTTGAAAGCAGGTTATAAGATTGAAGATCAAGTCTCTCAAACCGAGTTGAACAATAAGATGCACTCTAAGCTGACTGCTTTTGTTTTATCGTTTATGCGTGTTGATCAGAAAACTACCCTTTCTACTCCTTCGTTAGCCTTCGTGTGGTGTGGTTTTATTTACCATGGAGAGAGAGAGAGAGAGAGAGAGAGAAGAAGACACAGTCGAGCAATAGAATAATATACTATCATCTAATACAACTATTACGTTAGTGTAGATAATGATCTGCATACAATGCATTGGTTGAAAAATAAGAGCAGAAATCGGATCTCAAGGAGAAAGAGTACCTGAAACATTTAGCTGCTGCGTCTAGTAAAAGTCCTACTTGAGAGGCTTCATACCCTAAGACAGTCCACAAAAGTTGCAATTTCATCTTTAAACAGAGGTTCTAATATCGTGTCAACGTGTAAATAAGGCATATGCGTAAGAAGGGTCAGTGTCTTCATTCAGATTAAATAACTGGATTCAGCTTTATTTATTTTTTATTTTATTTATTTTTTACTTTCATCCGGCTCAACCAAGATGCTGATTTACGATCAATTCTACCCAAAACATATAAGATCGATTCCTCAGCACAGTTCACATATTAACGTAGACTCCTACCCAATTCTTGAACAGTTCATCTTTATACATAATTGTCGTGCTAAGCAGGTTCTCATAAGCTCATTTTGATTTATGGCGTCTTCATTCTTTAGGGGGTCTCATATTATCTCAGTCGGTATAATAGACATTGCTAGTCGAGGACACATGGATTTAGAACTCGTTTCTCATTATCTGTCAGATGAATACCATCCTAGAGAAGTTTATACATAGAAAACTAGTTGCATCTCACAAAAAAAGAAGGTTATATGATTAAGTAAGAGAAGACACGAGTGCTTGGGTAAAGGACCATAATAGAGAACGTTATTAAACAGGAAACAACACTACCAATAGCAATGTTATGCACCTACCACACACTGCTCTGAGGGTGCAAAGAACAAGTATTACGCCTAAATTAACTGAAATCATGATGGTGAACAAATAGGGCTAAACAGTACAAGTGTGATGTATAAAAGTACCTTTCCAACCCTGAATTCGTTTACAGCTTGCCGAAGAGAATCGTCAGATAATATTAACCTTGATAAAGCTCCTGTGCTCAACCTGTCGATCATCAATCAGAACTTAGAAGGCTATAGGATTCTAAGATTGTCGATATTGTTTAACATCCGCAAGCAAGGAAGATGATATATAGTCACAAGGAAGATGTATAAAGTACCCTAATTTCTTTGCAGCCTCTGAAACAGAACCTTCAACTGCAAAAATAAGGTCAAGCAAAGCTTGCATTCCCTGAAATTTAAGAATGATTATTGATAAAATTATGATTCTGTTAAGTTGATTAAAACTGAAAGCAAGACATGATGAGAAAGCAGACCGTAGCAAATTTAGGATTATTTGGTCCTATCTGAGGCCCCTTTTCCAATCTGACTGTGGACTTTGCAGGAAGAATTTGAACAAGTTCCGGAGGAGGTATGTAGGATTCAAGGTCGATGGCACTCCTAACTAGACCATGAAAAAAAGTAGAGCAGTTTCACTCTTTTTCTCAGAACCAACCAAGTGCAAATTATTCGTTCGTTGAGTAAAAATAATCAGTCAAGGTTTCAAAATTCTGTAAGTGCTCACCTTTAAGTGCTAAGAGTTTACGCAATCGAGATAGTGCTGCTGCCCGATTTTTGTGCTGGGATCGATCCTCTGATGCCTGTTTGATTCAAACATATCACAGATTACAAATGCAAAAACAAATATATCGATAAGTAAAGGATAAACAATAAAACATCGTGTGCACGAACCTGAGCTATAATGCCAGTGGGAAGATGCTTGAGACGCACAGCAGACTCACGCTTATTGCGGTGCTGTCCACCCGGACCTGAAACCTTAAAAGTATCCATTTCGCACTGACTTATTAGCTTCTCATCGGTCATTGCTAGGTACTCTTTACCATCAACAGTCTCACTAGTACTAATTCCACTCGAACTGTACTTTCTAGAGCATGCCACGATAACTCCATTAGAATACCCTTTACTGTGTGCTCTTTCAACAAAATGGAAACTTGTTAGTGTTGCTCCATTTGAAACCCTACCATTACTTGATTTCTGAGCAAAGCAAAAACTGCCATAACCACAATGGTTGCTATATCCATGGCACCGGGAGAACGTTGAGGCAGGCTTTGCGAAACTGCAGATGCCAACGCTTGGGAATCTCAAGTATGATCTCAGAATAGAATGAGCCATCTTTGTTGCAACTTTTCAGCAGTCATGAGTAAAATTGTGAAGCAGCACTTGAAAAGGATGCATAATTCGCGATCGTCGGTTCTGAATAAGGAAGGACATAAAGCTATAAATAAATCGAACCGACAAGTAAAACCTTTTCAAAGCAAACATCAAGCAGGATATTGTTTACAACATGCTTAAAAGATGAACATTTCAGTTATAATTCATGTTCTTAATTCGCCTTCGATTCCTTAAAACATATGCAGTAATCTTGAGTATCTTTATTCATGTCATAAATGGTTAGTGAATGCCCAGTGCAGAAGAAGCAAAACCACGCAATTATTCGACTTGTGCCATAAAAAAAAAAATCAAGACTAAACCATATGCCTATCTTCTCACTAAGATGCTTCATGAATGTCCATTCTACTCATCCTTCCTTCAGTTCAACTCCATGGTTCATCTAAAAAAATGACCTATAAATAGCAGAAAGTGCAAAAACTAACTCAAATCACCTATTTCTTTTTCTTCCCCCTTCTTTCTATGACAGAGTGCCATTGCATATACCATAATCTATTTCTTTTTCTTTCCTCCTTTCATAATCAATTATACGAACTAAAATTCATTCCAGAAAAGAATTAAGGAAATTCCCAACACCCAAGAAAATAATCTTCGTTCCCGCGCTCATTTCGTAAGTTTCTCGTCGACAGTTAAAAAGCAACAAGCTGACGAAATGAAGTTCAATTACTCCACAAACATATATACATACACACATACACAGGTAAATCACATATATATATGCAGAATAAGATTGAAATCTGACCATAGATTATAAGGCGACAGTGGGCGTGAAGGAGGTTGGAGGGCTCTGGATAGAAGAATGGCGTCGGGTTTACCCGAGCATGTGAGGAAATGGGAACCCGTTAGTTTTCATTCGGATTCGGGTACGGGCTAAATACTTGGATTGCAAATTAATTTAGCCCTAATTATTAAAAGAGCAACATAATTTGAGGAAATTGTACACTCTATTCGTTGCCATGCCAACCAAGTAATAATCGTAATAAAAATTAAACCTTGATACTTTGCAATAATTGCGCTCTAACCCAAATATTCGGTTTTTCTCTCTCTTTCTCCCTAGAAACCCAATAATTATTCAATGAATGCCAATAGAGATTCGAGATATATAAGCTTTCTGTCGTGCAAAGGAGTAATGTTTCCAAAATTCGATTACGAGACATGCTAAGTCCCAAACATTTCGGCAGCAAAACGTAATTTGCCAGAATAGCTAATCTTGGGAGTTTTAATTAAAAAAAATTAAATACATTTACGTGAAGCAGAAGAATTCGCCATTTGCTAATTTTTGTGGAATTATAGTTTGTGAAGTTCATAGATTTTGGAGCACAACCAAATCCTACATTTTGTACTGTATTGCCTAGTGAAAAAAGGCTGTATCGGAGTTTCCCTGCAAAAATCAATGATCAATTTGATTTGATTCGAGGTGTGAAAGAAGGTAGCAATGGAATCGGATGTCACGGCTGCCGGCGGCGGCGAGGCGGAGGAAACCTCGCCGGACATGTTAAAGAATACGCCGTTGAATATAATGCGGTTGGCCAGTGAGATCGAACAATGCGAGGGGAGGCAGAAATATCTCGCACATACAAGCAGTCCGTCCGACGGCGGCGACGTGCGGTGGTACTTTTGCAAGGTTCCGTTGGCGGCAAACGGTCGGTGAAGATGACTGCTTTTCATTTTATTCTGAAATGCTTCGGTTTTTTGTTGTTGTTGTGGAAACTGTTCATTGCTGATCGTTGTGTGTAATTAATGTAGGTTCGTAGATGTGTGTGTTTGTGTGTGTGTGTGTGTGTGTGTTTTCAACTTAAAGAAAATTGAAAGAAAAAATTACTGCACAGCTGTCTACTAAACTTTGCTGTTAAGCATTTATGAATTGGAGTTATGAATCTGTTTCTTGTCGTCCCAAAACAGGGGAAGGGCAATTGTGCAAACGTGAGAATCTAATATGTATCTTTAATATATGAGTATTAGGGCGTTGAATTAGATCATTGTTTCACTGAACAATAGTAAAAGAGTGAATGTGGAAGTCGAGCAGTAGAAAGTAGAAACTTCATGCATAATTATGGATGGAGTCCTGAACAATGAGAAGCTTGGACTTATGCATATACAAGGGAATAGGTCTAAATGCACGAGAAGCTCATGAGTACGAGTGACAGAGTCCTAGGAAACTTTATATAGTGCTGCATAGTCATGGTAGCAGAAGTTCTGCAAATCTGAAGGATTTGTTGTAGAGCTATATATGTTCACAGCTTTTGTTTTGCGTGTCACTAAAGATAGCAAAATACTTGACACTGGATTTGTTTTTCTCCGCACTTGACACAGTACCTATTGTTTTTCTCAGAGCTAGCTGCATCAATCCCTCAAACAGAAATTGTTGGAAAAGGTGATTATTTTCGATTTGGTATGAGGGATTCTCTTGCAATAGAGGCATCATTCTTGCAGGTCATGTCATTAGCCTTTTCGGCTGTTTTGTTGATATCTTGATGATCTCCTTATTCTCTTGTAATTGAAAACAATGTGTCCTGAAGATGAGTGATTATACTTGGTGTATTTGCAGAGAGAGGAGGAGTTACTATCAAGTTGGTGGAAAGAGTGTGCAGAGAGTAGCGTTGGCCCTACGGGAACAAGTGTTATTTCAAAGTCAACTTTACAGATAAATGAAACTACATCAGAAAGTCCAGAACCCGACCAAGTATATGCAACTGATGAAGAAAGAGTTGGAGTACCTGTAAAGGGGGGGCTGTATGAGGTATCACTGTATCTTAACTCTTCTTATCGATGAATCATGTCTTTGTAAAGGGAGAATTGGTTGATAAAGTTATATGAGGTATACTTATGATATGCAAATCTTCAACTATTGGTGACAATTGCTATTTCGGTTTAGCACTCTCGAAATATCAGCACATACTTTTCAGTCACTATTGGATTGGGATTCTTGTCTTTGTTTTGAGAATGCCTGCCCTTTCTCTATCACAATCATGTAATGTATAGAAACTATGCAATTCCCTCATCCATTGGGTGCATTTTGTTCACTGCATAAAAGAAGAAGCATAAAGTGTTGAACAGTTTTATTGTTGCAGGTGGATTTGGTCAGGAGACATTGTTTTCCTGTATACTGGAATGGAGAGAATCGGAGGGTCCTACGAGGCCACTGGTTTGCTCGTAAAGGTGGCCTGGATTGGCTTCCATTGCGTGAGGATGTCTCTGAGCAGTTGGAATATGCATATCGAAACCAGGTGCTCACTAATCCCTTATGCTTGCTGCATTTTTGGTTAATCAAGTAGATTAAATGGGTATGGCGATGCTGGATATTATCGTGTTCTTCAAGACCATGTCAATATAAGTTCTTGTTTTTTTCTATTTATGTTCCCAATATTCACATTTTTCTCTGTTATCTTTTAGGCTCTTGTCTACGCCTCTGGTTAATTTAATCCTCTTTACTTTAGTCTAGTTTCAACTTTATTTTCATTCATTGTGAGCTGAACTTTAAGGTCAGGCTGGGTTTACATCTCAAAAGCCTGAATAAGGTTTGGTGTCTGCTTTCAGGTTTGGCGCCGAAGGACGTTCCAATTATCAGGTCTCTTTGCTGCACGAGTTGATTTACAAGGCCCTACCCCAGTATGCCTCTCTGCTCTAACTTAAAATTACTTGTCGTGGTTATCAAAGTTAAGCTATATGTATTATTTCTGGCTTCAGGGATATGACAAGTAACTGCGTTTAATGCTAATGTTACGCTCAGGGATTACATGCCCTTTTTACTGGGGAAGATGATACATGGGAAGCATGGCTAGGTGTTGATGCTTCTGGATTTTCCGGTGTTGTAAAATTTGGTAAGAATGGCATCAACTTAAGACGTGGATATACTCCACCTCAGTCTCAGAAACCAACCCAGGTAATTCATTTCATTTATATTTTTCCTTTTAACTATGTCTCGGAAAGCTGATCACCTTTTCACTTTTGGGAACCTAATCTTGAAGATTGGATTGGAAGAGGATTTCTAAATTAACTAATGCATTAATGGTCCATGATTGCTAGGCTCGTTTGGGCAGTGTGTAGGAAGTCTGTTTATAAGTTGTTTCATTTATCATCCCTGCATAGTTGTATGATAGGCTGGTTTTGGGAGTAATCTATGTATCATTACTGAATATGGATAATGCTGCTGCAACTGTCTTCGTTTTGTTTCAGGATGAATTACGTCAACAAAAGGAGGAAGAGATGGATGATTACTGTTCACAGGTAAGCTGAAATTGATTTATTGAGGAGAGTCCCTGAACTTCCTGGTGTATCATAGTCCCTAGAGTATGTGAGAAATATGTTGGCCAAATAACATTGGTGCTTAATGGATAAATCGAATTGCACTGTTGAAAATATGTTTGCTTGTTAATTGACTTGTTCCTTATTCTTTATTCTTAGTTCAAGCTGTATGTGCATGTTTTCTGGTGTAGGTTCCTGTTCGACATTTGGTCTTCATGGTTCATGGTATTGGTCAAAGGTTGGAGAAATCTAATTTGGTGGATGATGTTGGAGAATTTCGCCATATAACTGCAAGTGTTGCTGAAAGGCACCTTACCTTTCATCAACTTGCTACTCAAAGAATACTTTATATTCCTTGCCAGGTATATTATGCACTTACATAATTCATTACCCCTGTTATATTTCCTAAATCCTACTTGATTGTTCTCTTTGTCCTTGTTGCCATTTTTGGTAATGCTAAAACATAACTTAGCATTATGCTCCATTATTGTCAAGATAGACTTGCAGTAATGCAAATGCTATGATGTTTAAATGTGGTATCTGGCTGAAAATATGCGCTTATGCATCCTTGTGTAATTTTGGAAGATGTTCTAGTTAATTACCATGGAGAGATTCTGTTGTTAGGGACACTATGGCAGATTATTTTTGTTTTCATTTTTATTTTTATATTTTATTGATTTTGTTTGTAGCACTATCAATTATCAATATTCCTTGAGCTGTTATTCTTAGCTTTTAAGGATGATTCATCTCATGTTCTTGTATTTCTTTACTAATACAATTTGTTTGTTTCTTGATACTAATAATAATAACACTTTTGCCTTCAACAGTGGAGGAAGGGCTTGACTCTCAGTGGAGAAGTTGCAGTAGAGAAAATTACTTTGGATGGTGTCCGAGGGCTACGCACAATGTTGAGTGCAACTGTTCATGATGTTCTATACTATATGAGCCCTATATACTGTCAAGAGATTATAGATTCGGTAGCGTCTATATGATCTCTTTTCTACACTTTTTGAGTGCCTTCATTCTTTTTTCTAGAAATGTTCAGTAGCCCCTACATGATCTCTTTTCTACACTTTTTGAGTGCCTCCTTCTGGTTTTATATGCCTGCTCTCTCACAAGGGTGGTTTCCTTTCCCAGTTGAATCAGTTGATGAATATATACATATAGTAGCTATTAGTCTCCGATGTTTTTTAATAAAGAAATTGTTGATTTCATAATCATATCCAAACATGCAAGATATGTAGCTATGCAATTATCTTATCAGTATGTGGTCTCATAAAACATCTATCTTCTGTTCTACTGAGAAATTCGCTGATGGGACTGTATATAGTTTTGCCACCATTATGTCCTTGTTCTTCAACATCCTATCAAATGTAGAGAATTCTGCTGCTTCTTATCTATGGGAATAAGTCTCGTACCAGAGTATTGATTAAGTTTTGATCTGTTGATTTTTAGCTGTTTACATGGCATCTTCAGGTATCCAACCAACTTAACAAATTATACCTGAAGTTTCTTAAGAGGAATCCTGGTTACGATGGAAAGGTATTCAGCCAAAGAAAAAATATGCAACTTTCCATGTAATATAATTATAATTATACTTGTTAAACATATTACCTGAACTGAGTTGACTAATAGGGATTTCAATTTTACAGGTTTCCATCTATGGACACTCTCTGGGTAGTGTTCTATCTTATGACATTCTTTGCCATCAAGAAACTCTGTACTCGCCCTTTCCAATGGAGTGGATGTACAAAGAACAAAAAAGAAACATCATTCCTATTTCTGTCAGGAATAACTTAACATCTGATAACAATCCTAACTTAACTTCTAGTAATGAGATCTCGGAGGATGTTGTAAGTGAGAGTATGGTCGGTCCTCTGCATTGTCCAGATCTCGTAGAAGAGCCTACTGAGGGAATTTTCAATCCATTGGGGCCTCCGGCATCGTCAGAGTCTGATATATCATCTACAAGTGACAAACTTTTCCATAATTCGTATGACATGGAATTCAATAAAGATGACCTGATAAATGACCGTAATAGCATGAGAACTGATGCTGTACCATGTCCTGACAGTACCGAAAATTCTCATAGTAGTAAAGCTGAAAAGATTAGGTTATTGATGGAAGAGGTATGCAGCAATGACTTATCTTTGTGTTGTTTGTCTTGATATCTCCATTTTCTTCTTATAGTAGTTACTTCTGTCTCAGAAAGAATTTCTGAAAGGAAAAGTCAGAGAATTTGAAACTGATTGTGCGGGCAAAGGTATGGATATGCAGTTTGAGTGTATTCTCCAATGCTTATTTTGGACTGTACTTGTTCATCTTAAGTGTTTTAAGTGTTCAAAAATACAATGCCCTGCATCTGATATGAAATGCTACCAGTGAATGCAAAGAAGAGTACCTCAGACGTAAATCAATCTGATCCTCGGAGGCTTCAGCACGGGCATAGAGATTCCCTGAAGAGCTATACCCCTCAAATCAGATATACAAAATTAGAGTTCAAGGTAATTTCTTTTCTGTGCCATTTCTTGATGTTCTTTCCCAGTACAGCTGTTTATGAGAACGATTTGTATGGAAATATTGTTTTTTATAAGGGCCACATGCTGAAATCCTCTACCATAGTCCATTTCTGGTACAATGTTAAATTTCCCTTCCTTCATATGCATATCCTTGACACCCTCTCTAGAAACGTCCTGATCATCTTCTATTTATATAGTTTAAGAAGTTTATATGTGGAATAAAACTCATGGCTTGATGTCATTGTCAGGTTGATACATTCTTTGCTGTTGGGTCTCCACTTGGAGTTTTTCTCTCCCTTCGTAATGTTCGTATTGGAATTGGTAATGATTGAAGCCCCTGACTGTGCCTATATTTTTTATTTCCTGGCTTTCTACTGCTTTAGGTAGTGTGAGGCATCCTTTAAGCATGGGATGAGCATTATACGAAACATTTATAGTTTTTCATCACAAAGATTAGAATACACGCTTGATTGTTTATAGCTTTCAGTACTCACTAGAATATTTCCTAATGATTTGCGGTGCCAGGAAAAGGGAAAGAGTATTGGAAAGAGGAAAATATAAATGAAGAGATGCCAGCATGTCGGCAAATGTTTAACATCTTCCATCCTTTTGATCCTGTAGCATATAGGTCTGTCTTCTACACTACCAATCAGAATATTCTAAGTACTCTTCCTTGAAAAAACTTGATCTCACGCATTACTTGTTTGCCTCACAGAATTGAACCACTTATCTGTGAAGAGATTATGCACAAACCTCCTGTCATTATTCCTTACCACAGGGGTGGGAAGCGGTTGTATGTTGTGTATAAGGTGAGGAACTGCTGTCACGAATATTTGTGGGTTAATAAGTCCTTGCTTTTTGGTTCTCATATTATGTCAAACAGGAATTCAAAGAAGGCTTAGTGTCGTATTCTCGGGCTTTAAGGAATCAAGTTAACGCTGTTAAGGTAGGTAATTGTTGGTTATCTTGCTACTCTCTCTCTCTGAATTTTTTTTCCGGACTTTCTTGAATGAGGAGTAACATTTTATTACAAGCTATAGCTTCATCTTACTTGCCTTTGTGGTCGATCTTCTGACTGCTTCACCAGTTGCACCTGGTCCAATCTGAATAATTCTCGGAGTTAGTTCGTGACTGGATATTTTTTCTAGACTTGCTACAAAGTTTTTTTAATGTATTAAGTGCTCCAATGTAGGTTAAAGTGCTGACACTGTGTGATACGAGGTGTGACAGTGACGAGGACGGTAAGTATTCTTCTGCTGCTTGGTTACTTAATCTGGCAACTAAAGCCATTTGCTTTAACACTTCTGCCTGCCCACTCTTCCTTCTATCGAAGATTGGAAGCATTTATGTTAGCAATACTTCTTTTTCTCTGTCCTAAAGTTTACCGCAATGTCTTCGGCAGAGCAATCTCAAAGTGTCCATGAAAAGGAGAGATCATATGGCTCGATTATGATGGAAAGAGTAACGGGTAGTAAAGAAGGGCGAGTTGATCATGTATTACAAGTATGTGTTTCTCCGAAAACCAAAATAACCGAACACTCACCCCTAGTCCTGATCACAACATATCCTTCTGAAAAATCTTTGCTTTACTAATGCAGGATAAAACTTTTCGCCATCCATACGTATCAGCCATCGGGGCCCACACGTAAGCTTCACCATTCTGGTTCAGATCTTGATATGTGATTGTGCATACTTCCCTAGCTTTTATGATGTGGTAGAACTGAGCTGAAATGTGGCAAATCTAATTTGTTGATTATTTTGCAGAAACTACTGGAGAGATTACGACACGGCTCTTTTCATGTTGAAGCACTTGTTTAGGAAGATTCCAGAAGAACCGGACTTGACCAGCGAAGAACTGGAGGGAAGCTCGAGGAGTAGCTTGAAGGGGTGGTGTAAACAGAGAGAAATACTCGACGAAGAACTTCCATTGACTTTTGCTGATAACGTCTTCATAAAGCATTTCTCTTACCAAGTGAAGAAAATGTCCAAAAAATGAATGCTCATATTATATCTATGCAGAAAAAAGTTCGTCTCGACATTTGCCTACTTGTGCTTCACCCAGATACTCAACTTCGACTAACAGAGGTTCGGTTTTTGTAAGGTATTTTACGCTGAGAAAGGAAAATGCAGGTAGGAAATATGACTAATGAATAGAGGGAATGTTCCCTTGAGCATATTTTTATATTTATAGCTCGTGATTGTTGCTTTGTAAAGACGACGGACAACTTGAAACAGTGGTTACTTCATTCTTTATGTATCTTCATTCTTCAGAAATTAAGCAATATTGAACAAATTATTAATTCAAAGTAAATATTTGTACTTGCACAAAGATTTTATGTAATTACAAAATGCATAAGTTTTCTGCCTCGAAAACCATATGTGGTGACAAAAAACTGCACTAAGCATGCAGTAAAATTGCGACAGACAATTAGTAATTACCCTATCTTCTAAGTGGATTATGCCCAAATTTACTATGTACTTTCCTTCACATATTTTGCCAAGAAATCAAAACGGCATAATCTTGAAATCCAACATTCTGTAGTGAAATTATAGCAAATCAACTTCGAAAGAAGTAGGATTCAAAAATATGAACTATTAAACAGATACTGGCCATTAGAATCTATAGATATGGCATCTATAAAAAAAATTCAAGTACATTACCATTATAAAGAAAAAACATGCATGCCCAAAAGGCAAAATCTCCAACAGTTATTAAAGATGTTAAAATTAACAGCTTTGACTGCCCCCTCAAGAATTGGAGGCTTTCTGTTTGGCCTTCTCTATGAGAGGTCTCAACTGCTTCTTCTCAGCAAGAATCTTCAAGAAGTTGAAGAGGAACGGTATGTAATTGTGCTTTCGACGAATGTTTTCAGTTCTCCATTTCTTGAACTTCTCCTCCTCCATCACTATCTTCTCAGTCGCAGCTTCGATCCCAGCGTTTATCTCCGAAAGCGACATGTTCAGCGCTTCCACGCTGCTTCCATCCACCATTCTCTCTGACTGCAACGCTCCAAGTTGCTGCAGGATCCTCTCCCTCTTTCTCTGAAGTTCCTTCAACTCAGCTGTATATACTTCTTTCCTGTTCTTTATAATTCCCATCAGATTGAATCTTATTTCATTTTGAGAATATCTCTCGATTCTCTCCTGAATCACTGGCTGTACCAAGCGTAGCCATTCCATATCACCTTGGCCACCAGGGCACGAGCCCAGGCTTATGGGCCCCTCTTTTAGCCCATCGAGCTCATAAAGTACACCGTCGACTGGTATATAGCTTATAAAATGATACACATCATCATCTTTTCCAGATGCCCTTTGCTCTTCGGGTACAAAGGGCTCGGGTCTTGCAAAACTATTATGTGCTGTTCGAATTGCTTCGCTGTTGTTGATAGCTAAACCTTTGAGCTCCGGTGGGAAGTTTTTGGTGAATTCTTTCAGAGCTGACAGCTCTGGCCCAATATCAACATCAGGACTGTTCATCAGAATTGAGAGGATTGCTTGGGTGGCACAGGCATTATTTATTACCTGCAGTTAGTTATATAAGTCTATATATGTTGGAGCATTTCGAAACTTTTCCGATTTCAAGTGAACTGAGGTTCTGGTTATGGTTACTAACCTGGCTGGCAAAAAACAAGTTCGGGTTTGGATCCTTTATTACAAGACGGTCGTCCTTTTCTCCGGGACGCCATTTGAAGAGGAATATTAGCCCATATACTGGCCTGTCCATGAAAGAGACAGAAATGAATAAAGAGCCAACGCTTCAAAAGCACTACATAACGAAAAGCGGGAAGAAATAGAATTATCATTCTAAGTGAATAAAGTGATATGCACGGAGTTTACCTTAGATTATCTAGTGAATCAAGATCCAATGAATACAACTCCTCAACCTGTTTCAGAACAGTAACTGAAATGAATATCTGACCTTTGATTAGACAATCTACTACGTAAATTACAAAAGTGAAGACTACGTCTAATGCTGAATAAGACCAATGCTTTTGGCCAACACCAATACAACCTTTGTGATAGGACACAACATCATTATAAGTTATCCTAGAAACTGGAGATGAGTTGACATAATTTTTACATGACATTAATTCAATTAACTATTCTTCTAGCCATTGGAACAATGGTAGCCAACTAGCCACACAATATGGCAAGGGTCGAGGGATACTAGGACAAAGAAAATCATACGTTGCTGAGTAATACTACCTATCTCTCTACATAATGAAAATACATTAATCAAACAAATTCCAGTCTGATGAAAACAACTCACTCCAACTTAATCGTAACTATTAACCAATTGGCAAGCACATTAGAGGTTGGGAAGAACACATTAGCCATCATCATGGATATGACACCCATAAAAGTACTCAATCAAACTCAATGTAAATGAACCAGGCCTAAATGGCTACGTTGGCAGAACAATACCTGAACGCCTTTAACTTGCATCTGCTGTATAAGTTCAGTGAAGACACCTGCAGTAGTGCAAGAAAAAGATTAATGCAGAAAGAAAGGCAAGTTTCTAAACCCATTCACTCAATAGGCCTATATACTACAACTATCTACTATGTGATAAAGTATCTGGTCCTGCCATGAAAAAACTAAATTCCTTATGCAAAACTTGTTAGAAATTTTTCGCGATGTAGAAGTAGGATCACTTACCCAGAAATAGGTAAAGGTGCTATCACACAAGATGGTGAAAGTCAATAGAAACTTTCAGCTATACAAGATTAGTAGTGGCAGGGGATGCAAGTGTCAAACATGAATCGAGAAGAATCACATAGAGAATAGATTTTTGCATACTCTGTCCAGAAGTATTTGGTGGCATAAATAGTAAAAGCAAAGTAAAAAGAACAAAACAAATATCGCTACTTCTCAGCAGATAGAATAGCTTATTGGTGAATATTGAAATCACATTTAACATGGATAAATCTACTTCGGGATATAAAATCAATTATTGGATCAAAAGAAACAAACCAAGCAATCAAGTTTGATTGGTGCACTGAACAATTGAAGCGCTGAATTTAATTTTCATCAAGTAGATCTAATTAACTTAGAGCAACCCACTGGAGCAGTTTCTTTGATTCAATAAATTAGAAAAACAAATTTCGATTCTCTTGCATAGATGGTTGACTGTTGACTGCGTTAGTCAAGCAGATCAGTTAACTGAACTTAATTGGCAGAGATTGAGAGGGTCAAGGCTCAGTGAATGAGAAAAAAATCTAAGGATGGTCTGATGCCTGGAACTTCAGAGCCAAGTTAACAAGACACTTGCTTAGATGGCAAGAGAACAGCAGTAAGGAAGTATGGTTATGTTGAGCAAGACATCTATAATTATACATAACTATTCTAATTTTCTTCATTACTTTATCAGAAAGAGTGCAGCAGCTCTTTGGAATTTTGTAAGGATGGCTGATTTTGGAATCTAATGCAAACCACTCTTCATTCAGCAACAACAGCAAAGAAGCATAAATCCACAATTAAATCTTAATCAAACCCAAAAACCTCAGGATACAAAAAATAAATGCTTATGATTTTGAAAGAAAAAAGAGCTAACAGTTTTATCTTCGTTTCAAGAGCTTTAATGATAATGCATACGTGCTTAAGAAATCCCATGCTTGTCAGATGCCATATACTATAATACTAGATGAAAATAAAGCTACTTTAGATGTCCAGAGAAATTTCTGTTTCCAACAACTCAAGGCCACACATCACAACACAACAGTCTTTTCCATTATCTTTTTCCGGCAAAAACAGAGCACCGAATCACGAAAAAACAAAACATACCAGGATCCGATTCAATAGTGCACCAAGACATGATTGTATATCAAATCACTGCAAGAGGATAAAATAAAGTTAGAGGAACACAAAATTAGGTTTTCGAACATAAACCATCACAGACATCAATCACATCATTCAGATTCCTACAACGGTGACAACATACAATAACTGCTACTACCATACGAATACGCGAAACAAAACGAAGAGGACATAATTTTACCCAAAAAAAGAATATATTCTAGCTGAAAAAACAGCTAACTCGCACTCCGTGCTTTTCGATGAAATTTGTTTCAATTGAAACCCAAGCAGTGCAGCTGTTTGGAATCGGAGAAAGCGGAGCTTACCTAATACTCTACCACGGGCGGAGGAAGGAGGTGGCTCAGCGGCGATAATGAGTTTTTCTTCTGTAGAAATCTTATGGGGGTTTAGTGTTGGGTTGTTTGTGAACATCCAATCCGGGTCGGGTACGTTTGATTCAGGCTGGTTTCATGGTCGGGTTAAATTTTGACCCGATTCGATTCGGATCAAATTATAAATAAATAAATAATCTTCATTCTCTTAACACCTCTAACTTGAATTTTTCGAATCTCATTATTTATTGCATTTTTATGTTGCAAATGTTTCCAAAATCAGAATTTTTAATACGTGTCAATCAATTATTGTTGCAATAGAAAAGCAAAAAATACAATAGAAAATCTGATTCGTGAAACACGAAAATGCAATAGAATTATTCAATTCACTCGCTCTTTTATGTTCGCAATTTTTGGATGATTTTGAATATGATTTGAATAAATTCAACTATTATTATTATTATTATTATTATTATTATTATCGATTTAAAAGGCGTTTGAGGTGCATGCCCCGAGTCGAGACACGTCTAAAGGCGAGAGGGGATTTGAAAACTCCCTAGAGTCGGCGCCTCAGTGAGATAGTGAGAGTGTTGGAAATTTGGTTTTTGACCAAATAAATAATAACAAATATTTAATTTATTACATAAATTAAATATTAGATTATTGTTCTACTCGCGGAGTAGATGAGCGTGGTATATTTATAGGCTCAAAACCGATTTCCGGTGAATGAGATATAAATGTTCAAAGTTTGGTGGAGAGTTACTTCATTAGTTAATGAAGTGTAAGTTATACCACATTGATTAAATATTAATGTGGTGTGCTGTTTAAAAGTGTTTAAACATGTGGGCTTAATAACAAGTGGGCCAAGTAAGTGGATAAGTGTGTGGTTAGGCTCTCGCGTGAGCACACACTCGATCCGGCCCTGCCGTCCGTGCCGGACGGCACGGACGGCTCCGGCTCCGGCTCCGGCTCGGGCCTCGGGTTCGGGTTTCGTGGCCGTGGACTTGGATCTTGGCAATTGGTCCTTTGGGTGGTCCTTTGGGCCTTTGGCTTGGGCTTGGGGTCTTGTGTACTATATTTTTTAGACCACAAAATATATAGTATTTTGGGTCATGTGGAAGCCCAATTGCCTAGCCCAATTCTAATGAGATGAGGCCTACCCGTCCAGCCCAATTCGTGGCCCATCCGGAAGAAGACTCTGGAAGGTGTCTCTTCAGCTGAACAGTCAGCCTCTTCCACTCCACCACTAACCCACTACCTTAGTGGCTGTTAATGCCTTTATGGCATTGATGTCCCTACTGAATGAGCAGCCTATAAATAGAAGGCTCTGCAGGCCATTCTAGGACACACAACTCAAAGCATTTTGCATCATCTCTTCTACATCATTCAGTTTTTTAGCTCAGTTCCTTCGCCTTTTATTTCCAGTTCGCCGGAGCTTCTTAGTTTGCGGTGCTGCTACTAAGAAGACGAGAAGTCGTTTTATCTTTGGGGACAAAGCGCCAAATCCGTGAGCACTACCCGGGGCGTAATTCGTCTTGCGGAAAGAGGGTTTCCTCGACTCGACTTCAAATTTCATTTTGTTTGTAGTTTTACTCATTTCACTTGTAATCTTCGATTATTCTATTGTAATTGTACGCCCGGCAAGTTCTACATTTCCAACAATCGCAAGACGAATTACTTTTGCCGTTCCAAGGAGTTTTGAATTAACTATTCGAAGATGACAAGTGCTGCAGCTTCCACCGACTCGTCCATTGAAGCTTCGACATTGCCATCTACTATGTCGTCAACTGTTCCATCAACCATGTCAACGCCGTTGCCAACCTTCACTACTGCATCGGCAATGAACTCCAACACTGGCGGTTCAACCGGAGGCTCAACTATGCCTTCAAGTTCATGGGTTTGGAATAACCCATTTTTGTCAAGCGGTGGTTCCGCTTTAAGCGGCACCGTGGGTTCCACTTTTAGTGGAACTGTTGGAGCGCCATTCATGGGCTCGACTGTGGGGGCGGCCTATGGGCCTAACCCAAGTGGCTCCCTTATGGGAGCGAACTCGGCATCAAGGGTGATGCCACCCGCCGAGAAGCCGCCGAAGTTTAGCGGAGCTGACTTCAAAAGGTGGCAACAAAAGATGTTGTTCTACTTGACAACATTGGGAGTGGCAAACTTCCTCACGGAAGATGAGCCGGCTGCGCCAAATGCCAATGAGGCGAACTTCCATGTTCGTGCTTTGTATGACAATTGGCGAAATGGAGACTACTTGTGCAAGAATTTCATTCTCAATGCCTTGGATGATAGCTTGTACAATGTATACTCTGGTGTCAACACCTCCAAAGGAATATGGGAGGCGTTAGACAAGAAGTACCGTAGCGATGACGCGGGTACGAAGAAGTTCGTTGTAGCCCGATACTTGGACTACAAGATGGTCGATTCTCGACCAATGATGGAGCAAGTACAAGAGTTTCAACTCATTGTGCATGACGTCCATGCTGAGGGGATGGTCCTTCCGGATGCGTTCGTTGTGGCGACCGTGATCGAGAAGCTACCCCCAAATTGGAAAGACTTCAAGAGCTACCTCAAGCACAAGCGAAAGGAGATGACTCTTGAAGACTTAATTGTGAAGCTACGCATCGAGTCGGATGTGCGCGATCAAGACAAACCAAAGGCACCGTCTGATGCCAAGGTGAACTTGATGGAGAAGGGCAGTCCCTCCAACAAGCGTGATCGCCCAAATGCCAAAGACAAAGGCAAGGCGAAGGGACCATCGAAGAAGTTTGATGGTGATTGCTACAATTGTGGCAAGCATGGGCATACTGCGAAGGACTGCAAGAAGCCCAAGAACAAGAAGAAGAAGAAACATGCTGCCAACGTCGCCGAAAAAGATGGCGAGTGGGTGAAAGAAGACTTTACGGCTGTGGTCACCGAGGAGGTCAACCAAGTCGAAAAGTCGGGAGGCTGGTTCATCGACACTGGCGCTACTGCGCACGTGTGTGCCGATAGGAACAAGTTTGTTACCTATCAAGTTGTTGAGGGGAGGAAGCTCAACATGGGGAACCAAGCTTCGTCCGTGGTTGTCGGAGTTGGAGATGTGGTGCTAAAGCTTACATCCGGGAATTCTCTAACTTTGAAGAACGTGCTGCATGTTCCCGACATCCGAAAGAACTTGGTCTCGGGCTCTATTCTAGTTAACAAGGGGTTTAGACTAGTTTTTGAGTCTGACAAGTTTATTTTGTCAAAGAGTGGTACTTTCCTTGGAAAGAGTTACCTCTCTGATGGTCTCTTTAGGTTGAATGTATTGGCTATACGTCATGTACCAAAATCTATTGAGAGTAATAATGAAAATGCTACTACTTCCTCTTACATTATTGAGTGCTCTAATTTATGGCATTGTAGATTAGGACATGTTAATCTAAATGCTATAAAACGATTAGTAAATTTAGATTTACTAAAGTTAAATGAAGTTAACACTCAAAACAAATGTGAAGTTTGTGTTGAGGCAAAAATGACAAAACCACCGTTTCATTCGGTTGAGCGGAGCACGAAACCCCTTGATTTAATTCACACCGATGTGTGTGATTTAAAGTATGTGCAAACTCGTGGTGGTAAGAAGTACTTTATCACGTTCATCGATGATTGCACGAGATATTGTTATCTTTATCTTTTAAGAGGTAAAGATGAGGCTATTAAAGCGTTCAAACACTTCAAGAATGAAGCCGAAAATCAACTAAGTGGTCGAATTAAGAGTGTTCGAAGTGACAGAGGTGGCGAATATGTCGCTCCGTTTGAGGAATTATGCAATAAAAGTGGTATAATTCATCAAACGACGGCTCCATACTCACCTCAATCAAATGGCGTTGTTGAACGTAAAAATCGAACTCTTAAGGAGATGATGAATGCTTTGTTGATTAGTTCAGGGTTGCCCCAAAATATGTGGGGGGAAGCTGTCTTGACAGCCAACTATATATTAAACAAGATTCCACTCAAAGGTAAAGATGTTACTCCTTATGAGTTATGGAAAGGTTGGAAACCGTCGTACAAATACCTTAAAGTGTGGGGGTGTTTGGCGAAGGTTGAAGTGCCTCTACCTAAACAAGTTACAATTGGCCCTAAAACGGTTGATTGTATCTTTATTGGGTATGCACATAACAGCAGCGCCTATCGCTTTGTTATCCACAAGTCGGAAGTACCCGACATGACTGTGGGTACAACGATCGAGTCAAGGAATGCAATATTCTTTGAACACATATATCCTTGTAAAGACAAGGGTAATGTAGAAACAAATTCTAGCAATAGAATTGAAGGTGAAGCCACAAGTTCTAAATCCGAGGATGAAGAACCTACGTCACGCAAATGACAAAGGTCTAATCCGGAAGATAGTGAACCGAGACGTGGTAATAGAGTTCGGAAACCAAAGCAATTTGGTCCGGATTATGTAGTGTTCATGTTGGATCAAGAACCTACGACGATCAAAGAAGCTTTTTCTAGATCGGACAGTCCGTTTTGGAGAGAAGCGGTACAAAGTGAAATTGAGTCCATTAGGCAAAACCACACTTGGGTGCTGGTTGATTTGCCCGAAGGGTGTAAACCCTTGGGGTGCAAATGGATCCTTAAAAGGAAATACAAAGCTGATGGATCAATTGACAAGTACAAAGCCCGTTTGGTTGTCAAAGGGTTTAAGCAGAAAGAAGGGTACGATTATTTCGATACATATGCTCCTGTAACAAGGATTACATCCATTCGGGTGCTTCTCGCAATTGCTGCTTTGCACAATCTCGAGATACATCAAATGGATGTGAAAACTGCTTTCCTCTATGGAGAATTAGAGGAGAAAATCTATATGGAACAACCAGAAGGATTTGTAGAACCTGGTAAAGAGAAGAAGGTTTGCAAACTGGTTAAATCCCTCTATGGATTGAAGTAAGCGCCACTTCAATGACACTTGAAATTTGATAATGTGATGTTGTCAAATGGGTTTAAGATAAACGAGTGTGATAAATGTGTTTACATTAAAAACACGAATAACGGGTATGTTATTGTGTGTCTTTATGTAGATGACATGTTAATCATGGGTAGTAATATCCGTGTAATTAATGAAACTAAGAACATGTTAAAGAGGAACTTTGACATGAAAGACTTGGGTTTAACGGATGTTATTCTTGGTATGAAAATACTAAGGAAATCCGATGGGATTGTCTTGTCACAATCTCACTATGTTGAGAAAGTGCTCAAGAAGTTTAACGCTTTTGAAAGCGTGCCCGCTAAAACTCCTATTGAACTTAATGTTCATTTGAGCAAGAACCGAGGTGAGTCGGTTGCTCAAGAAGACTATGCTCGTGTCATAGGGTGTTTAATGTATCTTACAAATTGCACTAGACCTGACATAGCATGTGCCGTGAATAAATTGAGTCGATACACGAGCAATCCAAGCAAGGAGCATTGGAGAGCTCTTGTACGAGTTTTGAGATACTTGAAGTATACTCAAAGTCATGGGCTACATTTTTCAAGATACCCCCCGGTACTTGAAGGGTACTGTGATGCGAATTGGATTTCGGACACGAAAGATTCACTTTCTACAAGTGGGTATGTGTTTATAATTGGGGGTGGAGCTGTTACGTAGAGATCCACAAAACAAACGTGTACAGCCCGATCCACCATGGAGTCTGAGTTCATAGCTTTAGATATAGCTGGTGAACAAGCCGAATGGCTAAGAAACTTTCTTGAGGACATTCCATGTTGGGAGAAACCATTGCCTCCGGTGATGATTCACTGCGATAGCCAAGCGGCTATTGGTAGGGCAAAAAGTGGTTTGTATAATGGTAAGTCTCGACATATTCGTCGACGACATAATACCGTGAGACATTTGATCACAACTGGGATTATCTCAGTCGACTATGTGAAGTCGTTGGATAATCTGGCGGATCCACTAACCAAAGGGTTAAACCGTGATCAAATGAATAAGTTGCTAGAGGGAATGGGAGTAAAATCCACAAATTAAGAACTATCATAGTGGTAACCCAACCATGATGATTGGAAACCCCAAGAACTTGGTTCAATGGGAAAACTAAGCTGTAAAAGTTCGGGTGAAAACACTCACATTTATTTATTCCCTTGAAAGCATTTGAGTGTTGAAAGCTTGCCTAGTGGTGAGGATAAGTCTATGACTTTTAATGATTCCTAAATACCTCGAGGAGGTTGAGTATGGCAAGATACTCGGTAAAGAATCACCTATGTAAGTGTGAAGTGAGGCCACTTTGTTAAGATACACTTATGAAACCAAAGGGGTGTCCAAGGCCGAAATGGACACAAAACGTGAGAACGGATGAGGTTGAGGTGTATAAGCGTTAACATCGTTGTCTCGGTGCACGCCATGGAGGGATAGTTCAAAGCATTGAGCTACTATGCCGCCTGTGTACTCGATGGTGTTGACTATGGAAGGTTCAAAGCCACAAACTACCTATCCTAATACTTTTATACCTCGTAAGGACTGAGCTCTTGCATTTGCATACATTTGCATATGGCTATCTCACTCATGTGGGGGATTGTTGGAAATTTGGTTTTTGACCAAATAAATAATAACAAATATTTAATTTATTACATAAATTAAATATTAGATTATTGTTCTACTCGCGGAGTAGATGAGCGTGGTATATTTATAGGCTCAAAACCGATTTCCGGTGAGTGAGATATAAATGTTCAAAGTTTGGTGGAGAGTTACTTCATTAGTTAATGAAGTGTAAGTTATACCACATTGATTAAATATTAATGTGGTGTGCTGTTTAAAAGTGTTTAAACATGTGGGCTTAATAACAAGTGGGCCAAGTAAGTGGATAAGTGTGTGGTTGGGCTCTCGCGTGAGCACACACTCGATCCGGCCCTGCCGTCCGTGTCGGACGGCACGGACGGCTCCGGCTCCGGCTCCGGCTCCGGCTCGGGCTCGGGCCTCGGCCTCGGGTTCGGGTTCGGGTTCGGGTTCGGGTTTCGTGGCCGTGGACTTGGATCTTGGCAATTGGTCCTTTGGGTGGTCCTTTGGGCCTTTGGTTTGGGCTTGGGGTCTTGTGTACTATATTTTTTGGACCACAAAATATATAGTATTTTGGGCCATGTGGAAGCCCAATTACCCAGCCCAATTCTAATGAGATGAGGCCTACCCGTCCAGCCCAATTCGTGGCCCATCCGGAAGAAGACTCTGGAAGGTGTCTCTTCAGCTGAACAGTCAGCCTCTTCCACTCCACCACTAACCCACTACCTTAGTAGCTGTTAATGCCTTTATGGCATTGATGTCCCTACTGAATGAGCAGCCTATAAATAGAAGGCTCTGCAGGCCATTCTAGGACACACAACTCAAAGCATTTTGCATCATCTCTTCTACATCATTCAGTTTTTTAGCTCAGTTCCTTCGCCTTTTATTTCCAGTTCGCCGGAGCTTCTTAGTTTGCGGTGCTGCTACTAAGAAGACGAGAAGTCGTTTTATCTTTGGGGACAAAGCGCCAAATCCGTGAGCACTACCCGGGGCGTAATTCGTCTTGCGGAAAGAGGGTTTCCTCGACTCGACTTCAAATTTCATTTTGTTTGTAGTTTTACTCATTTCACTTGTAATCTTCGATTATTCTATTGTAATTGTACGCCCGGCAAGTTCTACATTTCCAACAGAGAGAGGCTTACGCCTCGCCGGAAATGAGCGCAAAGAGGTGGAGAGAGGCGGTGTGAAGCGCAAAGGGGCGTAGAAAGGCGAAAAAACAAATTTAGCCCTTGTTTGGTTCACTCATTTTTGAGTAAGGAAAGAGAAACAATTAAGATATTACATTACTTGTTGTTTGATTTGAGTAATATGTTATTCATTACCCTTACTTGGGGGTAACTCAATCCACCATATTGTTACCCCTCAAGGAGGAGGGGAAACAAAAGTAAGGGAATCCCCCCTCACAAGGGATTCATTTTCATCAATGAACCAAACATTTAATAAAAGTAACCTTATTGTTTCCATTCCCTTACTTAACTTGATTTCATTCTCTTTCCGTTTCTCAACTTAAACTAAACGAGCACTTAAGATTTTATTTATTTATTGAAGTTCAGAAAAGGTCATGGGCTTTAAATTTTAAGCACTAAATTGGAAGATTAAAGAAGAAAAACACAACTCGTTGCATCTCTTCTCTCTCACACATTATGCTCCATAATTTCTTTTCCCTACATCTGTTTCGGCAGCAACTCTCTTTTATCTCTTCCCAACTCATTACTAGACTTTAAATTAATCATTTTCTATCTCGATTTTGAATTCTAAGAATTATTATAACCATTACATTGTACGGAGTACTTACTTCGAGGCTTACGTCTTAGAGTGCTTCGAAGCTTAACGCATTTCGGGGCTGTAGAAAACACCTGGAGGCTTAAATCGTCTTTTAAATTTAAATTAATATTTAATTAGACTTGATTAAACTAATTATAACTCCTAATTGATGTAGTGTTGGGCCCGTAATATTTTTGACCATGGGTCTTCGCGCAGGCCTCCCCTGATCTTTTATCTAAGTAGATCCTACATTTCTATTAAAAAAATGTATTACTAATTACCAAGTCAAATAAGAATGAATGACATGAGGCGTGGATTTAATTGCAGTTACGTTAGGTAACTTAGGTGATATTGAATTTTTTTACTTTTTTTAGGTGATATTGAATATCGTGTTGGGAGCATTTAAACAACTAGTAATTCACCCACCAGCATGGAGTATATAGATTACATAAGTACAATTAACATGCAAGTTATCTCATAGTAACAACTATGATTGGAAGTACTTATCCTTTAGTATTTCAAAATTATTGCCATGCTGCCGAGATATTTAGCGATGATACGCTATCTTTGTCGAACAATCTTTGAAAATCATTGTGAGGAGTTAATATTTTCTTATACAGATTGATAATTTGATTTTTATGTAATTTGTGAAAGTAATGATGTTATGAATAGTTTGGAGTTATTAGAATAATGATCAATGAAAAAAATAAGAAAAAAAACTCACAATAAAATAACCAAAATGTGCACTTCGGGAGATGACTAGTATATTATAGAAATAAGTTTCGGTTAAGTTTGGTTCATATAGAAATAAGTTATAGGGTAAGAAATAAGAATAAATCTGAACCATTGATCTTAATTTCATCTATGGTTGTCATTGATTTAAACTTAATACAAAGTATAATAAGCATGATTATATTTAAGCATCAATTTATACATTAAAAAATATAATTATATAATGAGTATAATTATATGCATTCTTAAACATCAATCATCTCTTGAGAACCAAACAACACATTTGATCAATTGCTATCTTTTTCTATGATCAATTATGATCAATCGTTCTATTGAAAGAAAGCATAATTCCAATAGTCACAAAACAACGATCATAAAAAATACAATTTGATTCACTTTCGCCTCTTTTTTGCGCCTACGCTTAGTCCAATTCAATCTATTGACCCAAACATCACTCCTTAGAATGAACCTGCTCTCTCTCTTGTGGATCTGTAGCGAAACATTAATAGGGATTACAACGTTATTCTCTACGACTCAATCTTTTCAAATCCTTCCGAGTTAACAAAAGAATGTTGTGCTAATGCTAAAATCATTATGCACAAATTCACCGTGTTTGTTACTCCAGACCCGGCCAAAGATTCGACAAACATCAAAAACCCAAAATGTAATGCTAGATAAAAGAACATGCCCCCAGAAAGTCCAATTAAAATCATAGAAAAAGAATGTTGCATAATCAGGGCATCCATAGCCATGAGCAATTTGCGACAAAGACCAAAATCAAAATGTGATAGAGACTCTATTAGGCAACGGAAGAAACTTATCCATACTCTGTTCATCTCGTAATGGCGAAAGTGGAAAACTGCGGATACCATGGTTGCAGCCCCAAAGCGAAGATTGTTAATCTTGTGTTTTTGCATGAGCGTATTCACAACAATTGTGAAGATGTCTTACTCTTGCTAATTCCGGTTGTTTGCTTAGATCTCAACATTCCCCACACCACACTGATTTTTCAGATAATTCATCAAATAAGAGATAGTAGGTGACTCCCCTATGACGTAAAGTATTACAGCAAATTTCCACTTAGCAGATTCAGCTTCAATTTCATTTATGCGTAATTGTGCAGTAGGGAGTCTCTGAATCTCGTGAGTTTCAGAGACTCCGCGAGATTCAGCTATTCTCGAGCTTTCTGCAATGTTTTCCCCCACCAGACTCTCCAACGTCTTCGGTGGTGTAGCAATCATAAGTTTTTGTGGTCGTCCCTTCGGCCTACCGCCGCCCTTCGCCATGGTTGCCGTCGGGCGCAAATTAGCAAAGCCACTAACGTGCGCCGAGCGCACACCTTCTGTGATGTTTTTTTCACACACCGATTTGATTATTTTCCCTCCGTATCTTGTTTTTTTTAATATCAAATCGTTTCTCGTAAAATTAGATTCATAAGTGTTATTAATATTTATTGGATATTTTTATTTTGAATATCAAGTCGTTGTTTGATATAATAAAAATATAATAAACTAATGATTTTTTGTTTCCAAACCAGTTTTATTCGTTTTGAATGTTTGTCTTAATAGGCCAATTAGGAATTAGATTTAGATGATGACGAAAAGATAACATTTATTCGATAGTTTTACTCACTTTGGTGGTAATTTAAATATATTTTCTCAAAAGCTATTGATTATAGTATATATAATAATTTTTGTTTATATAAAATCGAATGGTAATTTTTTATTATTATTATAGAAAATCTCCATCACTAATTAGTTATTTATATGACTTTGGTTTATATAAAGGGACAAAATGTAAAATATACATTTAAGATAGTGGATAAAAAAACTAGCCACTAACTTAAAAATATAAAAAAAATAGTCACTTTTACATGATAAGACAAAAATACTCTTAATGAGATCGATCGATCCTAACACACGGGATCGATCGAGCCCAATGCACTAAAGATCGATCGAGCCCTTGAGCCCAACACACTAAAGATCGATCGAGCCCTTGAGCCCAACACACTAAGGATCGATCGATCCCGACACATGGGATCGATCGAGCCCATTCGATCCTAACACACTAAGGATCGATCGATCCCATTTCAGGATTGATCGCGCCCAAGACTTTTTTTCTTCTTACAAGTATTAAGTATTAAGGGTAAAAATGTCAAGATTGCTACTTTTTATATCTTTATAAGTTAGTGACCCGAGATTCAATTTTATTTATTTCCATATTTTCACCTATATATACTTCCTCTCCAAAATCTATTTCCCACACCACTTTCAACTTCAACTTCTTTCACATTTCAACTCAATTTCTCTCTATTTTCCTCTATTGTGTCATAGATCCCTCCGATTTGTCCACTTGGCTTGGATCGAACCACCAAGATTCAATCCAAAATAATCCAAATTCTTCCTCATCAACCTCTCCCATTCACACACCAACACCTACCCGGCCTCAAGGTTTTCTTCCTTACGCGTTTGGGAACTACGAATTTTCGCCACAACAAGGATTTCAAGCAGCATACTCACCAATGCCGTTGTTTCCGAATTTTTCCTCGCCAACGGGTCCTCAACAAATGCCGTCGGGACGAGCATTTCACCGCTTGTCTCCCTTCCGAGGCGACGATCAAGGCGAGGGCTCACAACCGGCAGTGAGTTTGGCCGACGAGTCTGATCCACAAGCGGAGGAGGAAGAGGTGGTGGAGGTGCCGGCGGAGCATGGAGCTCGAGGTGGACGTGGGTAGTGCGGCGGAAGAGCGCCCCCGGCTCGGGTGATGTAGGGGGCGGATGTAGGAGGATCCATCCCATACTCCGAAGAGGAGACGGAGGTTCTTGGTCTTGTTTGGGTCGATATATCTCACGATGCAGTAAAGAGCAACCACCGAAGGGGCGAGGCTTTGTGGGTTCGAATTGTCAACCGCTACAACGAGATTTGCCCTAATGGTACGTTCCCCCGCACCTTTGAAAAATTACGCATGCATTGAAAGTGCGTGGTGTCCGATATAAAGGTCTTCGAATCGTACCACCTTTCATGCTCGAGCACTTTGGGTAGCGGCAAAGGTTAGACGGATATTTTGACGGACGTATTAGCTCAGTTCAACAGCTATGCGGAAAACCGTTCAAACATTACACCACTTGGGAGAAGGTGCGCGGAACTCCGAAATTTTTAGCCGCCACCGGAAGCATCGATGCTGTCAAACGATGCAAAGCTAGCGTCGACGGCTCCTACTCTACTGAAACTAGTAGAGAGACAACTCCGTCGACCGAAAGTTTGGCTTACTCTACTAGCGGAAGCGGTTACAGACCCCGGCCCGAAGGTTCTAAATCGGCGAAAGCCAAAGGGAAAGCGACAGCATCCGACTCTGACAAAGCGCGGTCCAAGATGGCAGACGCGAGCCTGAAACAAATTGCCGAATCAATAGAGTATATGAGTATGTACGAGATAATCATCAAAGATACGTCTCAAGTGACTCCCGAGGTCAAAGCCGCTCATCTCGACTATGTGAGGTGGCCCCGCGCAAAGATCGGCATGCCTCTGCCACCGGAAGATTATTATTATTATTTTTATATATATTTTATTTATTTATTATTTTGTTGAATTTTATTGTGTTGTAATTTTTCAAAGGTGCAATACAATCGAATTTAAAAAAATCTCGTATTAATTTAAATTATTTAAAAATTAATTAAAAAATAAATAAATTAAATAATAAAATATTAGTAGAGACCACCATGTGATAATAATACTACCTCCGTCTCACGATTACTGGCCCCTCTCGTTTCGGCACGTCATTTCTATATTTCTCGATAATGGATTTTAAAATAAATTTTTGAAGTATTTTTTCTTTTACGAGATACCCCTCTCATAATTATTTATTTATTTTTTGAATTAACATGGAGTACTATTTTTAAGTGGAGAATGTTCTAATAACAAAAATAGTGAACAACAAATATGCCATTTAAGCAGATAAAAAATCAAAATTTGTCCACCATATAATTTTATATAAATTTTGTCCAACAAATCTAATTTTTTCCAAAATTAACCTTACTTTCTCTCACACTCTCTCCTCTCTCCTCTCTCTTGATGCTCATCTTACACACACACACGTGCACTTCTCACTTCTTTCTCTCTCTTTTCTTTCTTCTCTCTCTCACACACACACACACACACCTGACACACACATTCACTTTCCATTTTTTTTCGCTTTCTAAGACACACACATTCACTCTCCACTTTTTTTTTCTTTTACTTTTTTTTTTCTTTTATTTCAATTTTTTTCTTTTTTCCTTTCCTCGTTTTTTGTTTATATTTTTTTTTTCAATTTTTGCTCTCTTTTACATTTCAGATTTTTTTTTATTTTTTAACTTTAAGCACATTTGTTTGATTTCGTTCTACCAAGTAAACTTGGTAAGAATTTTATGTGTTGGTTAGAATTTTGTACATTTTTGTTAGAAATTATACATTTCTGACGTTCTGTAATATGATTTAATAAAATCAATGGTCATTTCTTAAAGAATTTGTGAATTTCTTACAGATTTTTTTAATTTCGTTCAACCAAATACTTCGTAAGAAATCGTCAGTTTCTTACTTTCTTCAACTCGCTTTCTAAGAATCTGATAATTTCCTACTTCTCTTTTTAATCTTTTCGCTTTTTTCTACTTTTCTTTATCTGTTTTTTGACGAGTTTCATAGTCTTACCAAGTCTATTTGATATATTTTTACCAATTTTTTAATTTTAGAATTCTAACCAACAACAAAACAAACAAACATCTGATTCTAACCTAAGCACTATTATTAGTTTTAGATGAACATTCATTGTCAGAAATCCACATTACCTATTGTCAGTAATGTATATATTCTAACCAACATGTTGAATTTTCATAAATTCTAACCAACTAGTAAGAAATACACAAATTTACAAATTCTAACCAACATCTAAGAAATGATTATTGATTATAGGAAACCATATTCCAGATTGTCAGAAATATAGATTTTCTATCCAACATATGCATAATTCTAACCAAAACACAAAAGTTTAATCAAACATCTAAGAAGTGTCCATCTCATTATAGTAAACAAAATTACATATTGGCAGAGATGTAGATTTTCTAACTATAATGTGCAAAATACTAACCAAAACACAATATTCTAACCAAGATGCAATCCAATTTTTCAATTTCAGAATTCTAACCAACGACAAAGCAAACAAACAACTAATTCTAACCAACGTCCTTCAGGTTATCAGAAATGTTAGTTCTTCTGACCAACGTGTGCAAAATTCTAACCATAATATATAATTCTAATCAACTTTTTTGAAGTAAAATTCAAATTCCTAATACATTTTCAGCAACACAATCATCATTTCCAGTTAAGAATCGTTTAAAGCAGCTCATTTTACTCTTCAACCAACAATACAAAATACCAAAACTAAAATTCTGCAGAAATGAAGAAAGGTTGAACAAAAATCCTAAATTTCAAAAATCCTAAGATTCACAAAGCCCACCTTCTTCTTCTTCTTCTCTCTCTCTCTCTAAAATTCTGTGCACAAAAATTTCAAAAACATGGAGCAAGATTTGCAAATAAATTCTTTAAAAAAAAAAAACCCTAAAATTTTCTAATTAAATCTAAATCTTCCAAACCTAGAAACCAACAAAATAAAAGCATAATCAAAAGAAAGAAGAAAAAAATAAAGCACATGTAAAAAAAAAAAAGAGAGAGAGGGGAAGAAAGGAGAACAAATCGCAGAAGGTGGGGGGAGAAACCCAACAAATATCATCCTCTCTCTACGTCGGCGTCGGGTCGGGTCCGCGGCTGCGTCTTCGTCGTCGTCGGTGGAGTGCTGAAGAAGAAGGGTTTTTAAAGAGAGAGGGAAGAGGTATGAAACTTAGAGAGAGAAAGAGAGAGAGAAAATAAGAGATGTGCCTAAAAGAAAAAGAAGATATGAGAAATGAGAGAGGAGAGAGAGAAGAGGGTAAAAGATGAACAATGTGTAAAAAATGGGCAAAAATTATATAAAATTATAGTATTGACAAAATTTATTTTTTTATACTCTAGGAGGGCAAAAATATGTATTTCCTCTTACAAAAATTACAAACCGCATTATATGGAAGTCTCCACCGTGAATGCTCTAATAACAAAAATTAGAAACCGCATTATATATAGGTATAGAATTTCTACAATTTCGAGTAAAAAGTAAAAAACGAAGACGTGTGTAAATTTGTCTGTAATATAGGCAGTTGGAGCAGCAAATATTCATTCATGGCATTTAGCTAAGCCGTAATTCTGCTTCTTCACTTCTTCAACTGCACAATTAATGCTCTCAACTGGTACCACTTCAAAACTACCCGCACATGACGCGCATCAGTAAGAAATCTGCATTCGCAATATCAGACCCAATCCATTTTCTTTGTTGTTTCCCTTTTCCCTCCCAATTCCTCAAGCTACCAAGTCCCGCCTCCTCCGTTTCTCGCCCACGCTACGACCAAGTAAGTTCCAGAACTTTCTGTTCTTCGATTTCGACATTGGTGCTTCTCTTTTGATCTTTCCCCCCCCCCCCCCCCCTTTTTTTCTTTGCTTATTTTGTTTTTGCCAGCTATACGTTTTTCTGCTGCTTCTTCTTCTTCTTCTCGTGGTGGTGATAAATATGCCGTACGGTTGCGATGCACATGACACGAACAATATGCATTCAATTGCTTTCTTTCTTTCTTTCCCTTTTTAAGTATGCTTAATGTGGTGCGATCGGTTGTGACTTGTGCAGGGAAAGAGGGAAAAGGGATGTGGGGTTTGGAGATAGGCCTTGGCTCCAAGCAATTAGGGTGGCTCTCCTCCGTTGTGGCTGGTATTCTCATGTGCAAAGTTGTAAGTCCTCTCTCTCTATATATAGAGTTTTCTACCTTCAAGTCTTTGCTGGGCTTTGTGAAAAGTGTTTTGTGCTGTGAATTTGCGATGTCATTGATAAGTGTATGTTTTTGGGATGATACTACTTGATTTTTTTATTTGTTTGGATTGCTTCACTATAAAAAAGCATGTCAATTTCTCTGTTAAATCTTGTGCAAAAGGGAAAGGCTAATGAGTGATGTTAATTTGTAGTGAAATTTTATGTTTGTTTCCTTTCAATTTGGATGGTGTGTGGTCCTGGCAAGAAACAGGAATTGTAGCATTTTTTCTTCTCAGATTGTTCAGGTTGCTTTTTCCCCTAAAAATCGAGCAACTATTTGTCGCTTTTTCAGTTGGTGCTAAATATAGATTTGCGTGAGACACTGCTCTTGAGGGTCCGATCTCGTTTTAAAGAGCTCTTATTTTGTTCTTGAAGGTATACGACTTAACAGGTGTAATTAGCGCATTATCAGTGAAGGAGTACAGAAGACTTAACAGGAAACAAAAACTAGAATGGAACAACAGGTAATGCTTCTTTCTCATGTTGAAATCTTTCATATTATGGATGTGTTACTTATTTGGAAAGTACTATTGCATCCCGAATTTGAATGGTGATTGATCGTTTGTGCAGGGGCTTTTCCACTTTCCATGCCATTGTTGCAGCAGCTGCCTCGCTGTATCTCTTGCTCATTTCTGATCTTTTTTATGATTCTCGAGATCAGTTGATGATCAATAGATCATCAAGTTTATCGAACACTACAATGGGGGTATGTGAATAGAAGGCTCGGAAAAGTTGTACCAACATGATAATATAAAGCGCATTGGTTTAGTTTAAGTCTTCTCTGTGGTTAAACCATATCGAGTGCTCTTTGGTAACCACAAAACTTAGTACTCTTAATCAAGAAACATGAATGAAGAAGATGTTCAGATCTTAATTAATTGGATTCTCAAGAAGCAGACATACTATTTAAGGAACCAGTTGCCTTTTACGTTAACTAGAGTTCTCAGTTATGTCAGTTATAAAATTGCTGATCTTTCGAGTATGCATCTCTAATATGTTTTTGTTTAATGATACAGGTTTCTATTGGGTACTTTTTGTCAGACTTGGCAATGATATTCTATACTTATCCTGCCTTAGGTGGAGTGGAGTATGTAAGTAGGCCTGCTAAATTCTTTCATGGACAATGATTCAATGCATTATAAATATAGCCTTCTTTCTCTTTACCAGGGATGATGTTCATCTGGCTCTTTTCTTTTGCTAGGTCATACATCATGGACTATCTATGTATTCGATAATTCAATCACTTTTCAGCGGTCAAGCACAAATTTACATACTAATGGTTCTCTTCACTGAAAGCACAACCCCCTTTGTTAATCTAAGATGGTAAGCTTAGGAAATAGAATTCTTGGGCCTCCTTTATTTCCTCCATCTCATCCTCATTTTTATTACACACTCAGGTATCTTGATGTTGCTGGCATGAAGAATTCGAAACTTTATATTTACAATGGTGTTGCACTGTTCTTGGGCTGGTTGGTATGTACCATTACACATCGACAAAGTTCAGTACATAATTTCTATTTTTGTAGTTATTGGGTTACCCATAGTGGAGGTACTAAAATGAGTTTCTAAACCCAACTTTTTGGTGGACCCCTTGTGCAGTATCTACAAAAAGAATCCCAACTCATTTCCTATCCAAGAAAGGGACCAAATAGAATTTCTTGCGCATAGTTTGGCATAAAATAAGTAAATAAATAGATAAAAAGCTTGTTGGTCTGCTTTCTTTTATTCACTTTTACCGACCGCATATAGTGTTTAATCGAGGCGAGAAGCATTATCTATAAACAGAAGTCCATTGAATTTTGTAACTGGTTTTATTGTTTATTTTATTTGACATTCTTATTGCTAAATTTGCCATGATTGCTAATATTATGCCGGTTCCTTTTATCTCTTTTGTCCCACGTCATATTGCAAGTGGCTCTAATATGTAAATTTGATACTCAGGTTGCGAGGATTATTTTGTTTGTGTTCTTCTTCTGCCACATGTACATCCATTTTGATCAGGTGAGCAAGCATTTAATGTCTTAAAAATCTTAATGCTAATGTCCGATCTTTGCAATGACTGACCTTGTTATGTATAATTCAAAGACCTCAAATATTCAAAAACCTGATATTTCAGTTAAGGTTGCTACAAGATTGTTGTATCAGCTATTACTTAATCTCATCTAGTACACCCTCAGGGAAATGAAATGAGATAATCCATTCTCACAGCCAACATCCCAATTATGGGGAAGCATCATGTGAGTGAAGGAGTATTGAATATAATGGTATTGAGTGTTTTGAGAATACTAGTGTAGAGTAGAATGGTGTTAATATCACTCGCCTGAAATGTTGCTGGTGTTATAAGTTCATCATATTTGAACCAGAGCATAAACATGTGATTTGGAACTTCTTTCTTGATGAAATAGAGATAGCCATGATGGTTATTTGCTTACTCTGGCAAATTCATCAAGGCATGTGATGCCATTATTAAGTTTCACTTCAGATATGTTAGGTTCATCATGTCAAATCTGAACCGTAGAATCACACATTGTACAGCTAGTATTATGCGAAAAGTGAGCCAAACTGTTACCAGTTTGAAGTCTCGACTCAAACTCACTAATGTCCTAGAATATTTTCCCACTCTATGTGATGCTTGAATTTGTCAAAGAACCTCAGATACTACTACATTTCCATACTTTCACAACTAGCTTACTACCGCTTGTTTCTGTTTATTCAATTATAATTCGACTGATATTGGATCGTCTTTCAGGTGAAGCTAGTGTTCCCATTAGGCTTTTACAGCTTGCTTACAGTACCCCCTGCATTGGCAACAATGAACGTGTTCTGGTTCTGGAAGATCGCGAGAGGTATGGTGAAAACCTTGAGCAAGGCTAGACACAGTCAATAGTTTCTTACATAAATTTTCATATATATGAGGCTATATAACTTGGGCATGTCAATATCACTTGTTATTAGCTCTTGTCTAACACAAATCTACACCTTTTGAACATTTACTTGTACAATAAATCTAGTTTGTATTTTGATCTCTATTAGACTCTAGCATGAATAACATACTACTATTATTCAAGTTTGATTTTATCAGCTCTTTTTTAAGTAATATTCAGCATTTAAGCTCTGATATATTGTTCATAGCTGTTATATATAGTACGATTATTTTGTTTATGCTTAATAGGAGTATTAGTTTGTCGACAATTATTTATGATTATTATTTTGTTGAATTATTAATCTTGATACTTAGCGGTACGATGGTGATTATGCGCCAACTCAAACACACTAATTTTGGTTATTTCTAGTGTGTTTTGTTTGACTGATTTTGGATCAAAAGACGGTATCCTTTTAGGTATCTTCCGATGCCCATAGGGCACATATAATGTGTCCACGACTGACGTGATAATAATTTATTTAAAGAAAATTATCATAAATTGTCAAGTTATAATTTCACATGTCATGATTAATTATTTGGATAGTGTATATTCACTAGAATGTCCATATAAATAAATTGGTATGCCTGCATGGCTACATCCAGTTTAAGACAAAGGCAAAAGGATAAGAACAAATCTCATAACGTCACTCATTGGGATTGAAATTTTTTTTATGACCAAACTTTAAAATATAAAATCTTTACGAACTGTGAGAAATACTTGCTCTTCACAATTTATTTATCATCGAGTAAAATCAAGAATATTCTTAATTTCCTAGTATAATGGTCCTCTCATTGCTATTTGGCTCCTTATTTTTTTTATTCAAATCATTGTTTATCTTATTTATTATTATAAGTAATAAAGAAAATTCCAAGTGGACTATGTTAATTTCGATTTTTATTTTTTCCATCGTTTTTACAATTAAATAAGAGCCAAATAATTAATGACCATGCATATTGATATTCTGTACAAAAATAATTAATCCAGTTAAGCCAAAAATAAAAAACGGAGCGCATAATAATTAGTAGCTAGGATACAAGGTCTTCATATATCGTCTGTAAATGTAAAGAAATAAGTAATAAATACATTTATTTTCTTGGGAAAAAAAAAGTATAATATGAAAATAGAGAAAATGTTGTGACGAATATCACTGCCATAAAGCGTGCTCTTTAACTACTACTCCTCCTTGTTGAAATGTTGTCCCACATCGGTTAGAGATGGTCTCTAGAGCCTCTTTATATGGTGAGACAACCCTCCCCTTTATAAGGCCTTTTGAGGGGAAAATAGGCTCAATATTCCATTTTCTAATATGGTATCAGAGCCAGACTCCAATTCGATGATGGGCCCCCCGATATCGTTGTCAACAGATGGCGTTGGGTCTTTTGAGGGGGAAATGAGCCCAATATTCCATCCTCTTTATATGGTGAGACAACCCTCCCCTTCATAAGGCCTTTTGAGAGGGAAATGAGCCCAATATTCCATTTTCTAATACTCCTCACCAGGAAACGGTCTTAAGCCTAAAACCGTTACCATCTCAAAACCCTCTCTCTCTCTCTCTCTCTCTCTCTTCATATATATCCATCACCATCTCCGCCATTATCGTTTCTCTTCCTTTTCTCCTATGGCACACCACATCATCTACCCATATTCACCCATCCATTTTCCCTGCCTTTTTTTAATTTTCTGATTAATTCATACAAACATGTGGCGAAATCCCGGGATCAATCTTCTCCGACGGGCCATGGGGGCCCGGATCAGGCCCGCCGTGGCTCTCTTCCGGCCTGCCACGTGGACAGGACCATCATCGTCCGTCCGCCACTGCAGCAGAGGCGGCGGCGAGGAAAAGGGCGGCGCGATGAGTTATGGGGAGGCGAAGCGGCTGATGCGGCTGGCGAACGTGGAGGCGCTGAAGGAGAAGCTCGGGAAGGAAGAGAGAGAAGTTATCCCCTACGACGACCTCCTCAAGCTCTGCCACTCCATGGGCGTTGTCAAGTCCGCCGACGAGGCCGCCGCCTTCGCTCGGGTCCTCGACGACGCCGGCGTCGTCCTCCTCTTCCGCGACAAAGTTCACCTCCATCCTCATAAGGTACAATTACGCTTATTAATTTGTGTGTGCGCGCGCGCGTGTGTTTTGCATTGCCAATCTACCAATAGTATTTGTACACGTGTCCATGTGTGTGTTTTGCATGCCAGATGCTATCGTCCGTTCCAACTTAGCTCATTAATTTAATTAATAAATTTGAAATTAAATACTAAAAAATAAATAGTAAACCTTAATTAGATTGGTGAACCTTAATCAATCAGTGTAAAGTTAGATTGCATTATAATATTGAGAAATTGAAGAAAAATAAATAAAAATGTTAATTTTCCTTGGATCATAGTCGAATGATATGTGCATGCATCACAAATGATATAATTTGCAATTTTGCACCTCTATTTCAAATAAGATCCCATCTTACGCTAAATTTTAGTGAACTAAACACCTCGAATTTTTCTTCAAATTAGCAAGGCAATGATTCTATTTTATTAGGATTAATCCTTAAAAAAATGTGTACCCCCGCCTGCATTTTGTATTAAATTAAACACTTTTAATTTTTTTTTCTTTTTCCGACCACTAGAAATTTGACGAGACATTCTTCACGTAATAACGTAAACAAAGTTCGAGACATAGATAGCTCTAGCTAGAATTGGTGAAGCATGAATTTGACCGACAAGTGTACGAACTTTCGTTCAGGTGGTCGATCTGGTGAGGAAGGCCGTTCCCGTGGCCCTCCTCCCAGAGGACGACCCACAGAAGGACGAGCTCCAAAAGCTACAAGAGAAGAAGGACGAGATCGACATGGCAGCTCACAGGCAGGTGCGTCGCATTCTATGGACGGGGCTAGGGCTAGCTGTCATGCAGGTCGGCCTCTTCTTCCGCCTCACCTTCTGGGAGTTCTCGTGGGACGTGATGGAGCCCATCGCCTTCTTCACCACCAGCGCGGGGATCGTGATCGGCTATGCCTACTTCATGTTCACCTCCAGGGACCCCACTTATCAGGACCTCCTCATGAGGCTCTTCCTCTCCAGGCAGAGGAAGCTCATTAAGAGACATAATTTTGATGTGGCAAGGTTCGTCGAGCTGCAGAAGCATCAGAGGATGCCTCAGTACACATGTGCGTCCGTGAAGAAGAGGATCGGACTCGAAGTCGACCCCGATGATCTTCTCCACGGACATTCTAGCCATAACTAACAGTCACAACATATATGCCTTCTATTCTTCCCTTACTCATTGATTCTCTGCATAATTTGTACTGCATTTTGCTCCTGTTCTTCTAATTCAACTGTATAAATGTTGAGGGATATTCAATAACATCTTAACCCTCATTTGGTTCACTCTTTTTTGGGTAAGGAAAGAGAAACAATTAAGAGATTTCATTACTTGTGGTTTGGTTTGAATAATATATTATCCATTACCCTTATTTAGGAGTAACTCAATCCACCATATTATTACCCCTCAAAAAGAAAGGGAAACAAGGGTAAAGGAATCCCCCTCACAAGAGATTCATTTCCATCAATAAACCAAACACTCAATAAAAATAACCCTTATTGTTTCCATTCCCTTACTTGACTTGATTCTATTCCCTTTCCCTTTCCCAACTTGAACCAAACAAACACTTAATGTTTACGATACTACATCCTCGATTGCAATTTTATAAGGAACTTAGTTTATGTAATGATCACTGCATTTTTAAGATTTATAAGAAAATTTTATGTTTCTTTGATTATTTAAGTTTAATTTATGTTTGGAATTATATATGCATTCAGTTTTAAGCTATTTTTATTTCCTGATCAGATAATTAAGATTTCACTTAGGAAAATGAACAGGAAACAGAAAATTCTATCAACTAAGGTTATACTTACACTAAAAACTGTACTGATTCATTACATCAGAAAGTACCGATCGCTCTTCTTAAATATCGCAAACTCACCCTCGAGACAATATAGAAGGTTGAGCACCGACTCTTCATCTGATCCGTTGAAATGCTCCAAAAGATCCGGAAGCGAAACCTGCATATAATCATATTAAGGAGTTGATTTCAATTGTACAAATTAGACTACTGTAATTCGCTTTGGAAGGTATATACATACACCATCTTTGAAGTTCTTGAGCCAGTCGAGTACAGAATCCTCAGTCGCTTCCATAGCAACAGACTGCACCTCTTGAGGTTCATCAAGTTTTTGGCGTTTAGTAGAGAAAGTTAAATCATCTACAGCAGCTGCATACTCTGATTTTGTTGCTGAATTATCATTCGACATGCTATCGACTTTTCGGGAATGATCTGTTTTGCAGCTTTGCTGATGATTATGTGCAATTCCTTCAGTTGAAATTCCCATCTCTAGCATCAGCAAGCCGATCTTTATTTGAATGTAACTAACCTAATAGTTAAAAAGACTTGGATTACTTACAGAAGACGAAGATAGATGATATCCAAATGTGCAAAATATAACATTACTGCATGTAGTGTTTTCTCATACATACCTCTTCAGGTAATTCAGTTTTTATAGGTTTTAATTTTGCAGTTCCAACTTTTGTAGCAACTCCCTGAATGTTGCAGAATGTCTCCTGCGTTAGTCCAACCTCCATACATAATCTGGCCAAGTCGATGGAACATCCCTCTCTCACGGCTTCAAGAAGATAATCCAATATTGTTTGTTCTTTTACTGGAGCTCCTCTACTTGGATGATTCTGGAAAAAATATAATGTAAATTATTGAATCTTCAAAGTATGTAACTAGTATGCTCTTTCAAGAGACTTACAGCAATTTTTTGGGCTGTAAGGCCATCTTCTTGCCACATTCTCCAAGCTTCAAACTTCGCTGGTGTTAGTCTGTTATTCTTGCGAGCAGTCATACTCATAACCTTACTTGGCAATGGAGATTCTGCAATTGGCTCCCCATCCAAATGAAGATCCAGTTCTTCTGTTAGCTGCTTAATGATTTGCAGCAAACGATCTCCATATGTTTTTAGGAAGTGCTTCAGAAAAATCAGAATGTCCATATTAGATACCGTATTGTCCAGGACCGCTAAATCTTCAGAAGTTGATGTAACTAATAGCACATTTTAGTAAGAATCTATGGTGAAGGTCCCAGCCCATCTTTTAACAGTGAATAATACACGAGGTTTTTGAACAAAAACACAAGTCATCTGAAAATGAATTTCGACTTACTTAAGGAACTTAAGAGGAAAAGCATACCCTCCCATTTACCCTATTGTTACTTCTACTCAACAACATTTTCTTCCTTAAAAACCAAATTACACTTCTCACTATATCTGTAAAGGAAGATCATGATGAAAGATATTAAACATCGTTTACTACCTTCATTTGCAGAACAAGCATACCTGGTTTACACCATCAATATTTGCTAGCCTTGCTCTCGTCGAAGGCCTTGTCAATGTAATCCTTCTTAATGTTTGATCACCGCATAATGCATACCTGAAAGTGGAAAAGATAAATATACAGAAGAAATCATCACTAGTTTTTCTCAAGCAAAGAGCAGAATCAGTGCCGGAGTAAGGGGCAAATTAAGAACTTACGGAGCAGTTCCATGTTCTTTTGCAAGTTTCATTCTCTCTTCCAAAAGCATTTTGTAGAGCTTATCCTCAGCCTAAACATGTAGGTAACAAGTATGAACATAGAGGTGAAGCCATTTTCTTTTAGTACAATTTCATGCAAACGTGAAAAACAAGAGCAACATCCAAATCTAAGTGAAGTAGACTGGAAGTCAAAAAGCTAAAAAACACATAAACAATAAGATAACTTAAAGTAAACAATAAGCATTAATTAGCAGTCAAAGCATAAAACGTAAAAGGCTAGGACACTCGCGCTTGAGTGAGTAATCATACCTGGGATAATCCATCAAACTCCTGACCCAATTTGTTAACAATCCCATTACTAGTTGCATCTTTGCTTGCATCATCATCAGCCAATTCTGGAGTCAATGTTATATATAATGGAGGTTGATAATCAGGGTTGCAGGATTTCAAAAACTGGATTCCTTTTGATCCAACTCTGGTACATCAAAGAAGACTTGTTCGTTAGTGCAATGGAAGTTCACTATGTATGCTGCATATGTCAATACCCTTATGCAGATGGCCAGACAGCACAGAACTTGAGCTTTTCTGGAAAGAAAAGTTTGAGCATAGTCTAGGGCTCTTCATTAGCCAATCAAACCAACTACTTAGTTGAAAGGTAATGATGACAACACTGACAATTATTATAATTATAAGATCATTCTTTCACCATGACAGTCTAGTAAAAAATGCATACCTTACTGTTTTGTATATATCTTTGAAGGTTTCGACCAAATAATCTGCACCCAAATGTAGAATTGATTGTGAATTTCAAACATAGAGCACAAAACATAGTCTATTGGTAGAGCATTCAACATTGGATCTAATGAAATAATGCTATGGCAGCTATGCATAGGATTTATAGAAGAAAAAATGGAGAAAAAGTTTCAGATTTCTGTTATAAGATACTAAAAACATATCGCCCCAGGAGTTTCTCTTGCTCAAAATAAGAAAAGACATTTAGTATATTTAGAGTTCTTCTCATAAATCCTGGATAACACAGAGTGTGCCATTTGGAACGCATCAATTTTGAAGCAAGGTGCCTGCATTATACCTTGTGCAATTAATTGAGAAGCTAGTGCCTTCCACCAATTAGCTGACATATCTTTTCCTAAGCCATGGAACGGAATCTTATCAAATTGAGCATCGAGAATTTTTTTCGACTGCAACCACAGATGAAGGTATAATTATAAAAAAATGCCTTGAACCAAATTAGAAAATCAATGAACACCAATTTGTAAATATAGCAATGAGGCAACGAAACGCAACTTAGTTGGTAAGACGCTTCCCCTCCAACCAAGAGGTCGGGGGTTCGAGTCATCTCGGGTGCGTGTGTGAGTGAGTGTGAGTGTGTTGTGTTTGCCTGATCAAAAAAAATATATACATAGCAATGAGGATTCTAAATGAATTACAACTAATTGACTCACACTTTTGCATACCCAAAACAAACAAAAACCAACAGAAGAGATATCAAGGCACAAATTTATATCTCATCGGCAAAAAAGCTTACTCTAGATCCACGAAGAACATCAACTGGCAAATTGAGACCCCAGTGTCCCCCGCATGATTGAATGCAACCCAGAAGAAGAAATGCCTCTCTAGACATATCAATCTCTTTCTTTGAGCTGGTGCAATTATCACAAGTCCCTGCAGAAATCATATTTAGCAGACTCTAGTGTCAACGTAGCAAATACTGTCTAACTCACAATATCTAGTAGTTACATTAAACCATGAAATGACTCCAAAGGTATGCATTCTTCCTTTTTGTACCTAAAGTTATGGGAAATGCCAAAAGTCATGCAATGATCTGTAATGATCAATCATTCAATATGCATTGTGCTTCAAAGGTTTTTTTTAGGAGAAACTATACTTTCAATACAAAACTAGGCAGATTTACCTAATTTGTAGACTTTAGATATTTGAAGCACATCTGAGTGCAATACATTAGAATTGCAAAGCTTATGTTTGCTGCAAAAGGTATAAAATACTCAGGAACCTTTTCTTTTATTGTCAGCATTGCATGGGAGGATGACTTCTCAACAATAGATGATCGACTGATTGGATAATCCCAGTTTAAAACATTATTTTCTACCATGACATGTCAAATATTTATTTAAAAGTTAAACAGAGATTTTAGATGAATACACGATTCAATTTACTAAATTATAAAAGCACAGTGTTAAGATTTATAACAATTTACCATTTTTCTAGGACACAATTAAGGCTGGTAGATTAAAAAAAATTGATAAAGTAGATCCAGGAATATAAAAGCACAAATATGAAAACCTAGAATGGTTTGTCCAAAAAACAATTGAACTTCCAAGTATTACTTGCAAATTTAGTAGTTAGATAACAGGCAATGACCTGGACAGAACAGGTTATTAAATAATGCAGGTCCAACAATATTTATAGGCGAAATAGTAACTACACACCACAGCTAGAAGATGAGCATTTCTCTCCAAAGTATTCCAAGAGAAACTTTCTTCTGCAAGTTGTCGCCATGCAATAATGTTGTGCAGCTGCAAAGGAATCCATTATTGCTTTTCTTTGGTCTGCCTGGTTAAATATCATGTGCATCAGAATCTTCAGCAGAACCAGAGTAACACAATGATATTCAAAGCAAAACGAAAAGAAAACAAACTAAAAAATAAAAAAAATGAGGTAGAGAACTACATATGTGAAACTGTTAAAAGGTTGAAGAAAAAGATACATACTGTACGTGCTTCAGAACAATAAAAATCACCCTTCGTAAAATCACTTCTCGTATAATAAAGGCGGCAGTATGAAGGAACCCCGTCTCTACCACAACGCCCACTTTCCTGATAATACGATTCCAAGCTCTTTGGGCAACCATAGTGTATCACATGTCTTATATCAGGCTTGTCAATGCCCATGCCAAAAGCTATAGTAGCAACCATAACATAAAACTCATCTCTGATAAAGGATCTGTAAAAAAGTTAACATATAAGTATAACTTACAATTTAGAATCTTTGATTAACAAAAGAATGATACAGATCATAAAATCACAGACCAAAAAAATGTATATAAAAACAATGAGTGTGGAAGATACACACTACATACTCAAAGCATTCAGGAAAACGATCAAAAAATCTACAGTGATCACATTTGTGCTCTAAGACTAGTAAGCAAAGATTTAAAGTTACGACAGAATGTTTATGAAGATATAGACCTGTGAGAGTCCTCACGTGCTTTATTAGACATCTGTCCATGGTACATTCCAGCCTGAATTCTTGCTTCCTTCAGGGCCGAAGAGATCTGGAGAAGCCATAACTAATAATCAGAATCACATACTCCCATACAAATGTTATAGATGTGATCTGTATATAGTAAGGTTTAAGATGAATTCCCTGCAACTTTATCAATGCAAAACAGGACAGTAATACAAAATGCTGGAGTCTGTAGAAAAGCGAGTACCTCTTCCACATTCTTGACAGTAGTGCAGTATATAATAGTTGATTCAGTTTTATCAACGCAGGAAGAGATTTCTGCCACAAGTTCATTCAGAAAAGCATTGCCCTGAACAAAAGATTTGCAACTGTAGAAGAGATTCTGACGGTCGAATGAGCCAATGGTTACGTGAGGAGATTGCATCTTCAGTGACCTTATGATATCATCGCGAACCCTGGATGTAATAATTTTTGTTGATAAAGGAGACATAAAATTGGGAAACGCGTAATTTTTTTAGAAAATAGATCTGTGCTTACTTTTCAGTAGCTGTTGCTGTCAGTCCAACAAACGGAACATCTGAAAGAACATCACGCAGTTTGTCTAATTGTTTGTATTCCACCCTGTGTAGTAAACAAAGCTTCAAACAATGATAAGATTATCAAAGGCAAAAGGTTGACATAATTATGAGTTAACATGAGTCGAACTAAATATGAACACAAGGCAAATGAAGGAATAGAAACGAGAAAGAGGCTTGCCCAATGAGCCAATGGACCACTCATTTCTACCTCACATTTAAATCAATATGATAGTATTATATGGTAATAAAAAGTATTAAAACCGACTGACCTGAAGTTATGACCCCACTCAGATATGCAATGTGCTTCATCAACAGCTAATAAGCAGATTCCATATTCTAGCAATCTTGACCAGAAACTGCAGCACCATCATCATAGATCAGGAGAAAGGCATTATAAGGATGAAAAGCAATAACCATTTTCACATTGAGAAGTATGCATGAGAAATGGAAGCAGGTAGAGTAGAAACAACCTTCGAAACTTATCCATGCAGCCCTATCACCATGTAAAAAAGGTTACTTAATAGAGATGAGTTAATGGAACCAATAACTTCGCCACATAGCATTTCATGCAACGAAATCCATGTACACCGTAAAAGATACATATGAGTGCATCCAACCAGCAAACTGACACCATATTATACCACAAAAGAGTGGAACACATGTATACATTTCATCCGAAAGTCGTATAAAAACGATATGCACCTGCTTGGAAGCAAACAAGCCTTCTCCGGCGTCATGTACAGAATATCATATCGACCTCTTTCAGCATTAGTGTACGCATTCAGATCATTCTGAGCACTAGAAAGATACTCAGCCTTTATATCCCTTTGCTTCAATGCCATAACCTAATCACAAAACATGTTATAGTTACACCCAATCCAATTTCACAAATTACCTGAAACTGAAGGAAGCATGAAGAATGGGGTAAACACACACCTGGTCTTGCATTAAGGATATGAGTGGGCTTATCACTACGGCAGTCTTTTTCGATATTAAAGGAGGCACCTGATAGCTTTATCATGCAATTCGAACACGGAAGAGTTTCCAGAACATGATCAATTTCAGGTATAAAAAGTGGAATAAGGTTCTAATGTCTGAAATTGGAGGGAAAATTAGAAAAATACCACAATGATTTGCCACTACCCGTCGCCATAACCACCACGCAATCTTTCCCTTGCAGAATACTCTCCACGATTCCTTTCTGGTACGGTCGGAATTTGGCGAACCCGAAATATTTCTGCAGCCAAATAATGTTTATAACCCTTAAACAGTGAAGGGGACGAAAAAGAAACTATGGAAATAATCGGTGATTAATGTGTATTCCGGAAAAACAAAAATGAAGAGAGGACGAACTTTAAGAGTGGCCTCCATTAGTGATCTTCGTCTTCCTCAGGAAGTTAACAGTCGGCTAAGATATGGAGAGACGAAGGAGAAATTTAATGGGTTTGTTTGTGTGTGTGTTTCCTATTTACTGTTTTTTTTTTCTTTTTTTCTCTGGGTTTCCCTTTCTTTTATGAGGGTTTATTCCCGCACTTATTTTTCCCGCTCTTTTGTGAGAATTTCTACTACTTATATAGATATTGAATTTTGGTTTAATTTAAATTTAAATTCACAATTCTACTATTTAAAGTGTAACAATTGAAATGTCGGTCCGAATTTTATAATTACAATATCGTAACATTATTCCTACGAATTCGTTTTGTGGAGTTGGCTTTTCCACTATAATTTACATAAAATACGATATTTAAATCTTCTTAAAAAGAAAAGAAAATTTGTCTAAGGTAGACTTAAGTCAACCCCAAACTATACATCGGTCTGCTAACAATATACGCTTTAGCTTCGCCAATACTAAACTACTAGGCCTCATTTGATAGCAAGGTTGAGACTAGAGCAGATAAGTGCAGATAAGAAAAAGTGTGATAAGTTAAAGATATAAGAAAGTGTGATAAGTTAATATAAAAAAATATATTTGGGTGTTTGGTATGTATAATACAAACATAGATATTTTGATTTGTATGTTTGGTAGTATTATTTGATAGGATACGACCTAGCTCCTAGACCCAAGCATCAGGCCCAATATAATCGGGCCCCGACAGTTAAGCTCGGCCTACGCAGCTCGGCCCAACTAAGAGAAACTTCTTCACCAAGGCAATCAAGACTCCTACATCGACTACAACTCAAGCCCCAAGAGAGATATAGAAGCTCGGTGTCTATCCCTAATAAGAGGATCAAGCCAGAGTCCAAATAGGAGAAAACTTTGTATTATAGTCAAAGTCCATGTAATTACCTATAAACAGGGGTTTAACAATCTTGTAATCAATACTCATACTAGCAATAAAGATCAATACTCTTGCTCCGTGGACGTAGATCTATTCTAATAGATCGAACCACGTAAATCCCTGGCGTTCCATTACTTTCGTGTTCATTAATTCCTTGTCTACGTGCATTAATTGCCTTGCGAAAACAAGATCGATCACTGGCGCCGTCTGTGGGAAATGAAAATTTGTGATTTCGGATCAAAAGTTTTCTAGGTAATCTACAGCCATGACAGGAAGACCAACGCGATCCCCCCCCCAAACGCGAAATCGCGATTTGTTCGGAGCAGCTTCTGTTATTCGCCAATTCCGGACTGAAATCACCACCAAATCGGACGAAACCATCCGGAAACATATTCTACTCGTCGAGAGGATTACAACGGTAGGTTGCCCGTCGAAAACCGATCACCGGTGCGGCGGGAATCGTGTCTAGAAGTTCGTGTTGCTGCACGACTCGTGAAATCGCGATTTGTTCGGAGCAGCTTCTGTTATTCGCCAATTCCGGACTGAAATCACCACCAAATCAGATGAAACCACCCGGAAACATGTTCTGCTCGTCGAAAGGATTCCAACGGTAGGTTGCCCGTCGAAAGTCGATCACCGGTACGGCGGGAATCGTGTCTGGAAGTTCATACTGCTACACGACTCGCGAAATCGTAATTTGTTCGGAGCAGCTTCTATTATTCGCCAATTCCGGACTGAAATCGCCACCAAATCGGATGAAACCACCCGGAAACATGGTCTACTCGTCAAGAGGATTCCAGCGGTAGGTTGCCCGTCGAAAGCCGATTACCGGTGCGGCAGAAATCGCGTCTGGAAGTTCGTGCTGCTGCACGACTCGCGAAATCGCGATTTGTTCGCCGCCGCTGCCGCCGCCAACAAGGAAAAGGATATTCAGCAAACCGGACAAGGTCCGACAGCAAATCCACCTGTTCAGGAAGCCGAAATCCACAAAGGCGAGGCAAGTCAGGCGCAAGATCTAAACCCGGCAACATACCGGCGATCTAGGAAGGAACACGCCAAAGGCCAGACTCCAGACGGACACGTTGAGCATGTTGGATAAGCATAGCAAGATTTTTTCCAGCTCACCAAAAACAATACAAAGCTCAGCCGTGAAAAAGGACAACCCTCACGCAAAGATGGTGGAGAGCACGAAGCTACCTCCGGATCGCGGCATCGGCAAAAGTCCCCTAGCATCAGGATCGTAGACGCATGGGACGCCGGGATCCGCCAACAGGGCCACCATCATCTCACCTCGGCATGACACCATCTCACCTCGGCGCGACACCGTCTCACCTCGGCGCGATGAGGACAATTACCTCGCACTACGAAGCCATTATGGATCATAGCAGATCGGTTCGCAAGAGCCGACGAAGCTGATATTTGGGTGATAAGTTAAGGGTGTGTTTTGTAGATAGGATGAAGCAAGATGAGATGAATCATCCTACTTCATCAAGGTGTTTGGTACCTAAGCAAAATAAACTAGAGGGCCCAAGATAAAGCCTAGGCCCTCTCTTATTTCACTATTTTCCCTAGTTGACTCATCTCATGTTTTTGGTGAGTTCATGTCATCTCATGGGTGATGTATTATTTTAGTGTCTATAATAACAATAATAATAATAAATAAATAATAATAATAACTCAATAATAATAATAATAATAGTAATAATTATAATAATAATAAGAGTAATAATAAAAATAATAACTCAAGAATAATAAATAATAATAATAATAAATAAATAAATAACAATAAATAATAACAATAATAGTAATAATTATAATAATAACAAAAATAATAACTCAACAACAACAACACCAACAACAATAATAATAGTAATAATAATAATAATAATAATAATAATAATAATAATAATAATAATAATAATAATAATAATAACAATAATAGTAATAATTATAGTAATAACAAGAATAATAATAATAATAATAATAAAAATAATAACTCAACAATAATAATAATAATAATAATAATAATAATATTAATAATAATATAAAATAATAATAATAAATAATAACAATAATAGTAATAATTATAATAATTACAAGAATAATAATAATAATAACTCAATAATAATAATAATAATAATAATAGTAATAATTATAATAATAACAAGAATAATAAAAATAATAACTCAACAAAAACAATAACAATAACAATAATAATAATAATAATAATAATAATAATTCAGAGTAATAAATAATAAATAATAAATAATAAAGGGGCTATTTAATCGCAACGATAAAAAGTGAAATCGGTAGGGTATTTAATAAGGGTAATTTGGTCCATTTAAATTTTAATTTAGAGTTTTACAATTTGTACCAAACACAATATGATATCATCCGAGTCTGAATTTTTTGTTACCAAATAAAGAGATGAATGATTCATCTTGACACTATTCATATGAGTCATCTTGAGATGAATCATCCTTCCTCATCTTGAGATGATTACCAAACACAACTTAAAGATATAAGAAAGTGTGATAAGTTAAGATAAAAAATGTATTTGGGTGTTTGGTATGTATAATACAAACATAGATATTTTGATTTGTATGTTTGGTAGTATTATTTTAATTCATAATAAAACTATAGAATTACATATTTACCATTGGAAGATAACCAAAACAAACAAATTCGAAATTGAAATTCATAAAAATAATAATAATAAAATTTTACGGCCTAATAAAAAATTCAAAAAGTTCCTTTAAAAATAAGAGAATGAAAAAGAAAAGGAAAAGGAAAAAATCCTCCACCTTCTTCTGCATCAAAACACCTACGGACCCACCCCACTTCGGCACTTCCCCTCCGCCGCCTTCAAACAACACTTGACCGGCGGCCCCTCTCTCCCTCCTCCTCCTCCTTCATATCTCCCGCAAAGAATTACCGAAAAAAAAAATATATATATATTCTTCCTTTTTCACAATCAACAATCACGAGAAAACCCCTCAAAATCCCAATCTAATATTTGCCATTTTCCCTCAATTATTCACAAATTACAGTGGGCAATCCAAAAAAAAAAAAAAAACAAGAAGTGGAAATGGAATCAGGCCTACGAGAACTCATGTCGTCACCGTCTGTGCGGCCTCCCAAATTATGTCGTGATGTACCCACTCTTGTCCCTATCAAACATCTTCAAGAGGTGAATCAACTGCTCCTCCGTATTGGGCAACTTTGCCGGCTGAAGCTCCGGCGCCACAAGCACCACCAGCTCCGGTAGGGAATAGAGATGAGAGACAAGTTTTAAGGAGGAGAGAGTAAGGCGAGTGTAAAATGGGTGCTATGGAAAATGAAAGGAGGAACTATTCAACTCTGGTTCTATTATGAGAGGGTAGAGACCTGATTCTTTTACTAAAGAGGAACAGTGGTTTTCTCTCGGGCCGAGATTTTATGTCGGGCCATCATGATATGCTATCTTCCCTACCAAACATACTTATTAACCGAGATATCTCCCTTTATCTTGGCTTATATTGGCTACCAAACAGGGCCTACTGTACAAAAGAAGGTATAACAAATAAACAATCATGCTAGTATTATATGAAAGTGTTATAACAATATAATTTTTTTTTTCCGTATAAACTACTCGAAAAAATAAAAAAATAAAAAAAAATCGACTACTTTGGCTTGTCCGAATCAAAAAACATGGGAATTAATACGTAATTCCAATTTTATGCCTTCTTGAGTCAAATTTTCGAATAATAAAATGTGTGTGATTGTGGGTTCGACGAACTGTATTGTTAGAGGGCTACAAAAGCTAATAGAAGCAAGTAAAGTCCTAGAAATGAAATTTATGAAAAGCTAAGGGGCCAATATGAAATTATCCGTATAAATGTAGCGGCTTATCTTTCCCATCAAAACTCAAAAAAGAGTGAGCGCAGGAGAACCAAGATAATCCCATCAATGGCGTCTGCTTCGACGCTTAACCTCTCTTATCTACGGGCCGCTCTTCCCTCCGCCCCTTCCGTTTGCTTTCCTAGTGGGCCCTCTTCTTCAACGCTCAGAATCTCCCGGCCCAAACCCGGCCCGAAGCCTCTCAACTCCTACGTGGGTCTCGCTCCTTTGCTGCCCATTTTCTCTTCTCCAGGTACCCACTTCTCCACAAATAAATTTTTTTAACAAAATGCATGTCATGCGTTGGATTTCGCAGGGAGTTGCGAATTGCAAATGGAATTAGACTTTTGTATTTTTGGTGATTTTGCGATGGTTTTTCACCTGCTCTTGTTTACTCGTGCCATATCGTATATTCTAAGGGCTTCAGGAGCAAAAGTTTGTGTGTGTGTGTGTGTTGGGGGGGGGGGGGATTTTCGTTTGATAATTATTGGGGAAAAGAATTGGGAATTTGAAATTAGGAATGTGATTGATTATATGCAGACAATTGAGTGAAATAGTGTTAAGGTTTTAGGTGGCTTGCATTTTCATGGAAACCTTGGGTTTCAAGAATGCAGCTGCTTATGAGAGTCTAACAAGAAGGATTTGATTCTACTGAAAATGGACTTAGCTACATTTGGTTTTGTTTGATTACTGAATGAGTTAAAATGCCTTTAAAATTATTTGTTCTTTCTAACTCATCTTTATGGTGTTAGTTCTGGCTATTTCTCTTCTACTGCAGTGTTTGGCTGGTGCTGATTGCAAATCTTGTTTAAATACTTGCTATTGCCATTTCTTATTTTCAATACCTTATTATAATGAAGTGAAGTATTGCAAATGTTTCTGGCCCTTTTAGTGGTGATATGTATGCAATATATATATAAAGGTTTCTTTTGTTGTTGTGGTTTTGTAAGTTTTGATAGCCATGTTTGTTTTCAATAGGTTCGGTGTGTTGTTTATTGAATTGTAAGTACTTTCAGTTTCAAAATCCTTATCAGTGACCTAAGTATACGATGTTGACCGACATATATGCTACTACTTTTTGTTGTTGTTGTGACTTTCATGTATACTCACCATCTTCATGTTTACCTGATCACATTTGGGAATTAAGGTTGCATTTATTGTATATTGATTAAAAATTAGCTTCTTTTGACAGTGATTCAATAAGAAAAAATATTTTCTTGCCAAGGTTCTGATCGAATTGTGTTAGATTCATTGGTTACGATCTGCGTGTTTTTGTCATTTATGGTCTTCTTAGGACTATCACTTCTTTAGTCAGTAGTAGATTATCCATATTTAGTTTTCATATATTTAGAAATTTGTGCTCCCACTGCAGTATCTTCAAAAAAGTATTGCATTGTACTCAATCATACGGAATTAGACCGTGATTATAGAGACAAGTCATGCTTAAAACATTGCTATAAGATTTGATCTTTGTCTTCATTCAGTCTACTTTCAAAACTCTGTAGATTCATTCAGTTTCGAGCACTGTTTACCTGCACTCGACAATGGTGGCCGTTTCTTCGCCATGAGGCATGGGAGGAAGGTGCCGAAGCTCAACAGGCCTCCAGATCAGCGTAAGGCTCTTTTACGAGGCTTGACTACTCAACTTCTCAAGTATGGCCGCATAAAGACTACCAGAGCCAGGGCCAGTGCAATGAGGAAGTACGTGGACAAGATGGTCACACTGGCCAAGGACGGGACCCTACACAAGAGAAGACAAGCCCTTGGTTTCGTCTACGAAAAGCAAATTGTTCATGCTTTATTCGCTGAGGTTGGAGAGAGATACGGAGATAGAGAAGGAGGGTATACTAGGATCATCAGGACTCTACCTAGGCGCGGGGATAACGCTCCAATGGCTTACATTGAACTGGTCTAAGTTTGTTTTTGAGTAATCGAAATTAAGCTTGTGTTTTTTCACTTTTGACATTGCTAGAGAGATTTTTGTAGCAAAACCTATGTCCATATATGTAAGATTGTCAGCTATTCTTTCCTCTATCGTTTCTTTGAATCTCAAATATGATGTGTTTTTTTTTTTTTTTTTTGGCGAGATTAAATGATGTTCGGGCTAATATTTACATGTTGATAATAGAGAAATGCTCCCCTAGTCAATGTGGGCACGCTTAAGCGTGTCCACGGCTGACGCGACAGTACTACATCAATAATTTTTCCTTTTGGAGTTTTTTCGGTAGGGTTTTTTTTTTTTTGTAAGGTTTTTTTTATAAGGTATACTAATTAATTTTTTCTTAAATATAATATTGTCACCTCATTCGTTGACATATTAAGCATGCCCACAGTGGGTAAGAGAGCATTACTCATTGATAATATAGGCTTAAAATTTATAATATTAGATTATCTAACCTGAAGAGAAAATATGAAGTTGTAACGATTTAATTGATTTGGTGATGAGATGGGGAAAATCAAGGTTTAGTTTGTATCCTTTCTCGTGCGTAGGGATGTTAAGCGGGCCAATCTATCGGGTTTCGGGCCAACTCATCAGGTTGTGAGTTATTTGGTTCGAATTAGTAGAATTTTTTTTTTCTTTTGGGCTAAGCCCATCGGGCCAATGAGTTTAATAAATTTAAAATTGAACTTGTATAAATATAAAAACAAGCATTGTTTCAACACGTATTTATATAAATTCAATATATAATTTCGTAAATATTGAGAATTCAACGAACATTTTTCCTAAATATCAATCTTTATTTAATTTTCACCTAGTGTTGAAAGAAAAACATATAGTACTACCTCCATCTCATTATATTAGTCTCATTTGTCATTTTCGTTTATCCCACTTATTAGTCTCATTTTCTTATATGGTAAAAAATATTTAGCTACAATTAACTCTATCTCCTTAAAATTGATTATAACCACATATTCCTCTTTTCTTGGTTCTAGTGCCCATTCTAAATGAGACTAATATGGTGGGATGGAGGTAGTATAATTTAAATGATGATTACGTTTTCATTTTCATAAAAAAAATAAAAAAATATAATCAATAATAATTGAAAATGCGACCTAATTATTAAATTTATAAGTAAAATAATGAAATATCACATGAATTTTGACACATTGCCAACCCATCGGGCCAACCCACGGGCTTTTCAGTCTAGTCCTATAGGGTTCGGGCTTTTTATTTTCAGGCTATATTTTTTCGCCCTAATCCACATTTTTTAACGGGCTATTCGGACCTGCCCATCAATCTCAGGCTAAATTAACATCCGTAGTCGTGCATAGTAGATAGTACAAATGTTTTGGCCTAATTTATTTCTATTATTTTTCATCAATTAAAGTGTAAATTATGTTAATGTATTTATTATTTTTCCATCTTCTATAATTTTGTTACCTTATTAACACGTGATGTGAAACGTGTATATATAAATTTAGTCAAGAGGTCATCATTTTTCTTTTTTCTTCTTTGTCGAAAGGTCATCAATTTTCCAAAATAAAAAACAGTAGAAGGTGATGCCATAAAAAATATTGGTGTAAAAAAAAAGAAGCTTAGTTCGAAAAATATATGGAAATATGGCACGTATTTTCTATTTTCAGTTCTTCAAGCCATCGATCTATATTGCTATTTGTGATAAGAATTAGCCCTAAAGACCCCATATATTTCACAGAATAAATTCGAAAAATTTATAAATATGAAACTCAAAGTCAAATTACAAATAAAAGATGTTTAATGTACGTAACAGAGAAATTATTTTATATATATTGAATTGAGACCAGACTATTAATAGCAACCTCATTTACTTACGGTGAATACCAGTAAAATTCCTTTATTTTCCTGATCATGAATTGGCAAAAAATTATCTGTCAAATTATTGTTGGTCAAATTATATACGTGTTCTTTTTATTCTAGAAAAAAGTAAAATTTTCTTGCTATTGAATTAATAGTCCAAATGTTCGTGATTTTCAGGATTATAGGCCATAGAAAAATGCTTATTGATTTGCTTATTTGAATAAAATACACAGTTGAAGACCATTTACTCATCAATATGTGGTTATTAGATTTAACGATGTATAGCTATTCTATCTCAATTTTAGTGTATGAACTGTGTCACAAATTAATTAATTTACTATTTTGATAATGTTTATAATAATAATTTATAATTAAAAATTGGAAATTTAAAAGATTTTATACCTTCATTTTGAATTTATCAACATATTTTAATTAATAATATTGAAATTAAAATTTAAAAAATATTTATAAACTCCAGATGAATTGGTGAACCTTAGTTAGTAATTGCAAAATTAAACAAAATCATAGTAATATATTAAAATTGAAAGAAAGTAAAGGGGAAAAAAAACATAATTTTTTTTAAAAAAATTATGCCATAATTGCTGCACTGAACTTGGAATAGAAGATTTCAAGTGGTGTTAACGAGAGAAAGAGACCGGTGATTAAGAGGAAGAACTCAGAAAAAAAAATTGACCAAGAATTTTTTTATTTGGTTTTATAGTTTTAGAAAAATGGTTCGGAAGAATATTCATTTGATTAAAGAATATGATAGATACATTCTTAATTGAGAAAATATAGTGATTTACCTATTGGGCTTAAGTTTTATCAATTTATACCTAAAGCATAACAAAACACATAATTTACCTAAAGTTTCAAATATAGGACCATATTACCCATCTTCTCTCTCCTCTCTCCTCTCTCCTCTCACCTCTCTCCATCATGGAATGAAGCCCCCATTATAGTACATACCAATAATTATTTTCATCCTCCTCTCTCTCTCTCTTTCTCCCCTCTCTCTCTCTCTAAAAATTCATAGACCCATTGGACTCGTGGGATCCTCCGGCGGTAGTGCGGTGGCTTTGTTGCTCGTGGTGGATGAATCTGCAAATTTGTTTTTTCCACGGAGGAGGGCGACCTCCCCTCTCATCGGTACTGCAACCAACGGCGGCGAAGACTACGAGTTCGGGCGGAGAAGAGCGGTGGATTGCTACGTACCTCTCACCACTATACGATTATCTCTCTAGTTTCTCTCTTTCATGACTGTTCTTCTCTTTATCTCCTTCCACGCTTCTGCTTCTTCAAAAGGGTATTCCATTGATTTTTTATTTTTTATTTTTGTTGGAAGTTGGTTTTTTGTTAGTTTGATTTGTGGGGTTGTCGTTATTCTTGATTTTGAAGGGATGAATGATGCGTGAGAATGGATTAATGGAGGCGTTTGTGAGGTGAATGTTGGGAGAAATTCCTTTGTTCTGTTAGTTTGGTAATGTTTATTATACAAATGAGTCGTGTTTTTAGTTTTGGGAGTGATTAAACTGAACTCATTTTAGCTGTGATTTTCTTCCAATTTTTTCTATTTTTGTATTTGGTTTGGGTAGCAACATTGATTTATTCTATTTTGTCATTCAAGATATTTTATTTGGTTGGTTAACAATATTGATTCACTTGTTGCTGCTTAGTCTGCGTTTTTATTTTTATTTTTATGTAATATGGATGATATTCTTGTTGTCACAGCTGGTGGCTTCGGTTTTGTGGAATTTAAAAAAAAAATTACATAAATTCTTACCATCCACATCGTGTGAAACATATATTCTTACCATTATGATGGCAACAATTGATCATTTCTTACCTTAATGATATCATGATCGATGTTTCTGATATAGTGGAGGGTAAGAATTGATTCTTACCATATTGATGGGAACAACTGATGTTTCTCACAAAGTGAATAGTAAGATAAACATTATTTATACCCATCAATATGGTAAGAGTTGATCAATTCTTACTGGCCACTACGTCAGAAATATCAATTATTAATAATTGATATTTCTGACGTAGTGGACGGTAAGAAAGTATCTAATTCCTACCACCGACTTCATTTTTTTGTTCAGAATTACATACATTCTTGCCATCTAGTTGTAAGAAATGCATAATTTCTTACCATTTGGCAAACATGAATTTTATAGCCACCTTATCCTTTTTATAATTTTTTCAGGTATCCTCATGGTTTCTGCATATACCACATACAGGAAAATCTCAGGGGTTCATCATCTGGCGTTATTGAAATATTCTAATATGCTGCGAAGGCATTCAAAGAAGATGATTTTGAAGACCATATGTCTTTTTTTTTTTTGTGATGTCGAAATCTTACTTTTGTAGTCACTTTGCTTCTTTTGAATTTTTGGTCACTGATTATAATTGTCAACGAATATGGCTTCTTTGTGATGACCATAGTAAGAATTCATCAATTCCTACAATGACAATGGTTAGAATTCATTAATTCTTACCATCCTCATGCTCGGAAAAGCATATTCATGCATGTTTGCAACTATATCATTGAACACAATGGTTAGAATGACACATTCTTAGCTTAAGAATTCATCATAGCTTAAGAATGACCATAGTAAGAGTTGATCATAGCTTAAGAATCACTATGGTAAGAATTGATCATAGCTTAAGAATGACCATAGTAAGAATTCATCAATTCCTACAACGATAATGGTTAGAATTCATTAATTCTTACCATCTTCATCCTCGGAAAAACATATTCATGCATGTTATAATGGTAAGAATTGAACATTGCTTACCTTGATGTTTCTGACGTAGTGGTCGGTAAAAATTGATCAATTCTTACTATAATGATGATAATAAATGATGTTTCTCAAAGTGGATAGTAAGATTTGATCAATTCTTACAGGAAGAAATAAAATGAAAAAAAAACTGAAACGAAAAAACGAAAAAAAAAACAAAAAACAAAAACAAAAACTAAAAACAAAAAAAATTTAAAAAAGAACGAAAAAAGAGAAAAAAAAAGAAACAACCAAAAACAGAAAAAGAAAAAAATAAAAATAAAACTAAAAAAAGAAGAGAATTAGAAAGAAAATAATAAAAAAAAGAAATAAAAAAAATAGTGAATGAGAGAGAGTGTGTGTGTGTAAGCCGACAATATAGTGTGTGTAAGGTGAGAAAAGAAATAAAGGAGGAGAGAGGAGAGAGAGTGTGTGACAGTGTGTGTGTGTGTCGGTGTGTGTTTCAGTGTGTGCGTCTGTGTGTGTGGGGTGAGAGGGAGAGATGAGTGAAAAAAGTTAAAGTATAAGTAAGGGTATTTTTGGAAGGTATTTGAAAGTTTACGTATCTTTTAGGTGTTTGTTAAGTTGTAGGTATAAATTGTAAATCTTAGTGCTAGATAGGTAGATATTTTTTTGCCTCTTCTTAATTCCCTAAACCAACGAATTTTATACTTAAGCTTTAAAGTACATGTTTTAAACTTATCAATGGGGTGTCATGCCAATAATTTTTCCAAATAAGATTTAATTTCTTTAATAGGGTAATAATTTTCTTAAGTATGTCCACAGTAGATAGGGAGAACTCATCTATTAAACAAATTATAATGGGGCAAATCTTAAACTACCCAACCTCATATAAGAAAACCAAAAGTTACCCACCCCCTTTAATTTACATCCCATCTACCCATATTTTTAAATTTGGACTAATTTGCCCTTAATGCACATGGATTCCCCCCTCTCTTTCTTTTATGTTTTTTTTTCCTTTTTCTTCATTTCCTTTATCTTTTTTTTTTTTCATTTGTTTTTTCAGTTTTTTTTTTCATTTTTGTTTTTTTATTTTTCTTTATTTTTGTTTTTCAGACTTTTTTTTTTATTTTTGTTGTTTTTTATATTTTTTTTTTTCAACTTGTTTTTTCCTTTTTTCCCCTTTTTTCATCATTTTCGGAATTTGGCAAAATCGTACCATGAAGTGGGAATAGAAAATATAATCAACAATACAAAATTCATAAAAAATTGCTCGGTACTCAGAAAGACTGAGACGAATCCATACCATTCATTAATGATATGAATGAATGAATATTTGTTATCCTACTTTTTAAACAATCTTGACAAGTTACGGTACGATATCATGAATTCGTACCGTAACTTTCCATTACAAAGAGAAAAAAATTATGAATTCGTACCGTAACTTTCCATTACTTTCTAAACAATCTCGACAAGTTACGGTATGATATTATAAATTCGTACCGTTACGGTACGGTATTATTAATTCATACCGTAACTTTCCATTACAAAGAGAAAAAAATTATGAAATTGAAATTCACTAATATGAAAAAAAAAAAAAAAGACCCACACCTTCAATTCTCCAACCTCTTCCTCCTCTCCGCCAAATTTCTCTCTTTCTCTCTCTCTCTCTCTCTCTCTCTCTCTCTCACACACACACACACACACACACACTATCTAAGAGTGTGTCATCTCACTATATTACCTCAATTATAATTGTATATTTAAGTGCAATCAAACTATCATCCACCATATTTTTCTCTTTACCTGGCCTGTCCGTGATAAAGAAAGAGAAGTCATAATAATTTTAAGGAGATGGCTAAATTCATCTTTTGCACAGATAAGCTAGTTACTTTTTTTTTTTTTTTTTCAAACAGTGCGACATCACATGATAGCATGAAACTGCATATATTCGCACGAGAGAGGTGTTATTTCCCGGATTTTTGAAAAATGCTATTATTAATATAATTTTAAAAGGATGGCTAATATTAATCTTTTTCTCAGATAAGCTAGTATAATTTTTTTTTTTCTCTAATAAAAATGGATATTAGGAAACAAAACATGTGTATGTTAATTGAGTTCGGATTCTTCTATTGCATTTGTATGCGGCATCTTCTATTATATTTATGACTAAGGGTGGTAACCGGTCCGGTTCCGGTTTACCGGTTACCAGATAAAACACTTTTTTAGAAACCGGTACCGGTAACGAATAAATAAACCGGTGGTCCGATACCGGTTCGGTACTAGTTTTTCCATATTACCGATTACGGTACCGGTTTTCTTTAAAAAATTCAAAATATGTTTTTTTTTTTTCTTTTTTTCTTAATGTCTAAAACAAATACACATTGAAAAATCATAACTTTATAGTATTTTTTTTAGTATAGTAAACAAATACTCCCTCCGGTCCTTTGAAGTTGATACACTTCTTTTCGGCATAAGAATTAACGTATGAATGTTTAGTGATTTAAGTGGGTTTTGTAATTGAGGAGAGTATTGAATTATAATTATATTTAATATTTTATTTTATAATTTATCAAAAAACTGAAATTTTAAATTTTTTTCTGGGTTTTTATTTTATATTTAATTAATTAATTAATTAATTTTTTTTTTAAATCTGCACTTCATTTCATCGCCCTCACCACACCAGACCTTCTTCCTCTCAATTTCATCCCTCTCTTCTCCTTGCCCTCACCGCCGTCGGTGAGTGACGGTCTCTCTCCCTTTTCTTTAAAAAGCCCCAACCCGGAAACCCTAATCGAAAGCCCCCAATTTCAAAAACCTTCGATCTTAAACTCGACCTCTCCACCTTAGAGCGGCTTCCCATCGCCACCGGCTTTTATTCGCCTCTCTCTCTGACTCAACGAATACTGCCGTTTGTCACCCCGGAGCAGTCGCCGCTGCAGCCGTCCCGCCGTCTCTCCGCTGAAGCTGCCGCGCTGTTTTCAAGAAATTCAGAGGAGAACATCTCCCCCTCCTCTGAGAGGTTGTGGGGATAGGAATCGGGCTTGCATTATGTTGATATTGGTTTTCTGGGGTATTGTGTTACAGAGGGAGAAGGAGAGAGTATATTGATGAGGAGAAGCAGCAGAAGAAAAAACGATGAGTTGCTGAAGGCTGAGAAAATGAGTTTGATGGCTGATGTTTCGGAATGTTTGGATAAGTATAAAGTGTTTGCAATTGAAGATCTTAGAGTTGCAACAAATGGATTTGATGAGAAATGAATTATTCAAGGATTTGTGTACAAAGTTAGCATCAATGGAATGGTTTGCCATCAAGAAAATGAAGGAAATGGTTGGGTAAGTGAAAGGTTTTAATTAGGGTGAATTTAGAGTTTTAATTAAAATAAAAAAAAAAGGACTAATTAGTGAACTTTTACTAATTGGGTGCTTTAGTTGCTAATTTTTGTCAAATAAGGAAACGTATCAACTTGAAAAGACCGGCCCAAAAAGGAAAGTGTATCAATTTGAAAAGACCGAAGGGGTATAAAATTAAGAACAAATCATACATAAAAATCACAAATCCGAAAATTTCAATCGAAATTCAAATAAGAAAATAAAATTCTAGTTAATCATCCAACATAAAATAAATGTTTAATTGTTAAAAATCAATAAAATTTATATTAAAATACTTATATAATGTTATTTTATAAAAATATATAAAATAATTTAATGTAACAGGTAAACCGGATTGGTACCGGTTCGATACCGGTTAACCGGAGTTAACCGGGTACCGTAATTATTATTCATGGGCGAAACCGGTTATGGGAACTGAATTAACAAGTACTCGGTTCACCGGTATGGCACCGGTAAACCCGGAATACCGGATTACCGTTTACCAGCCCTATTTATGACGTCCATACAAGTAAACAATAATGACATAGAAATAATTAAGCATTAATCGGTGAAAGAGCTTGAAAGACACAATTTATAATCTGTAAAATAGACTATCTCAAACAACGAACACATAAAAATCTATGTTTTTTTTCGAACATAAAAAAATCCTACATGTAAACGGATTGTAAGAAAATGACATTACAAGTGTATTTAATTTTTAAAAATTAAAAAAAATAATATAAAATCGAAATAGCTGAAGAATGTGGGCTAACAACGAAAATCAAAATCACAAGTCCTTAATCAAAAGATCAACTCCAAAGCGGGGCTCGATTACCAAATTCAGCAAGGGCGAATGCACGTAATTAGGCGACAAGGATATCGAAAATGTTGACAAGATCGAGGAAATCAAGATCTTGAGCTCGACTAGTGCCAGATTTTGGCCCAGGCACACTCGAGGCCCCACTCCAAACGGCATGTACAAATAAGGATACTTGCACGCTCCTGTTATTCCATTCCCAAATCTCTCTGGATTATATTCATACGAGTCCGGCCCCCAATTCTCCGGATCCGTGTGTAGAGTAGTGACGAGTGTCCACAAGTTCACGCCCTTGGGCACCTTTATGTTGCCGAATTTCATGTCCTTCAGAGCCTCCCTCGACACCACTGACACCGGCGGATATAGCCGTAACGACTCGTTGATTGCCATCGTCAGCTGACAAAAACAAAACAAAACAAAAAATTGTAATCAAGTGGCGGAAGCAGAAAATATTCATAATTAATTTGATTTGTCGGTTCAACCGGTCCGGTTTTTAAGACACTGAAAAACGCACCAGTTTCATTTTCTTGGTCGACTCGTAGTCGGGGATTCGGCCGTCGGTGACGTGGACGACCTCGTCGCGGACCTTTTGCTGCCAGTCGGGGTTGGAGGCGAGCAGCATGAGGCACCACGTAGCTGAGACTGCGGTGGTCTCGTACCCTGCCAGGTACACGTTCTTGCAGTTGTCCACCACAAAACGGTCGATTGTATCTTTATTCAGGTCGCTGCTCTTTGCACCCTCGAGCACCATCTGCAGCAGATCCTTCTCGGATCCGGCCTCGTTCCTCTCCTTCACCACGTTCAGTATCAACGTCTTGATCTCCTTCTCCAGCGCCCACGCCTCCCGGTTGCTCTTCGTCGGAACATGTCTCATGCCTGGAATCCCGGTGGCCAGGATTTTCCTGGACGAAATTTCTTGGAGGGCTCTGAGCCTCAAGAAGATCTCTTCCCCTTTGGAATAATTGCTTCCGAAACAAGCCCTGGATATCACATCCCCTGAGAAACTCCTCATGTACTCGTCGATCTTAATCTCTGCTAATCCGCCATTACTCTCCACTAACCCCTTCCACGACTCCACCATCGCCGCACTCGACTCTTGAATCAAGTTAATCATCCCCTAAATTATAATTATAATTATAATAATAATTAACTCCCAATCAAATTAATTTATAATTTAATTGATTGATTAATGAATGAATATAATTCGCGAGTTACCTTGACTTTGTCCATGTAGAGTTCAGGGGCGAGGATCTTCCTCTGGTGGAGCCAGTGGGGTCCATTGGAGGTGAGGATTCCGTTTCCGAGCAAGGAGCCTCTCTCCTTGGCCTGATAGGTGGGCTTCCCCAAATCCAGGGAGGTGCACGTGGTGATCTCCCTCACCATCTCCGGCTGAGTCACGTGCACTATCTGCGTGCTGCCCAGCGAAAACACGAACGTTTCCCCTGCCCAGGGTTTCCATGTCAGTTCTCGACCAATTTCGGAAAGTCATTAATTAATTAAATGCCTACCGTAATTCTTCCTCCACTCCTCGAAGAAGGGGAGGAGCGCGGCGCCGCAGTTGTGGCTGGCCGGGGGTCCGGCGACGGCGGCGGATTTGGCCGCCGCATCTCTCGCCCTCTTCATCTCTAATATGTTTCCGAGGAGAAAAGCCGGCGGCGGACCGGACAAGCCCTGGCTGCGGAGGGCGGATCGCAGCTTCCGCGGCTGAGCCACCACCGCGTCATACAGCCGGAAAAGCAGCCATAGAGCGGCAACCGCCGCCGCCGAAACGAAGAGCTTCCAGAGGAACTGAGCGGCCATGGCTAGTGTTAGTAGTGTTGAGAAGTTTTGGCTGTTACTTTTTTTGTTTATGCCTTTTAAGAGGTGGGTGGTGTTCACTTATATATACATAGAGAGAGAGAGGAAAGTTGGCTAGATTTGACGACGTCATAGTGGAAAATGGTTTTTGACTATTATAACCTTTTAGTTTTAGGCCACCTATACGAGCTAAAAAGTTAAAGAAGACTATCTACTTAAGCGCAGACGCAGACATTTTTTTGGCGCACTCACACACGCCCACGATATTATGTTATTTTTTCCTCACCTATATTTGTTGTTTATAAATATATATATTTAAATAATGTCATTTATTTCACGGAGATATACATTTTTAAGACATGATAAAAAAAATAATACGATTTATTATATTATTATGGTGGTTATGAAAATTTTAATGTATTGGATTACGCCAATATATTTTTATTTGATTTTAGTGCTTCTTTATATGAGCTCGAACGGTTTGATATATTATTATTACACGATAGTTGTCAAAGATAAGACACGGGATAATGTATTAATTATTGGACCAGTTAATCATTTTTTTAAATGGAAATTTGTAATAATCTAATGATTTTATAAGTCGTTTTTTTTTTTTTCCATTCTATTATTGAGTTTTAGCTTTTGAACGCGAGTTTAATTAATTGGAAAGAATTATACCTACAATTTAAGTTGACCAACCAAGAAACGCCATAAAGTTGATTAATAAAACAGTTAATTCAGTTTATCAGCAATCTGCCTTAATCGAGTTTGATGAATCCCCAAAAATAAATAAAAGTAACAAGTTAATATATATGTCTTTTTTTTAGGAAATTAATATATATGTCTAAATAAATATTGAAAATTATTCTTGCAATTGAAACTATGGTATAAAATGAATTTAAGAGAGACGTGCGAAAGTGTCGAGAGTCAAAAATATGCAACAGAGGCCAACACGCCACGTGTCAACCAAGTTGTCGTCCGCTATGAACATTTTGGAGTGGTGTTGCTTTAATTTAATGAAAAATTAATTGTGTTGCTTTTTTTTTTTTCTTTCTATTTTTGAGAAAACAAAATACTGTGGGAAAATTAATTAGACCAACAACGCCAACACTCATTTTCCCACATTCAGAGGGAAGAGAATCGTCCTGCATATTCCATGGCGTGTCGGGGTTCCCAGACCGACTCCATGAAGCTCTATGATGCTACCAACAATCGTGATTATCCCACTTCTTGGTTTTCTGATATGGTTACTTTTGAGTCATCATCATTGTATTGTTCTAGATACTGTTTCTCTAGCTCTCCTCCGAGAATTGGGTAGACTGTGTACCCAATTCCGATTAGGTTCGATACTTCAGTTTATGCTGGGGATAATACTCATTTTTAGTGTTTTAAAAATAAATAAATAAAAAAAACAACGCCAACACATTATTTAACTTCAATTTAGTTGTATGCCCAACCTATATACAACATTTATTACACTCGTCAAAGACTTTTTTCACACACTCTAAAATATCCATTCATACATATTAACTCGTGAAAATTATATGAAAATTATTTGGGACAAATTCCAATTGTGATTATGAGTTTTGGATCAAAATATTTTCACTTGTTAATTTTTTTACTTGATGTGAATAACTAGAGTGTATGTACAATAATTTAACTATCATTTCTTTTGATTTATTGAAAACAACTTATCGATTTCGAGATAAACTAACGTCTGCTTTTTTTTTTTTATAGAAGTTGTAAACTTTTCCCATTGTTTGGATTTCATAAGAGAGATACTATGCTATCAAAATGTAAAATCCATAAAATAACGTAAAATTTCTAGAACAAAACTCCACAAAATGCAAATTTTCCTGCTAATTAAGTTTTCAAATAGTTTAGGTAAGTTATTGATGGATTAGCCAACTAACATATTAGGGGAAGGTGTGGGGCTGCTTTACCTTAAATTTGAACAAAATTCGATTTCAATTATGTGGGCCGATAAATTTAAATAAATACTAACAAGACCATTATTTAATGTACTATGATCTACTAATATTTAGTACCTTATTCAATTATCGATCAGTTAAAGTTCAGACAACATAGTCATTGACTTAAAAACTTGATTTCAATTCAACCCTTGAAAACTTGACCATTTTTTTTATTCAAATTTGTTTCTTTTCATATAATTCCAATCATGACGTGTCGATTTCATTGGCTCAAACTGAATCAGGAAAACTATAGATTTCATCAAACAAATTCATTGCAAAAGTCATGTTTTTCTTTAATTCTTATAGAAATAGTCGTGTTTTTCTCTCTCTCTAGTCTCTTCTGTTCAATATTAATTGTTCGCAATGAAACTGTACGAATTTATTGGACAATTGTACAATGAAAGTATGAATTAATATGGATATTTATTTGTTATAGTACATTTTTTATCGCATAACTGCAAAATAAACTAGGAATTATGATTATATAAACGAAACAAACCTTTATGCAAATTGTTCTTTTACCAAATAAGAAAATTAAATATTGCGCTCATTATTCAAATTGCAACAATTAAGTTTGCAATTTATGTGAGGCTCTAAAATATGACAAAAACTTGTGTCAGCCGGAGGCACCGTGCGGCCGGGCCCAAAGTGCTAATCTTTATACAGAAAATTGTCAATTTATATGAATAAAGTGTCAATCTTTAATATAATTATTTTATGAATAAAATGACAATTTTTAAAAGTGTCAATCTTTATACAGAAAAATGTCAATCTATATGAATAAAAGTGTCATTGTTTTAGCACGGCCGCACGATGCCTCCGGCTGACCCAAGTGTGTCCCCTAAAATATAACTATCAGCCAGCAGTTCGGATCTTCAATTGTCAAAGCATGTGACATCTTCTATTGCCTTAATAGATTAACGACAAGTGGCAAAATCAATGATTTAGGATTTAAGATTTATATAAGGAAAATATATATCATAACATTTAAAATTTCTAAACTCTTAGGATTTGACACGTATAAAGCAATAGAATATGTCATATGCTTTGGCAATAGAGGATCCCATAGCATCGGCTATAACTATAGGATTTAGTTTACTTTAGTTATAAGCTATCCTCCAAAAAAAACAAATATAAGTTATAAGGTAGTTGTAAAATAAAACTATAAATCGTCTGTATTAAATAAAATCATTTAAGCACGATCCTTTTAAATAATACTGACAAATAAATACATGCATATATTGACCATTTTTTAATTCAAATTTGTTTCCTTTCATAGAATTCCAATCGTGACGTGTCGATTTCACTGGCTCAAACTGAATCAGGAAAACTATAAATTTCATCAAACAAATTCATTGCAAAAGTCATGTTTTTCTTTATTAATTCTTATAGATATAGTCGTGTTTTTCTTTCTCTCTTCTGTTCAATATTAATGAAACTGTACAATTTCATTGGAGTATTGTATAATGAAAGTATGAATTAGAATGGATATATATTTTGTTATGCATTTTTTTTAACGCATAACTGCATTTTTTTAATATTTTTATTTGGTAAAAGAACTGTATGCAAATTGTTCTTTTACCAAATAAGAATATTAATTATTCAAATTGCAAAACAATTAAGTTTGCAATTTATGTGAGGCTGTAAAATATAACTATCAGCTATAACTATAGGATTTAGTTTACTTTAGTTATAACTATCTATGAATGGGAATTTGGGTTAGGGTTTTCGGGTAGGGACAGAAATACCCGAACCCGAACGGGTTTTTGGGTACCCGAAACTCGAAAAATTCGGGTTTGGGTAGTGAAATTTAAAATCTCGGGTATCGGGTATATCCGAACCCGAAATCCCAAAAACCCAAATTTACATTTAAATTAATTAATAAAAATAATAATAATACTGTACTAATTAATAAATAAAATAATTAAGAAAAAATAGTTAAATAAACAATTAACTTAGCAAGTTAACACTTTAAACTCTCATTTCTCATTTTTTTTTCATTTGATATTTTATTAATTATGCCATTATATACTCCGTACATGATATCTTCATTAGCTAGCTATATGTATTATCTAAAATAGACAAAAAAAATCCTTCTAAATTTTGGGTTTTTTCGGGTACCCGAATACCCGAATGGGATACCAAAACAGGGTATTTAGATACCGAAAATATTTTCAGGTTCATATTCGGGTAGTGATTTTTAAATTTTCGGATAGGTATCCGACCTGTGCCGAATTCCCATTCCTAAAGCTATCCTCCCAAAAAACAAATATAAGTTATAAGGTAGTTGTAAAATAAAACTATAAATCGTCTGTATTAAATAAAATCATTTAAGCACGATCCTTTTAAATAATACTTACATGTATTATTTTTTTCATTGTTCCGGGACATTAAACTTGAATGGCCGTGACGGCAACTGCAAACTAACGAAAAAAAACGCAGCCAATTAGTCTTCAAAAATTCGTCAATTTTTCACATCTTTCATTTAATTTTTTAACAACTATGTTTCACACGAGGATAAAATAATTGGATAGAACAGAAACGTTTAGGATTTAGGAGGTGGGCTTTCAAATAAGAACACGAGCAAAATGTAATATAATTTTCTTGGTCGTGTCTCTTATGCTCACGACAATGGATAGCGATAGGTTTAGGTTAAATTAATTCTGTTCATAATGAATTTAGACTTTATATAAGCCAAGGTTGATTCGATTCGATTTTGATTTCAATATTGCTTTTAACTAATCATATCAAAATAAGTTTTTTTAAATAATAAAAAATAATTGATCTTATGCAAACCTATAATGCACAATATGTATAATTATAATGTATTGATGATCCTAATGCATTGTCAGTCTATTAAAATACACCAGTTTTTTTTTTTTTTTTTGAAAGGATTAAAATACACCAGTTAATTTAAATTGTAGACTATTTGTTATTTTTACATGAAATCCATTTTTTTTGAATCCCAACATAAACATATAGACTTGTATGCCCATTACTGTTGGACAGAATTATAAGAACCCAAAAAGAATTGACTTTGTGAAAGAGAGGCCATTAGATTATTAGAGCCCAATACATCTGACATACTATTACTTACGTTCAAACTTTAAAAATAAAAAAATAATTATAAAAAAAAAAAATCAACCTGCCCAGAGAAAAAATAAAAATAAAAAAATAAAATAAAAAATAAAATAAAATAAAATAAAATAAAATAATAGTAACAAATATAATTTGGAAGACAACTCGAGAAAGTAACTTCGAATAGATTTAGAATTTTCTATATTGTCTCAAATTTCTATAATTAATATAGGTAGATTCCCGTCTCTCAATTGGTGATTGTTGTAATGAATATATATTTTTCTCAAACATGGATCGGTGGTGAATTTTTATAAATGTAATTGTATATATACATATAACTTATTCATAACGTTATAATTTTGGATGAAAATCACACGATTCTGAAAATATTGAAGGAAGATCTGAAGATTAGATTATAATATTATAATATACATTATATACTACTCCGTAGATTGATTAATATAGGCAAATTTATTGTTTTTCAAATCAAAGATATGATTTTTTATCTACAAAAGAATTCCCAACAATTTGGCAAATGAATACTAGAAGAAGCATCGAATTTTAGCAAAACAAGAAACAAACAACAAGAATTGGAATTTCAATTTATCGGCAATTCATGAATAATAATATAAAAAGAAGGTTATTAGACAACCGAAAGGAGAAGCACTTTTCTTCCATTGCATGCAAAGAAAACCAACCCTCAATTCCCATCCTTCTGCTCTACCTTTCCTCTCAAACAAAGCTACCCAATGAAGAAGACGAAGACGACGATGAAGAAGAAATCGGGATCGAAGACGAGCCCTCAGAAGCCGACCACCAGCACCAATGCAAGAAGAGAACAACCAAAGGTGAGTACAAGTATCCCTCGAACTAGCCATGAAAATTCAAGTTCACAAAGGAAAGGCTTAACAAATTCCCCAACTTTTCGAAACGTACAAGTCGATCGAGCAACATGTTCCTCGACCTTGAAAGATAGTAGGTTTCATGGTTACCTCAAGCTGCATCCCGAATCAGAGGGGACGTCGGATGTGAAGGTTTGCAGATACAGTTACTGTTCTTTCAACGGCCATCTTCATTCGCTTTCGCCTCCTTTAAAGAGCTTCGTATCGGAGAGGAGACGAGCCCTCAAAGCGAAGGGAAACGTAAACGTGAGATGTCAACTGCCAAAGGCAAATCCTCAGAATTGTGCTGAGATCAGAGGCAGAGATGAAATGTGTCATGACTTTGGTTCTAGGGAAGATGTTAAACAAATTGGAGATCTTAATTCAACAGAAAAAGAAATCAAATCAGACGAAAGATTTGGATGGTTATTCGATGAAATTTCTGGGGATGGAGTATCACAAGAGTCCCTTGATGAAGAGAGTGTGAATTGGGGTTCTGTTGGCTTGCACAGTGATATGGAGAGTTTGTGCAGTAAGAAGGGTTCGTCGTCCCAAGGCAACCAGACAACGGGCAAATTTCCTCAAAGTGGCGGCGATGCAACAATTTCATGCAATGCTATGAATGCAGAGAAACCTAATCTAAAAGATAAATCTCCTCCAAATGAAGATGCAACTACAGAGATAGGAAACACTAGCCAAACATCTAGCTATGTCGAGGAAATTGCAACTTTCGTTCGTAGTAGCAAATGCAAAGCCACCAAACATGATGATCAGGTATAAAATCAAGACTCTCACACTTGAAGCCAATAAGCTAAAGTTATAGATATCTGAACAACAGCATTGAAAACGTGCAGGATCACAATCGAGCAGAGAACTTAAATGGGGCAAGCACCGAGGAATTAAAAGGCGAATGCAATGCAGTTCATGGATTCAATTGCAGGAACACGAAATCACCAGATACTGAAGACAAAAGAGTAACAGTCAAAAGCAACAAGTCTCCTAACCAGGAATCTGATGATCCGAGACGATTCAATCCACGTGGACCGCACCTTTTGGATATAGAGCCAGAACCAGGAGCAGAAGAAGTCAACCTGAGGCATCAAGAACTCGAAGCAAGAAAAAAACCCGAGGAATGGATGGTAGATTATGCACTGAGACAAGCAGTTAAAGGAGGCGGTAGCCAGAGAAAAGTTCCATTGCTAGTACACGCATTCGAGAGAGTAGTGCCAAAAACCTGAAACTAAACATGATGATGTTACAATTACAATAATATTACTCATTCTATGCAGTGAAAGAAGCACAAAATATACTATTTCAGAAAGGAAACAGAGAGAAGCTTAGTGAGGGAATGCTTATATTCATCCAACATGAAACTCCAGCAAATCAGTGTGTGATTAATGTGCAATTATCTTTTTCTAGTGTAACTGAATTTGTACATAACATCAAAGTAAAGATATGTGTTAGGAAATTGCTATTCAGCAATAACTAATTCCAACAATGACAACAAAATCATAGCTTTCCCATACTTGTACTGCAAAAACTATACAAACCTAAGCCAAGAACAAGTATTTTTTACCAAGTAACTACATGAAGCTTCAAATTATCATATGTTTTATCAGCAACCTCATTTTCTTCCAAAATTAGAGATGCATATGGCTATTTGCATGCATAGTTTCTTTCAGCTTTTGGGTATCAGCCCTAACATATGCAATTATCTTCAAATCCGTAAATTTCCATTGACAAATACAAATCACCATTGAAAATCCAAACTTTTGTGTGCCCTAAACCGGGAAATTGCAATCCCCCTCAAAATCAAGGCACCTTGATTTTTTTTTTTTTTTTTTTTTTTTTTTAAGTTCGAGTATGTGTGGAAAAAAAAAATAGAATATCTGAAACATTTAGCAAATCAAAATTCAATCTAAAATATGCATTACGAGTTGCAGACAATGAAATCACGAAAATAACAGCACGATCCGCATAAAAACTCGTCGAGAGAGACAATAGCGAATAAGGATGTTTGATTTTTCGAATATACTAGGTCACATCACATCGCAAAATTCATGTTTTTTCTATTTGTTTTCAGTTGTAATATCAAACTTGAAGAATTAAAGGGCTGATTACAAAAAAAAAAAAAAAAAAGAAAAAAAAAAGAAAAAGAAAAACTAACTTAAAATAGACCAGCTTTGGTCTATTTTTGTGTTTGTATCATTGGAAGTCCTTTCAATTTAGAAGTTCAATTTTTTTAACATATGAGTTACTCTTAGTCCCTCTGTCCCTCCGTACTATTAGCAGTGCTCTAAAAGAAGACCAACTTGACCGCCTAGAAGGTGTCTAGGCGCTAGAAGGTGCCGGACCGTCCCGATGAATGGCAAGATGGTTTTCTCTAGGCGGCGATGAATTAATTGACATCTAGGCAGGTGCATAGGTGGTCCTAGACATGTCTAGACAGTCCTAGGAAGGTTTAGACAGGTTAGTCAGAGCTTGAAGGGATGTAAAATTAAATTATAGTTGAAAATCATGGATTTTATACTTTAATTTATGAATATCATGTTTAAATATATAAAATTTTGACGTAGACTTTGATTTTTATACTAATTCGTCTAGGCCGTCTAGGCACCGCCTAGACTCCCGCCTTGGTTGCCTAGACGCTTATTGCACCCTCACCGTCCTACTAGCGTCTAACGACTTTTAGATGCTGACTATTAGCCCTCTTTCTTTCTTTTTTTTTTTTTTTTCCTTAGTATATATATCCCATTTAATTGTCCCCTTATTCAATATGGTAAGGATTTACATCTTCAAATTCTTTATTTCCTCACATGCCCGATGGTGTCCTCTATCCCAGACTAAGTGTCCCAAAATTCAATTTATATTAATTTTATATTGTACTACCTCATCCCAACTAATTATCCCATTTTTTTTTGACTTTTTTCGGCATGCGTTTCCACCGAAATCTAATACGGGTTTTAAAATATAATTTTGAAGTATTGTTTCTTTTACGGGAAATGGGACAATTAGGTGGGATGGAGGTAGTATTTGTTGGGATATTATTGTTAAGGGGGAATTATGATTCAATCGTGTTTTGGTTGGATTACAAAACCCTCATAAAATATTTCCCTTATTATCTTTGATGATCCAGCTCAATTTACAATGTATATTTTAATGTATTAGAATAACTCATTTGTTAGAGAACTCTTTATTGAAATGTAACTTTAGAGCGTCTAGGTGAGAGCGTCTCTCTGAAGGGAAGCCGGAGCGCCTCTCTGAAGGAGCTGGAGCGCTTGTCTGAAGGAAAATCGGAGCGCCTCTCTGAAGGGAAGCTGGAGCGCCTGTCTGAAGGAAAGCCGGAGCGCGCTTTCAGGTCAAAGAGCCTCTCAGGGTCAGAGCGTGCTTCCAGTTTAAAGCGCCTTTCAGGACCAGAGCGCGCTTCCAGGTCAAAGCGCCTTTCAGGATCAGAGCGCACTCTCAGGTCAAAGCGTGCTTGCAAAACCAGCGTGCTTTCAGAGCAAAGCATCTGCAACAAAGCCACATGGAAGCGGAGCGACTGAACAACTCGAAGAGCATGCTTAACTTAAAGCGTGAAGGAGCTCGCTTTCATCATGCAAAGCGTCTCCACCCTTAGCCGCTTGAGCTTCAGTATTGAAGCAGTCAACTTGAGCGAGAGCGTCTGTGTAACATCCCGTAATTTCACTTAACTAATTTAGTTAGTTAATCTCGATAGTCGAGATAACTTGTCACGTCCCGTAATTTCACTTAACTAATTTAGTTAGTTAATCTCGATAGTTGAGATATAAATTATCAACTTCTAGTATCAGAGATTTATGGAACAATTGCTTAGAGAGCAATAATTGAATCGAGTAGCAACTCGACTTTTCTAGTTAATTCCAAGAGTAATCGATTAGGAAGTGATGATAGAATCAAGTAGCAACTTGATTTCTTTAATGTTTAGTTCCAATAAGTAATTAGTAATCGAAATAATAAATCATTATTATTCTTGGTCATATTAGCTAAATGTGATCGAATTAGAATCACTCGAGTAAAGAAATAATCGTTTGGGCAATAAAAGAATCTCGAGTAATCGATTATTGTAGAATCGAGTAGCAACTCAAATTCTAAAATATCTAGTTTATGAGTAAATCGACTAAGTGCTCAATTTAGTATTTGAATACTTGAATCGATATTAGCCTCGATTATTTTAGCTAAATGTTGAGGGAATTAAAATAGCTCGAGTATGAGCTAATTATCGATTTCTCAATTTTAAATGATTGGACCAAGGCCCAATCAACTAATTCGATCAGGCTACACCCACTTAATAAACTTGGGTCGAACCCAAGTAGAAGCCTGAGATTGAAGCCCATTAATTTAAAGATCCAAGAAGAAGTTAGCTAAATCCCTATCTCTTCTATTAATTAAAGAGAAGTCACATGATACACAAGTGCAGCAGGGATCGAATCCCACCCTTTCTGAATAAGGCGTAAAAGGATCTCTCAGAGTATAATCTTATTTTACTATATATATACATATATAATAATAAATATTTAGACTTTAATAACCATAAATCTCTCAAGTTACAATTAAAATACAAGGGTATTACTACGACTTGGAATTTGGAGCTATAGCACCTACTACAGCTAGCAAGAATCCTAAGACCAAAATAGAAAGGAAAACAACCCCCTTTTGCTTCAGCTTAGCTGCAGAAACACAGCAGCACCACCCTAGCTTAACCTGCAAAAAGAAGAGAAAGGGACGGATCAGCTGCATAGTAAAACAAAAGACTTCAATCTGCAACTTTTGACCAAATATAAATCTGCAGAGAACACTTCACTAGTAAGACAAGAGTAGCATGAAAGAGGGTAGCATTGGGCTACGACAATCTAACTCCCCAAGTTAACTTACTCATTCAGTCACCAAGGAACAAACGTCCCCTATACTAAAGCCACACACCCATCCCTTAGCCTCCACTCCACCAAAATCTAAAACACCACACCATATTCAAATATTTAGAGAGAGAGAGTGAGAGAAAGCTGGGAACAAGGGTGAGGAGACAAGAAGGAAGAGAGGAGGGAGAGCTAGCAACTACAGCCCTACTTTCCTAAGGTAATATCACAACCTTAAGCCTTGAAACATCAAACATGCTCATTCTCCTTCCTCAAACCAATATGTGACCTCTAACTCCAACAAATATAACCTAGTAAACAAGCATGTTACAGTTTCGACTTACAAATAAACCCAAGCATGTATTGCAGCCACAAACAAGTATGTAAACTATACTAAAGCAGCATAGGATTCCTGATCAGTAACTCATGAATAAACTTCTCAGCACTCTTGTACAGCCCCAACTCTACCACCATTAAGTTAACATTGAAGAAGTTTCAACCTAAAATCAAAACCTAAGCCTACCGCTACAAACTAGAATAATACAATCCTTGCGAAAACTTAGCTTAAAATGGGAAAACAAACCCCATCGAGGCCGAAGCCTCGACGGCAAATGACTGGACCAGCAAAGACTAACGGCGGATGCAGATTAGTGAAAAAGCCATGGCAGAGCAGCAAACAGCAACAAGCGACGGCGACGTTCCGTCATCAACACCGAAACCTACGGCAAGAAAACAGAGAAACAAGTATCAACCACGTTCGAATCAAAACCACATTAATTAAGTAAAAGAATCAAACTTTAGTTCTGATTTGATCAAATTATCGGGACAAATGTCCCCTAATCCACAACGAGTTAGGGTTTTAGTTTTAGGATCAAAATCCTAGAAAACAAGAAGGATGAGAGCAGCCGCTACGGGAGTTGCGCTGGAGAGCCGTCGGACCTGAGGCGGCCACACAGCGGGAGTAGGGTCACCGGGGCTGAACCGAGGTCGACGAACAACACCGCAAAACAGGCGCCATCTCACCACGCCGGCAAAACCTCGAATTGAAGGAGAATTCATCAGAAACGGCCATAGAAGTCAGAGGTGCTCTGCCCTAGTCCTCGAATTGGGTCTCTCCTTTCCCAATTTCGAGTTGGAGAAATCCCAACGGGACAGAAAGAGAGCAATAGCAGCCGACAGCGGCGGCTCGTAGATGATGATGCCGGTCAAGGTCGATGGTGGCAGGAGCAGAGGAAGGAATTGAGAGTCGAAGAACTGAACTCGCGAATCAAGAGGTATGAGGGGACGAGTTCGGTGAATGAGAAAATAGAAGGAATTAGGGATCTGCCCCTTTTAATTGGGCCGGATCTACTTACCAAATGGGCTGAAATTTCTAACTTGGGCCAGAATCGTTTAATTAACTTAAGCCCAATTTCTAGTTAGTTACGGACCGAGACACCACGATTAAATCGTACCCTACTCAGTAATTTATTTTTGATAATTCGTAAGAAATTATTTTGCGAGTAAAAGCATTAACTTAAGATAAGTTAATTAACCAGAATTTATTAACTAAGAGTTAATAACTAATCGTAATTGATTAAGCAAATCAAATACGCAGTTAAAATTAGTCTAGATTAACAATAAATCAAAGATTGATTTATTGATAAAAATCTTATGAACCGTTCACATAACGGGATTCATAACTCGAGCTTAGATCACAGTAACCATGTTACTGGATTTAGAATAACCTCCGATCAGATTTTTAAACTAAAATCTTAGATAAGATTTTATTCGTTAGAATACGAATCTTACCTAGATTTTTAATCAAAGGGTACACAAAGGAGGGACAGTAGCAGAAGCAGAGATCAAGTCTCGTTGCAGTAGAGAAAAACAACGAGGTGGGCTTTCTATAAAACAAAGCATGTTTTATTAGATCAGTAGTTTTTTTTTAAAAAAAGTACTGTCATGCCATAAATGTTTTCAGTTTTTGTATGATGCCTATCTGTTAAATGGCGCAAGGCCAATTCATAAATCGAATTCGGGTCCTTGAATGATCAGCTATTATTCTTGGACTAGTGTACACATCGATCGTGTCATTCCAGATAGTGACCGATCACGTGACCGAGTGAGGTGGCCACCTCCTCGGGCACAACAAAATCAGATATGGTAGATTACTACAGAACATAGACTGCGCAGTCGCTTTTAAGATAACTCAGTTTTTCGTGAAGAAGGCCTTTCAATAAAACCCTATGCTTCACTATGAATGACTTGACAATAAAAATGTTTTGGGCATGTGTCCACTGAGTACTCTGTACTCACGCCCTGTACATTATTTCCAATGTGCAGGTTGAGCAGGATGAAGGGAGAGTGACCGGCGATGCTTTTGTCAAAGTTAGCAAGTAGTATTAGTTGAAGATTTCTCTTGGTAATACATGTCTCCATACATGTATTCTTAAACACATTTCCGCTGCATACACTCTGATAAATTCTAAATCCTTCGATATGGTTGTAATTCAAGTCAGAATCATGACAAGTTGTGTCGTACTTATCCTGTCTATTATGTCCACCTATCGGTGTTGGTTCTATAATATGTTCATATCAGATTCCCGAATTTCCCATCTTTTGTAAATTATTAGATAATTTCCACCATAGTCACGAATCACCGAGCTTAGCTATCAATTAGCAAAGTGCGGTCGTGACAGTCTGGCAAGCAGGTGAGAAGCGATAGTTGCCAGACCACGTGTCTGCTCAGGATTGCTCAACAAACTGTGATACGTCTAATCGCCAAATTTGCAGGGCTAGGATCCACTAGTCAACGACTATCTTCCTAGGACTGCGCTCTATCAAGGAATAATTTAAATTCAGATTAGATAAGTAAGGAACATGCACTCTATCTCTCCAACAGATAGATTAGTATCCCTTACTATAAATAGAAGGTTCAAGCTACATAGAAATAATTGTAGATGAGAGAGCAAGCAAAATAATAGAAACCATCCTACATCTCTCCCAAAAAGATCTTCGGATCTCAACCTTCTAGTTTATGCATAAGGCTTCAACTTCTATATCCATAAGCCTTAGAGAGAAATCCTAGCCTTCTACATTATGCTTCATTGTAAAAGGATTTTTCATTAGTTAGAAACTATACGAACCCAAACCCAAACCCAAACCCAAAGTGAGTTTGAGAGTTTAGTTTGTAAAGGTTGTAAGGCTCGTGAGTGCCTATCGTATATACTCATAGGCTCGTGGGTGCCGATCGTATAAACTCACATAGGCTCTTGGGTGCTCGTTGTAAACCCCAAGCTTTGAGTGAAGTTCATCACCGAGTGAAAGTGGTAAGAGTGGATGTAGGAGCGTAACCTCCGAACCACTATAACTCTTGTGTTATGCGTTTTACATTCTTTATGCTTTGATTATTCATAACACACACTCACCCTCTAAGTGATAAACTGTTTTAAGTGCAAGATAACTAAAGCGAGTATAATAGCTCACCACATTCCGCACCGCACCACTCACCAAGCAAGAAGCTTTGAAAGCGAGAAACACATTCAAAGCGTCACGCTTCGCAAGAGGCCGAAAAATCGAAGATAAGTTAAACACTTCTCCACACACGTATTCACTCCCCCCCCCTCTACGTGTGTGACTCGCTACTTTCGGGACTAACAGTATTTTATAATAATAAAAAATACTATAACATACTAAATCATAATAGACATTTATAAGTAAAAATTGCAAATTTTAAAAATTATATACCCTAATTTTGAATTTATCAACCTAATATAAGTAATAAAAGTGAAATTAAATGCCAAAAAGTAATTATAAACCCTACTTGGATGGGTGAACCCTTGAAAATAATTATAAAATTAAACTAAATCGTTATAAAATAAATTTATTGAAAAAATTATATAAAACTAATAGAAATTGCGATTTAGAACACAATTGGGACACCGAGTTGGGGACAGAGGATCCCAAGTCCTCACATGCATTCTATAAATGGCTAATAGCATGGGAATGAGGAAGTATTTTGCTAGCCAAACTTTTGTGTATTTTAAATAAATAAATTCCTTAGATTAAAATATTCAATGTGAAAATATAAATACATATGGACCATTAATTCCGGCAGCCAACAACAGTTCTAATTTTGCCGCATACTTAAATAAGGATATAAAACTAATAGTTTGTGTTTTTAGAAATTAGATTAATAGTTTGTGGGAAAAAATATATATAAAAAAATGGATAAAACTATGTGCATTTGAAAATAATTAGTCCAAAAATTAAATTATAATATTCCCTCCATTTCGTCGAATAAGCTTTATTTGCTTTTTGGCAATTCTGGAGTGCTTTTCCACGCTTCTTGATGATGAGTTTTAAAATGAATTTTTGAAGATTTTTTTTATTTTACGGGATACTACGACTGTCAGAATATCCCGTAAAAGAAAAAAAAATCTTCAAAATCTATTTTAAAATCCATCATCTAGAAGCGTGAAAAAGAGTGTCAGAATTGCCAAAAAACAAATGAAATTTATTCGACGAAATAGAGGGAGTATGATGGAAGATTAGTGGCCAATCCCCCATGTAGGT